>QRFJ01000023.1:1452582-1826768 GCA_006176705.1 Cocos nucifera | reverse complement strand
TAGGACGAGGTTCTCCTCCTGTTCCAAGCGGGCTGTGGGGGCACATGAGGACCGTCGTCCTCGCCTCTCCCCCCATCCCGTCCTTTGTGGACGGGGCCTTCGACTTTGCTCACGCTAGGACGAGGTTCTCCTCCTGTTCCTAGCCGGCTGTGGGGGCACATGAGGACCGTCGTCCTCGCTTCTCCCCCCATCCCGTCCTTTGTGGACGGGGCCTTCGACTTTGCTCACGCTAGGACGAGGTTCTCCTCCTGTTCCTGGCGGGACATTTCCGCTCGCTTTTTTTCCCAGCGACCCTGAAACGATAGTGTCGAGCAACAAGGTTTTATTGAGGGAAACTACTGGTAGTACATTCTCAGGTTTTCTGAAGTTCCAAGGTCGGGGAAGCGCTAGTCCTCCGAGCTCCTTTAGGCGATAGGTTCCAGGTCGGATGACCTCTACCACTTCGTACGGACCTTCCCAATTTGGGACGAGCTTCCCTTGACTCTGGGGCTGAGAGACGGCTGCTCGTCGGAGCACCAAGTCCCCAACTCTGAACGCCTTGCTTTTGACTCTGGAATTGTAATACCGAGCCACCTTCCGTTGGTAGGTGGCCATCCGGATGCGGGCTGCCTCCCTCTTTTCTTTCTAGAAGGTCGAGGTTGGCTCTGAGGTCCTGGGGGTTGAGTTGCTCGTTGAAGCCCACGATTCGAGCAGACGGAGTTTGAGCTCGATCGGGATGACTGCCTCGGTGCCGAAGGCCAAGGCGAAGGGTGTCTCGCCGGTCGGTACCCTCTGCGTTGTTCGGTATGCCCAGAGGACGTGGTAGAGTTCGTCTGCCCAGGCCCCTTTTGCCCTGTCGAGCCTCGTTTTGAGGCCTTGCAGCAGGGTCCGATTGGTCACTTCGGCTTCCCCATTGGCTTGCGGATGAGCCACCGATGTGAAGTGGTGGGAGACGTTTAGTCCTTCGCAGAACTCGGCAAACCGGGCTCCAGCGAACTGTCGCCCATTATCGGTTATGAGGGCTCGGGGCAGACCGAACCGGCAGATCAGCGTCTTCCAGACGAAGTCCTGCACCTTGGCCTCGGTGATCTTCGCTAGTGGTTCCGCCTCGACCCACTTGGTAAAGTAGTCAATCGCGACCAGGAGGAACTTCCGTTGTCCGGACGCCGTTGGGGAAGGGGCCGAGGATGTCCATTCCCCACTGCGCGAAGGGCCAGGGTGCAGTGAGCGGAGTGAGTTCGGACGCCGGCTGCCTTTGCACGCTGGCGTTCTTCTGGCAGCGGTCACATTTCTTCACGTATTCCGTGGAATCACGAAGTAGGGTTGGCCAGTAGTACCCTTGCCGAAGTAGTCTTTGCGATAGGGATCTGGCTCCTGCGTGACTCCCGCAGAGTCCTTCGTGGACATCCTGTAGCGCGATGTAGGCCTCAGAGGGTCGGAGGCACCTCAGCAACGGGAGGGAGTACGACCTTTTATATAACCTGCCCTCGTACAAGACGTAGCGGGAGGCTTGACTCCTGAGCTTCCGAGCTTCTCTCCGGTCGTGAGGGAGGACCCCTTCTTCGAGGTAGGCGATCAGCGGGTCGATCCAGCTGGGCTCGAAGTCCGTCCGCAGGATGGCCTGAGGTTCTTCGGTGGTCGGGCACTTCAGAGTTTCCAGAAACACTTCTTTTGGTAGTTCGGCCGGGGCAGAAGTGGCCAACTTGGAGAGAAGGTCGGCCCTTGTATTCCCGGTCCTTGGGATGTGCCGAATGTCGAAGCTGTCGAAGGCTGGTATTAAGTTCTTCACCTTCCCGAGGTACATCACCATGCTTTCCTCCCGCGCCTCGTAGCTGCCGCCGACCTGACCGACCACCAACTGGGAATCGCTATAGACTTGAAGCCGACCCACCTTCAATTCCCTGGCTATCTGCAGCCCGGCTATCAGCGCTTCATACTCGGCCCCATTGTTGGTTGTGGGAAACTCGAAGCGCAGTGCGTACTCGGTGACGATCCCCTCGGGGCTAACCAGGACCAGCCCTGCGCCGGCCCCGCTAGAGTTGGATGAGCCATCCACGTGCAGAACCCAGGCGCCTTCAAGAAGGTCGGCCCTTTCTTCAGGGAAGCTCGACCGCCACAGCTCGGCTTCGTTGGGGCTTGGTCTCCCTCCGATGATAGTCTCGCTTGATTCAAGTTCGGCTTCAACTGGTGCGGTGCATTCCAGCACGAAGTCCGCCAGTATCTGAGCCTTGATCGATGGCCTGGGCCGGTAATTGATGTCGAACTCCGTGAGCTCGATCGCCCATTTGGCGATTCTTCCTGAAGCGTCTGCTCGGTGGAGGACGGCTCTTATTGGTTGGTCCGTGAGGACCGTTATGGTATGCTCCTGAAAGTAAGGTCGGAGCCTCCTGGCAGCGATTAGAAGACAGTAAATTAATTTTTCTAACTTGGAGTACCTGGTCTCCGCGTCCCTCAAGGCTCGGCTCACGTAGTAGACTGGTTGTTGCGCCTTCGCATCTTCCCTGACCAGGACAGCCGCCAGGGCCATTGGAGAGACAGCTAGGTACAGGAGCAGCCCTTCTCCAGGTTCGGGCTTTGCCAGCAGCGGGGGCGCGCCGAGGTAGTTTTTGAGCTCCTCGAATGCCTGTTTGCACTCCGCTGTCCAGCAAAAATCTTTCGGTCGCCTGAGGACCTGGAAGAAGGGCAGGCACCGCTCGGCCGACCTCGAGACAAAGCGGTTCAGGGACGCCACCTTCCCAGCCAGGCGCTGAACTTCCTTAATTGTTTTCGGGGCAGTCATCTCCTGAATGGCTCGGATTTTCTCGGGATTTGCCTCGATTCCGCGTCTCGACACCATGAATCCTAGAAATTTTCCGGAGGTCACGCCGAAGGCGCATTTGGTCGGGTTCAACTTCATCTTGTGCCTCCTAAGCGCACCGAAAGTTTCTTCAAGGTCGGCGAGGTGGTCTGTCGAGGCTCGGCTTTTGACTAGCATGTCGTCCACGTACACCTCCATGTTGCGGCCGATCTGCCCCTTGAAGACCTTATTGACCAAGCGCTGGTAGGTGGCTCCTGCATTCTTGAGTCCGAAAGGCATGACCCTGTAACAATAGAGACCTCGGTCAGTAATAAAGGTGGTCTTTTCTTCATCCTCGGGCGCCATGCGTATCTGGTTATAACCAGAAAATGCGTCCATAAAAGTGAGGAGCTCGTGGCCCGAGGTTGCGTCCACCAGCTGATCGATCCTCGGCAGGGGGTAGCTGTCCTTTGGGCAGGCTTTGTTCAGCTTCTTGAAGTCGACGCACATCCTCCATTTGTTGTTTGCTTTTTTGACGAGGACCACGTTCGAGACCCAGGTCGGATAGTTGACCTCCCGGATGAGTCCGGCTTCGAGGAGCTTATCCACTTCTTCGGCTACCGCCTTCTGTCTCTCTGGGGCTTGGTGGCGTAACTTTTCTCTGATGGGTCGGTGCCTTGGGTCGATGGCCAGCCGATGTTCTATAACATCGGCGTCGATCCCTGGTACATCCGCTGGGGCCCAGGCGAAGACGTCCGCATTCCTTCTGAGGAAAGCGACGAGCTGTCCCCTAACCTCGGCCGCCAAGTTGGAGCCGATCCGCACCTCATGCCCCGGGTCTCCGTCGTGTAAGGACACAGGGACGAGGTCTTCCGCAGGTTCGCCCCGTTCTTCAGTGAGGTCGTCGCGGACGTCCAGTCCATCAACAAGGTAAGGGTCGGGCCGGTCTCCCCCGCGCAGGGCGACTGAGTAGCAGTACTTTGCCAGGGCCTGGTCTCCTCTGACCTCGCCGACTCCGTGGCTCGTCGGGAATTTCATCTTTAAGTAGTAGGTTGACACAACCGCCCGTAGTGCGTTTAGGCCGGGTCGCCCAAGGATTGCATTATAGGCGGACGGGGTCTTCACGACCAGAAAGTCGATCCACGCCTTGGCCAATTTTGGGGATTGGCCCGCCGTCACCGCCAAAGTCACCATGCCTTCGACCGGAACGGCGTGTCCGGCAAATCCTACCAGGGGGGAATTTACAGGCCCTAAGCGGGTGTCAGGTAGGGACATTTTTAAGAAGGCATCATAAAACAATATGTCCGCCGAACTTCCATTATCCACCAAAACGCGGCGTACATCATAATCAGCGACGTTTAAAGAGATTACAACCGCGTCGTTATGTGGAAATCGGATCCCTTGGGCGTCCGCCTCGGTGAAGGTCACGGGCTCCGAGGTCCTCTGCCTCTTCATCCACTTGGGCTCGTCTGAAGTCGGTCCGAGGGAGTTCGGCCGTGGGGTCCGAATGGGTTCGGGCTTGTAGGAGAGTTCGGCTGAAGGGAAAACCCGGGAGGAGCTCGGATGGCCGAACGGGCGTCTGGGAGGAGTCCGTCTCCCGAAGAAGTCCAGCCGCTTGGAGTCCAAGGAGCTCGGCCGTCAGGAAGTTCGGCTGGCGGTGGGAGTTCGTCCTCTAGGCAGTTCGGCCCGGACCTTGGCGCAGGGGAGTTCGGCCTCTAGGCAGTTCGGCCCGGACCTTGGTGCAGGGGAGTTCGGCCTTTAGGCAGTTCGGCCCGGACCTTGGTGCAGGGGAGTTCGGCCGTGTTAGGGGCTCGGCCTGGCGTCTGGCGCTGAAGCTCTTCAGCGGCTACTGGTTACATTGGGCTGAGCGTCGGGCCGGGCTTCGGCATGAGCGGGATTTATCCCCAACAGGGGGCATTTGGGATGGGGTGATCTATCCAAGGGTGCTGTGGGTGGAGGTGATGAGATCACCGTATTTGGTTGCATAATCTTAATTCTATGCGGCAGTGATTTCAAATCACCTTCCAAGTCAATGATGGGATAATCCTTGAGGTAGGGAATCTAATATCACCCCGGAAGCGATCTTGGACTAAAATATAAGACAAAAATATCCCTTAATTTTTGGAAAAAAAATTAGATATATCAATATATCATTAATATATTATATTAATATTATATATATTATATTATATTTGATATTATATATTATATTTATGACATATATTAAATTATAATATATTATTAATCATAATTGTCCAATGATGATTTAATGATAATTTTAAATTAGAGTAAAAATATGTTATTATACTTTATATTTATATAATAAAGATATTTAATATATTACTTTTATTTATCTTATTTTTTCAATCAAAATAAATATTCATATTAATAAATAATATATTATAACTGCAAATGAAAATATTATTCTATAATAAAAATTAACATATCATTATTGGATTAATAATTTATAGGGCTAATAGATATATTTTTATACAATCTATTAATTATCAATATATTAATAAATATAGTAATATTTTATTTATAATATATTATATATGATTAATAAATATATTTTTATGGAATCTATTATTGATATTTTTGGTATTATATAATCAATGATCTTAGATTTCTATGGAATACCAAATAGATTACTTATGAATATTCGAGAATCTTTGATCAATGGACCATGGCCTATCAAAGATAGTGATCTTAGATCACTGGTGATTAGATCATCTTAGGATTTGGATCACCGGTGATATGTGGTGATTCCATTTGGATCACCAAACCCTACTTTAAGGGGGAGCCTGTAATTGGTCACCAGATTCATCCTAGCAATAGCATCTGATTCCATCATTCATAAATCTTTGAATATTTGGATATGAAAATGTTGATTTTCCTTTTTTGAAAAAATGGACTCGCTTTTAAGATTTTTTGAACATCCAAGTCTTTTCTCAAGTGTATAGGGTTGGTTTGGTGATGCTTTATTCGCCGATCATGGCTATTATGGTCTCGCTGAATGAAGTTATTTCAAAATCTTTCTCCTTCTCTTTCTTGACCCTTTGACTCCATGGATAAAATAATACATACTATGATTTGGGAACTGATTTATTATTATTATTATTATTGGTTAATTTAAGAATAGGGTAGCTGTTGTACTCATAGTCTCTTCAAGTTTGCTTGCTGCTTTTCTTTTTATGGTGTTGTGGTGAGCGGGGAACTGTCACAATGTTATATATGAATAAATTGGGGAAAAATTGCCAATATGAGTATAAATACCATAGCAGGTCAGCATTCTTCATTGTCTCAAAAAGAAGTTGGAACTTATTTGCTGCTTTGCTTATCATGCTCAAATTTTGAGTTAATAATGTATTCTTGGATCATGTTCAAGTTTCAAGTTCATAGTTTATTAAAAGTGCAGCTTCATTGATATATATATATTTTTCTCTTTCCAAAATCTCCATGAAGTCTCTTCTTTCTCCCTCTCTATCTTTACCTGAAAGTGTATAATAGGGTAAAAAGCATGCTGAAATCAATGTCATTGGTACTAGTTGATATATTTGCTTTTGCATTCAAATTTTCTTGGACTTATTGGGCGCTGAAATTATTAGGAGTCCTGGCATTTCAGTTTGCTCTTGTGGAAGACTGAGGAAGAAGTAAGCTTTTAACCACCAGAGAGATGTATAGTGTGCAGTATCGTTGGAATTGCGGAAAGGAAGAGAAAGTGTATTTTGAACTTCTGCTTGCACCATGATGAGTTCTGGAAACATGACAACCAATTTTTATTAATGGTTAGAGGAAGTTCTTTTACTTCCTCGGTGAACTCTCCTAATGCTTTATGTTACTTTTGTACCTTCACATAGATCTTTTTGGAGTAGCGAGTTTCACCAGAAAGTGTAGTGGCTGCTACCTTCTGCTACTTGTTGTAAAGAATGTTTTTACTTATGATGCATTCCATTCTTTTTGTATATCGCTGTTTGAGAGTTTACAATCACTGCCTCTAACCTTAGTCCTCTTGGGATAAAACTAGATCATGTAACAAGATCCATTAAGCAATTTAGAGGTGGTCATATTTCCATTAAACTCACTGTCCATTATGTCTTTTGCAGACTAAGATCCTTTGTCTGTCCATTTTCGTTGATCTTAGATATTACTTGTAGCTTAAGGTAGCAGTAGGAAATGTGCTTGGTTTTTTTCATCCCTTGCTTTAAATTTGATTAGTCCACTGTTTATTGGTCATTGCACATGACTAAATGTTTAATGAGCAATAAATTAGCATGTTCTTGGTGTGTGTTATAGCTCTTCCACGTTTACTGGTTGTTTTCATTGCACCAATCTTGCAGCAAACAAGCATCTCATCACTTGGATCTCAAATTTACTCTTTCAGTAAGTCTACAGTCTCAATTTGCCTCATGTATTCCTTTTTTTTTTTTTTTCTCTCCATGCAGTTGGGATGATAAGGCCCTGATGTTTGATCACCATCATCGGAAGAAAGCCATGGAGAAGCAGCAGCAAATCAGTTTGTCAGTTCTTGTGATCCTTGTTACTTGCTATCATTGTCATTTGCGGTAGATTCTGTTGTTGCTTGTTTCTGCTCTGTTTTTGAACAGTTTTTCTGATGGAATTGATTGGGTATATGGCTGGCCTCTCCTTGATTGCTAGATTTACAGACTGACCTTTTCGGCCGGCCATTGTTGCCATTGTTGGCTCAGACAAGTTTGAGACCACATGGCTGAGTCAGAAGTCATAGTCGGTTGCATGCTGATATTTTTAGTTGTCTGATATATATAGTTGTTGAGGGAACCTTACATTTATCTAGTTACATGTCCTGCCTTTTGGCATGTAATAACACATTTCTTTCTCCTTTTTTTTTTTTGGTTTGTTTATTTTATTGTTTTCCAGTGGAAAGAGTAAATGAGCAAGCAATCATGGGAATTATGCTTCTTTAGTTGGCCAGTCCACATCCACCAGCTGAAGTGCTGCTAATGTGTTTCTTCGAGTTTCATTTGGACATGGAATAAGTAGCTCTGAGTGTACATGGTTTGGTTCATCTGGATAGGCTTTCAGGCATGAAACTTTTGTGAATGATCAAGCTGCATACTGTATCATTTACTAAACGTACTTGGAATCACTTCTTTTTTATCATCTTTTATTTGTGCCATTAAATCAACTTTCATTGCCTTGGTTGTTTAAAGATAATATTTGTAGAGAATATGTTGACTATTGTGGACTTTAATTTTAAATGTTTCATAGAGACCTTGAATTGCAGACATGCATATTCTGTCTATATGAATGGGCTTGAAAGCAGCATTTTGTGATGCTTTTATCAAAATTGGCGTTTTCTTCACAGATATCAGCTGTTAATCTAAGTGTTTAAGGATGTGCTTTCTTCAGATTTTTTTTTTTTCTGAATAAATGTGGTGTATGTAATGATCAGCAGTTGCTAGCCTATTATATTTGCTATACAACGGTTTGTCGCAAACAATGGTAATGCTTAGAACCATGCTCCTTAATCTTTGTTCCAATTATTTTAGCCAGTTTTAGGTTTTTTTTTTCTTCCTTTTATAAGAATAGGTTTAGGGTTTTTTTTTTTCCCTCTGTGGGTGGGGTGGGGTGGTGTTAATTTGTAGAATAGATAATGGAGCTGTCCGGATTTTCTAAAGAAATAATTTGTAGCCAAGTGGAGCATCTAATTTTTGGAGTGAGAGAGGAGCTGGAAAGGATGAGAAGAGGGCCTAAAGTGGAGCAAAGAACGGCAGTGCTTTTTAGTGAAGATGGTTTGATATCCACGCATTTATGCATATGAAATTTGCTTGTATTTACGGACATTATATTTGCAGTGGTCCCATTTCTGTCTTTGGTCCGTGGACGTCTCCCCACAAGTTTTTTTATTAAAAAAAAATATCTTCCATTTAAATATTTAACCTTTTCCCAAAAATCTTGAAATTATGGTTCAGTTGGCTCTTGAAATTATGATTTTTTTTTTTTTTAATGCCAAGAAATATCCAAAATCATGGATTTTCAGTCAACGTCTGCAATCGGTAAACTAATTTGTTTCTTAATTTCTTTTCATTTTCTGAAATATGTTAACGTTATTCAATAGGTAATTTAAAATGCAATCTTCTATGAATTCTGAGAAGGTAAGCGAGCATTGCAGGGCTGTTTTTGCTCTAGTTTTATTTTGCAACCAGCTATGCTTGGTTTTTAATTAAAAATGGCTCGTGTATGATGGCATGAGTTGGACTTTATTGATGATAACGTACAGAATAAAATGCTCTTTGTCTGAAGTCTTCAAGCCTCAAACTGGATTCAGAAGAAGACCAAATTTACCGCATTGCCGGTGCCGTCAGATTCAAAGGATTTAGATGTTGCGTAGCTATTGGCTGCTATGTCCTCCTGATATCCAGATCTTTTGGTTTCTTATGCCTTGTAGCCCAGCAGCTTGGACAAGAAGATGGTAACTTTCTCAATGAAAGAGTTGGTCGGCGATGGAGCGCTGAAAGGCCTAGTCCTTAAGCTTGTAGAATAAGGGCTGAGATGATGTACCAACACTCAAAATGATGAATTCAGAAGATATGGACTCGACGAGAACGACACAGCAACAGGAGACTGCAAATGATTTCGGATCATTATTTTCATGTCATCATCTTGATGAACCTTCAAAACAAAGAATTATAAAAGTTGGCAAGTGTTGATATCTCAGGATATTAGTTTCCTTTAAGAAGTTGATTTTGATAATCTTCTCAAAATCCAAAAATTTGATATTCATATTTATCCAATTTGTTTTACTATTCTGGATATTGCTCGAGCTCCTGATTTTTTTTTTTTTAAATGCCTTTTTTCATGTTCTTTTTCTTTATGTATTATCTGTTTGAATCTTTTATTTCTCATAGAATTGGTTGAACCTATTCCTCGATTGAAGATCTAGTTACCTGCTGATTGATGCTGTTTACGCTACCAGTGGTTTTACCAAAAATCGTGAAATTACGGTTCAGTTTTTAATGACTGATTTTTTTTTTTAAGATTTTTTTCGGGGGGAAAAAAAGGGAGATTACGCTACCAGTGGTTTTACCAAAAATCTTGAAATTACGGTTCAGTTTTTAATGACTGATTTTTTTTTTTTTTCAGATTTTTTTTTGCCGGGGGTGGGGGGGTGGGGGAGATTCATGCACTTATTATTATTGCTGCTAATTGCTGAAACATGCTTAAAAGGAAAGCGGAAAGTTAAGGGACCATTCAAAGCATTCACGATGTGTTGTAGGCTAAAGTGTTTGAGTTGGAATTCAATAGATTCAATTATTTTTGTATTGTTTGATAAAAAAAAGATTTGTTGGTATCTTTCTCTATGCACGATCAATGATAAACACCTATGGTTAAAAGGATCATGATAAAGTTTAATTTGCTAAACACCTCGCAGTTGGTTTGCCATCTAAATCAAAATTTCTAAATAATCTGTACCTCTTTTTTCTTTGGTAAAATTAAGGAGCCGGTGGCTATGCATTAAAGAAAAAAACATATAAACAAGCAGTATGATCATAACAAGAAAAAAAAATCTCCCGAAACAAAAGTTGGAGAAGAAAAAAGTATCAACACTCAAGGATCCATTTGCCTGATACAAAAAAATAAATTCTATATCAGATTATCGTATTTGATATGAAAAATGAATGACAATAATGATTAAAAATTGATAGATCTTATATTTATTTTTTTTAAAAAAGATAAAATAAATATGATGGAAGTTAGTATTTAGTAAATTTTTTAGTAATGGTAATGTATACTTGACAAAAATATCTCCACATAATCATTAAATTTATTTTGATGTTTTTTTCAAATTCATTCAATAAAAAATTTTGGTTGAAAAAATAAAATGTAAATGGCATCATGCAAAGAGTTATATGATTATAGTCATTATATAAAAATTGAACAAAAATGATAATGCTATTTCGATATTAAAAAAATATTTTATATTAATAATTATATTTATAAATTTAATCATATTCTTATATAGGATTATCTTTAACCAAACATAATAATATTTTTTCAACATCATATTTTAGAGTAATTTTTGAACTAGCCAAATATAATAAAAATTATTTTTTTCTATAATTATTTTTTTTAAATAAATAATTTTAAAAAAAATTAGATTATCTTATAAGAGAAAAATAAAGAAGTTGTTGGTAACAGCAATGTAGAGTATAAAAACTTGAAGCACAATAAACAGTCTTCCGACCCCTAATAAAAAAGATAACATAAGCCAGAAGATTGAACCAGCAGAAGAAAAATTGCTTGAGGAGATTGCAGAAGTCTTCTTTGGGGGATTGAAACATTCGAGAGGATCAGCCCACAGCAGTTTATAGATGGATTGAAAACTACTGAAATGAACCCCCCGGTGAAGGAGTTTGATCCAATAAGCCTTCCGCAATATCCACGTAGACATAAGAGAAGCATAACCATCCTGAACTGCCAATGATGTATGTGATCAGATATAATCCAGCAGTCATATAATATCAGTCCTTGATGGTATTCATGACCCAGGAATTTAGCGTTGCACAGTCTTTCACGACAAAAGTTGTAGTAATAATAAAATTGGTGTCGGAGTCAAATAAGCAATGAAAATGGCAGGGATAATGCTGACTTTGTTATTCAGGAATTGGACACCAGATTGATGGTAGCAAGAAGATCAAATCTCTTTGAGCCTTCCATCTCAAGAGCTAAGTTTCACACCACTTGGGCTGACATTGTTTATGCTTGACAGGAGCTACGGATAGACATTATCGAGGGAGACCATATAACTACAATAGATTGGATTCGGAGCGACACGATGTAGTTGAAAGTTCATCCACTCCTTGATGACATGCGGACCTATCTTTGTGACTTCACTATAGTATCTACCCAACATATCTTTCGGGAGACAAACAGTCATTGAATGAATCGCCTTCTATGTGGCGAACATACTGGTGACTGGATCTGGTTATTAGATTTGTCCACGAGTCCTATAAGATATTTTATTTTTTTGATCTTTTGGGATGTACTTGTGCTAGATTGATGTGAGCACTTGTTTGTATTTTTTTTTTTAAAAAAAAAGGCAATGAAGTTAATAAGCAAGTGTATGACCCAATACCCATAAGAGAAGTGGAAAACCAAAGCAAGCCTGGATCCAATAAACTGCAACCCCAGAAGCTTTGAACAGGATATCATAGGAACTGAAGCATTGAACTGCAATGAATTGATGCTGCAATGATACGCCGAACCCCAGTAACCCGCACCTCTTTGATGTGATTGTATTAGCATTCTAAAGTAGTGGCAAAATATCATGCCTCTTCTCCTTGGACTAGGTGAAAAAAAAAAAAAAAAACAATTTCTCACTTGATTTTTTTAAAAAAAAATCATAAAAAGGATCCAAAGCATCCCTTTGTTTCTTTTGCCATTCATATAGATTTTCACTTGTATCTCATATCATCACTTTATGAAATGGTGAAAAAAACTTACAATAATTCATAGAAATGAAAATTTTGGAGTGCCTTTTGTGAGCTTCCCCTCTTTTCTAATATTTGTAACCACTCAAACAAAGCATACACTCAATGGAATACTTATATGAATAGTTTCACCATTGCCTACAGACCAAAAAAAGTTGGATTGTACCAAAGGACCATAACTACAGATTTTGGACCACATGGCCGAATAATTACAGGGCTTTTGATACTCCTTCCACGATCCTGTAAACCGATACTTTTCTTGTACGGTTCTTGCCCATACAGAATTTGGATCTAAAACAATCTAGGCAGCCAGTTTAGAAAGGCAAACTCTCCTCCTAGTCATTAAATCCACAATGTCTAGTCCACCTTGCAATTTAGGCAAGCAAATAGTGGACCAGGCAATATGATGAAGAGCAGCTTTACCCTGTTCATGGCCCCATAGAAAAGCTCTAAAATCTGATGACCCCTGACACTTATTAGTCGATGGCCTACTTTGATCAATATTGAAATGCTGGATGGTTCATTAACTATTAACAATTTTATAACTGAAGATCGGAAGTGGGATTTAAGTAAACTTGCTACTATTTTTTCTACTGAAATGATGACCATAATCTCTCGCATTCCTTTACCAAGAGGAAATTGGCCCGATCGGTTATATTGGAGGTCTTATGGGCATCATAAGGTATCCATAGCAAATATGTACGTATCCGATCCTATGCAATAGAAACACCACTACGAAAATTAATGTACCAAAAAGGGTGAAGATGTTTTGGTGGCCTCTGTTGTGGGACCATATACCTTGCAAGCAATTCTTGTGTCAAAAAGGAATCTTACCTCAGCATCAAGCTTTTTGTGATCTTTGCGTAAATGTTCTAGAAGATGTCCCTATGCCTATAGTTGCTGGAAGTTATTGCAACATACAGGTGGACTAAGCTCAATTCCTTCTTCCTTGACAGCATTGGTGCAATTTTTATCACCCAGTCAGGTAGGGAATGTTAGGAGAGCCCAATATGCCTATGTTGCGAGTCAACTTTGGTTGGCTCGTAATGAACGAATCTTCTAGTAGGTGTACATGTCTCCTCAACATTTGATTAGAAATGTAATATCTGACTTTTCATTATCGTTCCAAAGTACATCAATTACAGCTCCGTCATGGCACTGGGGTAGCTATCTTCACCCCCATCCAACTAACAACTATTCTATGGTTTCTTGGCAACACCCCCCCCATTGGAGCTATATTGGTTAATTTTGATGCATCAGTTGGAGTAAAAGCTGCAGCTGGTTTTATCATAAGAGATGCTACTTGTTCTCTAATTAGAGATGGTGGCAAACTATTACCAGCCGTAGCTGTGCCACATGCCGAGTTAATCGCAGCATGGCTCGGAGTATATGTTGCTCGATCTAAAATTCAGTCTTATAATATTCACCTACAAGGTGATTCTACTACTGTCGTTGATTGGATGAATTCAGTGAACGTTATACAACCCAAGCAATCATCTTTTGTTCGGGAACTTCAACAATGGCTACGCATTTCTCCTAATTCCTTCCTTGGTTTCTTATATACCATGGGAAGGCAATCGTGCTGCGGATTGTGTGGCAGGGATTGCAATGGGTGGGGATTTTGACTTCTATCCTCACACCCAACTGCCATCACAACTCCAAGACATGCTACAGGCTGATAGCAGCAGAGTGCAATATCTCCGTAGGCTTTAATTCTCTTATAAATTGAATGGTTATTCCAATGCATCCTTTAACATCTAAAAGCAAGTCTAATGGGGAGGTTGATGGTATTTCACAGCCTCAGGGCATACCTAGCCTTGGGTATTGGAATACTCAGGAGGAATGCGTAACCGTCAGGAAGTCTTTTGCTGGAATTTACATCTGTTGGCCACATGAATGCTTCTTCACTGCTGTATTCTACTTCATGCTTATATTGATCGTGTTCTCGACTGAAGACTACTTGTTGCCCATATCAAACATTTATCATTGGTGGATTTCTCAGAGGTTATTAAACTTACTTCTAAGAGTCTTCCACTACACCAACTTGATTATTTATAATTGCTAGATAGTTACACTTGCTCACCTTCAGATTCGGGAGTTCTTCAAATACTTCTTTTTTAAGTCCTGGAATGCTTGCTATATGAAATTAAAGGGCAGTTACTCCACTCATTGCCAATTATGCAGATGCTGCTCAATTACATTTTCACTCCTGAAAAATTTAACATTTCACATTTTGCCATCCAATGGGCTGATTTTCTCTGTACAACAAGGATGTCCTGTTAACAAAATACGTGCTTTCATTCAGTTATGCATCAACCGGCACAAACTTCATTTTACTGGCACGTCTTGTTATTTTTTACACTGCCAAGCTTCTATCTTCAATACTTTCCTCATCATATGCTCAGTATGCTGTCACAGCTATCTATGACTCTATTTATTTCATTTTTATGCTGCATCTACTATTTATCAGACCCTTCTATCAACAGGAGAACCATGTCAATTGAATATACTACTCTGAGATCCTTAACAGATGGCCCCATGGTACTCTATAATAGATGTTTCATTGCTCATGAGGCGGCCTCGTATGGCTGGAAGACTGTGCGCCACTCAATCCATATATCTGCGTTTAATATCTTATTTTATTGGATGGTGGTAGTCAACCTGTGCCGTAAGATGGCTGCTAGTATAATGCCTGTAATGTGGACATGTATCATTGAGTTGTATTTTCTTTGTATATTTTAGGTGATGGTACTAATACTTTCTACAACACGGCCTGGTACATGGAGTTTGTATTAAAGATCTTATGTAAGCCTTGAGTAATACTTATCAAAAAATAAAATAAAATAAAATACTCATATAATAATAGCGACATGGTACCATACCTTTAAAATATACATGCGTAGATCATCAAAGCCTATCACTTTGGCTAGCTATCACTCAACTGACAATATATATGTATATATAATCAACTAAATCCCAGCCGTCCATAGAGCGGTAACAGACGGTACTGCACCTCCTGGCCATGATCACGAGTCCTTCATGGACCAGAAGGCCGGATGATGGACCGATCAGACGGTCCAGAACGGTGGATCCATCCCATGCGAGTATTACCTGGCCTCCTTCCTCTAGATAAAAGTCCCAAAACCCTAACCAGCCACCTTCCTCCTCCTGAAACCCAACCCCAAACGCCAACCCTAACCCTTGCAGCGGCGGCGAGCGGCGGCGGCGGAGATGGTTTCCGGATCAGGGATTTGCGCGAGGAGGGTGGTGGTGGACGCGCGCCACCACATGCTCGGCCGGCTGGCGTCGATCGTGGCGAAGGAGCTCCTCAATGGCCAGAGAATTGTAGTGGTGCGGTGCGAGGAGATCTGCCTCTCCGGCGGTCTCGTCCGCCAGAAGATGAAGTTCCTTCGCTTCCTCCGCAAGCGCATGAACACCAAGCCCTCCCACGGCCCAATCCACTTCCGCGCCCCCGCCAAGATCCTCTGGCGTACCATCCGTGGGTAAGTATTTATATATCCATCCTTCTTTCTCGATTCAATTCGCCATTATAGTAGCCTTTAGATGGATTTGTAGATCGATTGCGTTTTCGATGCTTGCTTCTATGAAGCAATCTTATTCTTCTGTTGTTGATTGGTTGGTAGGATGATCCCTCACAAGACCAAGCGTGGAGCTGCGGCACTGGCGAGGCTCAAGGCCTACGAAGGCGTGCCGCCCCCCTACGACAAGACGAAGCGGATGGTTATCCCCGATGCTCTCAAGTAACACATCGCTTCCTCATTTGAGCTTCCGATCTAATTCAGTGATTCCTTTTAGTTAGATATAGATTTCTGAGAAATGGTATGGCCTTTGACTTTGTTGTTTACAAAATGACTGAAAGTTTGATCTTTTTGTAAATTTTAGGGTGTTGAGGCTTCAGGCAGGGCACAAGTATTGCTTGCTAGGCCGGCTATCTAAGGAGGTCGGATGGAGCCATTATGATACCATCAGGGTGAGTGGGATTACCTTTTTCTCCTTTGATCTTAAATTCTTAATCGAATGGGAACTTATAGGTTATATTATTCAAGGAAATCCAATGTTATGTGTTTAGGATGTGGTTGATTATTCTTGGCTATTTCGTTCTGTATTCTGCTATTGTTCTCTTTCTTTGAAACTGTAGAACCTTAGAGCCTTCCTATATTACTTTGCGGTGGATCATAGTGCTGACATGCTATTATATCTATTTCTATTTCTTTATCGTATGGTACATTCCAATCCAAGGCAGGCTATAATCGCAATAACTTATAAACCATGTAATTACGGAAATATGTGAAACAATTGAAGATTGTCTTAGAATATGGCAATTAGGGTTGTTGGTGCCACCAGGCTGTTGCACAAATTCAATTATTGCAACATTCCTTTATTGCAGGGAAATTTGACATAAATACTATGCTAGAAGTAACCGTCCTGCCCAACCTGTTTAAATTTGGATCAAAGTTTTTTAAATTTGGTGGGCTAAGGAATCCCAATCCAACCTCAAGTTGGATTTGGTTAGTGTCAAACTTAAACCCAACCAAAACTCGACCTTAGCTTGACTAAAATGCGATCCAAGTTGTCCCAACCAAATATATAAATAAACAAATAATTTGTATTTATGTTTCATATTAGTTAGTTATATATTTTATAATTATATCTTTAGTCTTGTTAAAGTATTATGCTAGTGTACCATCAAATTGATGAATGGTTGAAACCTCAATCCAGCAAATAGTACTCTAATAAAGAAGTCCTGGATGTTTCTCCTAAATTCCTATTTATTCTGATTAGCATGGCATAACCCGACCTGACATGATGAGCCCAACCGCACTCAAATTGAGCTTAAGATGGGGTTGGGTTAGAGAAATCTCAACCCAAGACTAGGTTGGGTTGGGCTACATTTGGAAGATTAGAGGTTGGGTTGGGTTGGGTTTGACCTTAATGCGATCTAACTTGTTTGAGTTACAAACCTACATAGCACAAAAAGACTGGGACGAGGCGGGGTTGGTGGTGAGTGCTGTAGGTGGTGGCACATTGAATTTGTGTATAAAGTGATATATGGTGGTCGCATCATTCTTTTTGTTGTTAGTTTCATCTCATAAGCTGGCGAGCATCTTTAAAGATTCTCTACGTTTGCTAGGCTGTTCCTCTAATGAAAAATTTCAACTTTAGAATAATTTATAGCTTAAGTGTTTGTTTAGTAGTGGAATTGTCTTTGCTCTTTGATATATGGTATGTGTTCCTCAATTGGGTTGAACCATAAGTGTGCTTTCTATTGGAAAAAAGAAAAAGAAATTAGAGAGAAGTGTGTGGATTGGACAAATCGTTAGTAAGTAGCATCAAAAAATTTTGGAGGGGAAAGAGAAGCACGGATTGGGAGGGAGTGGAGGGAGAAAAGGCTCCTTTCTAAATTGGTTAGGGTGGGTGGTTCATGTGGAGTCCTAACCATCATCATTAGAAAAAAGAGTGTTTCGGGGGTGGGGAGCTGGTGGTTTGCAGGCTAATTGATGTCATGAAAAATGTTTTGTTCATTGCTATGACTGGGTGCTGGTCGTAAATGAGATGTTTATTTATTCAGTTTCTTATAATTATGCTAATTCAGTTTCTAATTATCTTGCTCCGACTTTGTGTATTTGTGTGGGTAGGAATTGGAGGAGAAGAGGAAGCAGAGGTCTCAGGTTGCCTATGAGAGGAGGAAGCAGCTGGCAAGGCTCCGCATGAAGGCAGAGAAGGCAGCTGAAGAGAAGCTTGGCTCTCAACTCGACATTCTGGCCCCATTGAAGTATTGATAGGCTTGTTTTATAGAGTAAACAGTTTTGCAGAAGATCTCCACTCTCATATTAGACTTTCTTATGGAACATTTTTATATTTGAAATATGTAGCTTTGAGGCCTTTGCAACTTCGAGTCCGTTAATCTGGTTACATCTATTTGGATTAAAATGGTCGTGTGCCAAACCAAGTTCCTATGATCTAATGGTTGCAATTTTTGTTTTCAAGCCACAGCATTACTTGAATGCTTCAGCGATGAAAGATTAGTTTCACAGCGTCTGTTGTTGTCAGTTCAGTAATGGGACAGCATTTTTATGGATTTTCAGCATACTTGTTTTCAACAAAATTTCTGAGAGCAGGTTTGGTAAGGCAGCAGAAGTTTTGTACAAACGGAGAATATCTAGGCATGCACCTACCTTTTATTTTTCGAGGATGGATGGAAGCTCTAGTCACGAGGTCTCAGTCTAAAGTACGACCACGTTTTTATTACAATGTCAATTGCATATTTTGCTCTTACGGTCAGCATTACAAATAGCTTGAACATGTTCAAAAGTTTAGGCGTTAGCTTCATGCTTTTTAGTTTTACGCCTTCAGCTTAGGTTGCGGCCATGCTTTTAGTTTCATGGTGGTATCCATTGTGCATGCTGAAGCTTCATAGCTTGGTTGGTTGTGGCTTGCTACTATACGATGGTAAAAAGCTGTAGTCTACTTTGAAAGGCTCTAATTGTCCGAGGAAGTGGAACGTTACCATGTACGCAAGGCTGTTAGGACATCCTGGAAATGTACCAACCGGGGCATCTTTTACCACGGAACGAGGGGTGAAGCAGAAGATTCGTTTGACCTTTGATATAAAAAGGGGCACCATGACTTTTCATTATAGGGACTTCTTTGGATCTCATATAAGCACTTAAATTGTCATCAGCTTTCGTATAAGCAGTTAAATTGTCATCAGCTTTGATATGTGATGCAACCAAGATTATGGACAAGGTGCTCCTCCGATATTTCATGGTGTCCGGAAAAGGTTTGGGAAGACTTAGATCACAATTGGGAGGATAATTATTCCCCTTATTCCCTTTTATCCATTTGGCACGGATAAGGAACATTCCCGACTTCGGGCTTAGGTTGTCTTTGAAACTTGATGCAAGAAGAGTTGTCTAAATTTGGTCATAATGTTTTGAGTAATTTTTTCTACACCACCTACACCACATGTGGCCTAAAAAATCTAAGCTATTCTGCACTATCTCTTTTTATTGATCTATGTGGATCCCAGTTGGCACGATGAAATGGGACATGATCTGCATTAAATGCCCATTCGATGGTTTTGAAAATTTATTCCACGCTGCGTCTGCATGTGGCTTCAAACGAGTGGAAAATCGTTTTTGCCCTTGTCTCTTCGTGAAGAAAAGAGTGGCAAAACATAGCATTTTGGCAATTCAACTGCAAACGGAAAAAAAAAAAAAAAAAAAAAACAGAGTTAGCCAACAGTTCCACTCTATTTTGGAATTGATACTCCATTATTTTTGTGATTTTTCAATCGCATCGTTATCCATATTTTCATCTCGATAGTCGTTTGGACTTTTCTATATCCGTGCGAATAACTAAGACGAAGACGAAGATTTAGGATTTCCAATTTTCTCAAGAGATGGATTTTAAAGGTTACGTGTTCAGACGGAGACGACGAATATAATGGCAACGCAAGAAGAAAGCGCAGATAGAGGAAGGGAGCACTGCACTTGTTCTTTACATTGAAGACAGTGACACCCCTTCAACATCCGGAAGAGAAGAAAATGAAGAACAACAAAAAGATAAAAAAATTATACAATATCAATGCAATAGTTTAAAATTTGCGATCTTTTTTCCTCCATGCCGTGCCGTATTATGACAATCATCAATTTGTATAGGGGTGTTATAATTTTTGTACATTCATTATCATTTTTCTCCATATCGTATTATGACATCCTATGAGTTATAATATAGATAAAGGATTATAGAAAGACCTGTAAGGAGGGGTTAAAAACTTCAATTTAGCATTTCTTGCATGGATGTTATAAATTTTGTATAGGAATGTCATAAATTTTGTATAGGGATATCATAATATTATTTCTATAAATATTCATTATCTTTTTTCTTCTATGCCGTACTGTGATATCTTTTGAGTGGGCAAAGGACTATAGAAAGACCTGGAAGGAAGGATTAAAAGCTTCAGTTTAGCATTTCTTGCATTTATATCATAAATTTTGTATAGGGTGTCATAATTTTTGCGTGTGGATGTCATAATACTATTTTTGTATATTTTTACTATATTTTTTTCTATACCCTATTATGACATCCTGTGAGTTAAATTATAAATAAAAGATTATAGGAAGACTTGGAAGGAAGGGGTTAAATGCTTTAGTTTAGCATTTCTTGTATTTCTTATAGGGATGTCATAAATTTTGTATAGAAATATTATAATTTTTGTATAGGAATATCATAATACTGTTTCTGCAAATATTCGTTAAATTTATTCATCCACACCATATTGTGACATCCTTTGAACTATAATATAGGCAAAGAATTATAGAAAGATCTGAAAAGAGGGGTTAAAAGCTTCAGTTTAGCACTTCTTACAGGGATGTCATAAATTTTGTATAGGGATGTCATGATATTGTTTATGCATATTTTCATTATTTTTTTTCTCCATGCCTTATTATGACATATTGTGAGTCAAATAATAGGTAAAAAATTATAGGAAGACACAGAAGGAGAAGTTAAAAGCTTCAGTTTAGCATTTCTTATAGAGATGTCATAAATTTTATATAAGGATATCAGAATTTTTATATAAGTATATCATAATACTGTTTTTGCATATATATATATATTTTTTCTCTATACCCTATTATGATATTCTGTGAGTCAAATTATAGACAAATGATTATAGGAAGACCTGAAAGAAGGGATTAAAAGCTTCAGTTTAGTATTTTTTATATTTTTTACAGCGGTGTCATAAATTTTGTATAGTGATGTCATAATTTTTGTATAGAAATGTCATAATACTATTTTTGCATATTTTCACTATCATTTTTTCTTCTATATCCTATTACAACATCCCGTGAGTCAAATTATAGGCAAAAACAATTATAGAAAGATCTGGAAGGAGGGGTTAAAAGCTTCAATTTAGCATTTTTTTGTAGGAATGTCATAAATTTTGTATAGAGATGTCATAATTTTTATATAAAAGTATCATAATAATATTTTCACATATTTTTACTATCTTTTTTTTTCTCCATGCCCTATTATGACGTTCTATGAGTCAAATTATAAGCAAAGAATTATAGAAAAACCTGAAAGGAGAGGTTAAAAGCTTCAGTTTAGCATTTTTTACAAGAGTCATAAATTTTGTATTGTGATATCATCATTTTTGTATAGAGGTATCATAATACTATTTCTGTATATTTTTACTATCTTTTTTTCCTTTATGCCCTATTATGACATCATATGAGTTAAATTATAGGCAAAAGATTATAGAGAGACCTGAAAGGAGGGGTTAAAAGCTTCAGTTTAGCATTTCTTGTAGGGGTGTCATAAATTTTATATTATGATATCATAATTTTTGTATAGGTGTGTCATAATACTATTTCTGCATATTTTTACTATCTTCTTTTTCTTTTGTACCCTATTATGACATCCTGTGAGTCAAATTATAGGTAAAAGATTATAGAAAAATTTAAAAGGAGAGGTTAAAAGCTTCAGTTTAGTATTTTTTATATTTCTTGCAGTGGTATCATAAATTTTATATAAAAATATCATAATTTTTGTATAGGAACATCATAATACTATTTTTGCATATTTTCACTATCCTTTTTTCCTCCATGCCCTATTATGATATTCTGTGGGTCAAATTATAAGCAAAAAATTATATAAAGATCTAGAATGAGGGATTAAAATTAAGCTTTAATTTAGCATTTCTTGCATTTCTTGTAGGGATGTCATAAATTTTATATTGTGGTATCATAATTTTTATATAGGAGTATCATAATACCGTTTTCGCATATTTTTACTACCTTCTTTTTCCTCCATGCCTTATTATGACATCCTATGAGTCAAATTATAGGTAAAGAATTATAGAAAAATCTGAAAGAAGGGGTTAAAAGCTTCAGTTTAGCATTTCTTGCAGGGATGTCATAAATTTTATATAGAGATATCATAATTTTTGTATAGGAGTGTTATAATACTATTTTCACTATCTTTTTTTCTTCATGTCCTATTATGATATCCTGTGAGTCAAATTATAAGTAAAGAATTATAGGAAGATCTGAAAGAAGAGATTAAAAGCTTCAATTTAGCATTTCTCATATTTCTTGTAGGGATGTCATAATTTTTGTGTAGGAGTATCATAATACTATTTTCACATACTTTTACTATCTTTTTTTTCATGCCATATTGTGGCATTCACAATATAAGCAAAAGATTATAGAAAGATCTGGAACGAGGGGTTAAAAGCTTCAGTTTAGCATTTCTTGCATTTTTTGCAGGAATGTCATAAATTTTGTATAGAAGTATCATAATTATTGTTTAGGAATGTCATAATACTGTTTTCACATATTTTTACTATCTTTTTTTTCTTTATGTCCTAATATAATATCCTATGAGTCAAATTATAGATAAAAAATTATAGAAAGATATGGAAGGAGGGATTAAAAGCTTTAGTTTAGCATTTCTTGTATTTCTTGTAGGAGTATTATAAATTTTGTATAGTGGTATCATAATTTTTGTATAGAAGTATCATGATATTATTTTCACATATTTTTAATATCTTTTTTTTTCATGTCCTATTATGACGTTCTATGAGTCAAATTATAGGCAAAGGATTATAGAAAGACATGAAAGGAGGGATTAAAAGCTTTAGTTTCATATTTTTTATAGAAATATCATAAATTTTATATATGAATATTATAATTTTTGTATAGAGGTGTCATAATAATATTTTTGCATATTTTTACTATCTTTTTTTCTCAATGCCTTATTATGACATCATGTGAGTCAAATTATAGGCAAAAAATTATAGAAAGATCTAAAAGGAGGAGTTAAAAGCTTAAGTTTAGCATTTCTCGTATTTCTTATAGGATGTCATAAATTTTATATAGAAGTATCATAATTATTGTATAGAAATATCATAATACTATTTTCGCATATTTTTACTGTCTTTTTTTCTCCATGCCCTATTATGACATCCTATGAGTCAAATTATAGGCAAAAGATTATAGAAAGATTTGGAAGGAGGGGTTAAAAGCTTCAGTTTAGCATTTTTTATAGGGATGTCATAAATTTCGTATTGGAATATCATAATTTTTGTATTTAAGGTGTCATAGTTCGGTTGATAATTTTTATAAGGCTTGTCATAGTTCTATTAATAGAAATTATTTTTACATAATGTGATATTTTTATTTTTTTTTTCACGTTATAGTTGGTTTTTCAATTATGAGATAGTTTATGAGTGTGAAGCCTTCACAACTATTTAAGAATTCTTACAAGCCGACAGTTTATGTTAAGAATATTTGGGAGATGGATTTTAATAAAGCTTATGTACATATAATCCGGAATACCCCATTTGGTGCTTTCATTGATATGCAGTCATTCGTAGTCGAAGGACCACTTCTTACAGATATAATCAGATGTTATAAAGAAGGTGATGAGTTTAGCATTTAGGGTAAAGTATCTAGATTAAGTATGGAGGAAGTGGCACTGATCGTAGGTCTTCCATGTCATGGAAAGAAGATCTCCATCACAGGCCCAAATAAAGAGGGAAGGTTATTTCAAAGATTTGGACCGAAATTGGATCTTCACCATAAAAATTTGGAAAAATTGATTGTCCAACTTCAGTCCTCAAAGATGTAGGAAGACATTGAGGATACTGTCAGACTTTGGATTGCATACATGCTTGGAATATTTTTGGCACCAAAGTTAAATCAAATATGTCCAAAGTATCTCATCCCTTGGATGATTTATCTTAGTTGGAAGCAATTGACTGGGCTTGTGCAATCAAGAACTTGATACTTTTTGGTCTCCTAGAAATTGCTGAATGCTTGAGATCTGAAAAGCCAGTCCAAGCAAAGAGATATGATAAGGGTAGGAGGCGGCCTATCTTGTCTGGCTGTTTGGCAGCTCTATTGATAAGAATAAATTTTATACAGAAATGATCGTAATTAATAAATTAAAATTTTTTCATATTTTTAATGTAGAAAATGCTAATATGCATGTATGATTTTTCGAGCATAGCACAATGAGAGCCTCATCTAATCCAAATAAATTATCTAGATTGTTGAAGTAGCATGACGCCACTCGAAGCCCCAGAATATTTGGATAGTGGACATGCAGCCCCATGAGTTGGTAAGATAAGCCATGATGTCATAAATCTTTTGTATTCCATATTTTATTATTAAATTATTAATTTAATTTAAATTTTTTTTTATTTATAGGTGGAGGATGTTATTCTCCCTACGTTAGAGGAGCAGTGGCTTATCAGTCCAAAAAAAAATTTTGTAGAGCCAAAAATATGCTGTAACCTATGTGCAGATGAGGACTAAACTTGAGGAGGCTAAGAAAAGATTTATCATAGTTGAGAACCTCCTAAATTTATTGCTCAAATAGGGAGACATTGCAAATAAGAAAAATGATGAAGGGGAGGATGGGGACGATGGAGAGGAGGTGGAAGGCCTTTGGAAAGAAGAACCAAGGATGGAGAAAAAAAAGAAAGCACACCCCTGAAAAGGAGAATGATATGGGGGATAAAAAATTATCTTCGATCCTTTCCATCCATAAAAAAGTCCAAGACAGTCCCCCTATCACAAGCCAAACGAGATAGTTTATAACTTGAAGAGGATGAAAATTTGATAAAAATTTTTTTGGAGGAAAGCATCAACTCGTAAGTCTTTTGTATTTTTTTTGTTATGTATAATAACCTCTGCATGAGTAATTTTATTTTATGATATCCTTTACACTTTTTCATTACAGAGAGGTCATGTACGTCAACAAATATGGAGACGGTATCATAAGATCACATGTTTATAATCTTCTCATTAATCAAATGATAGTTGATGATGTAAGAGTATACTTCTATTTTTTTGTTATGCTTGTATGTTATGATATTCACTTTTTTATATATTTTATATCATAATTTTAGAACACTACAAGATATCTTTTATCAATCACTTTGTTTTGCATTGATAGATTATTGATGCTAGGCAAGAGTTCCTAATAAATAACTAGAGAGAGCACACAGAGAGGTACTATAAATGCCTTATTTCATCTATTATGATCGTCGGGATATGTATGACCTCTTCATTATCATTTCATGAGCTTGCTGGCATGGTTAGAAGTCAAATTTTTGAAAAAATTAGTGATAAAGAAAAAAAGGAGTTTAGGTTTCTCTTCACTATCATTAACTTAGATAATACTTACTGATACCTGATTGCAGTTGACATGGAAAAGAAAGTACTGATGCACCTAAATTCAATAAAGTGCAATGCTAAGTACAAAGCCAGTGCAAGAAAATGATAAAAAATTATCGGCCCAATGTTCCATATCTTTTGTGATAATGAAGAAGTGATGAAGTAGGATATGGTGTCAAATGATGAATGCCTTTCTCAGCCAAGTGGTTCACTAGATTATAGCTTATATTGTTTAAAGTACATGAATTTTTTTGCTCGTAAAGATAGGCTAGATCATTGGAACTTCACACAAGATGATATCGGTCAATACCGACGATAACTTGAAGCAAGAATCTTGAAAGAGGGCCTCAATTAGAAAATAAAAGGAGTGCTTAAAAATTAGGATGAAAAAACTAAATTTATGATTTTCATTTCAGTTCTTTAACTTTTGTAATTACATCAAAGATTTGTAATTCAATGGAATTTATCGCTTCAACATTAATGAAAAGAGTACTCATATGTCATTTTTTCAAACAAGAATATTATCACTTTATTATTTCAATTCGAATAATTTTTTAAATATAAGATGTTATGTACCTGAATATCATAAATTTTTGAATGAATGCCATAATGTTATACAGAAATATCATAATGTCATAAATTTCTAAATGAATGATGGAAAGATCTGAAAGGAAGAGTTGAAAGTTTTAGTTTAGCATTTCTTGCAGGGATGTCATAAATTTTGTATAGGAATGTCATAATTTTTGTATAGAGGTGTCATAATATTATTTCAGCATATATTCGCTATTTCTTTTTCTCCATGTCATATTGTGACTTATAAGTAAAAGATTATAGGAAGATCTGGAAGGAGGGGTTAAAACTTTAGTTTAGCATTTCTTATAGGAATGTCATAAATTTTGTATAGAGATATTATAATTTTTGTATAGGAATATCATAATACTATTTTGGGACATATTTGCTATCTTTTTTCCTCCATGCCATATTGTGACATCCAGTGAGTCACAATATAAGCAAAAGATTATAGAAAGATCTGGAAGAAGAGGTTAAAAGCTTCAGTTTAGGATTTTTTGAATGAGTGTTATAAATTTTGTATAGGGATGTCATAATTTTTGTATAGGAGTGTCATAATAATATTTTCATATATTTTCATTATCTTTTTTCCTTCATGTCCTATTATGACATCTTGTGAGTTAAATTGTATGCAAAGAATTATAGAAAGACCTAGAAGAAGGGGTTAAAAGCTTCAGTTTAGCATTTCTTGCATTTCTAGCAGGAATATCATAAATTTTGTATACGAATATCATAATTTTTGTATAGGAATGTTATAATACTGTTTCCGCAGATTTTCACTATCTTTTTTTCCTCCATGCCATATTATGACATCTTATGAGTTATAATATAAGCAAAGGATTATAGGAAGACCTAAAAGAAGATGTTAAAAACTTCAGTTTAGCATTTCTTGAAGAAATGCCATAAATTTTGTATGAAAATATCATAATTTTTATATAGGAGTGTTATATTACTGTTCGACATATATTTACTATCTTTTTTTTTTCATATTGTATTATGACATCCTATGAGTCAAATTATAGGCAAAAAATTATAGAAAGATCTGGAAGAAGAGGTTAAAAACTTTAATTTAGCATTTCTTATAGGGATGTCATAAATTTTTTATAAAAATATTATAATAATATTTTTATATATTTTTACTATCTTTTTTTTATGCCCTATTATGACATCCTGTGAGTCAAATTATAAGCAAATGATTATAGGAAGATCTGAAAGGAGGGGTTAAAAACTTCAATTTAGCATTTCTTGTATTTCTTATAGGAGTGTTATAAATTTTGTATAGAAATATCATAATTTTTGTATAGGGATGTCATAATATTGTTTTTGCATATATTCATTAAATTTATTCCTTAATGTCATATTGTGACATTCTTTGAGTCATAATATAAGCAAAGAATTATAGAAAGATTTGGAAGAAGGGGTTAAAAGCTTCAGTTTAGTATTTCTTACAGGGGTATTATAAATTTTGTATAGATGTATCAAAATTTTTATATAAAAATATCATAATATTATTTTTGCATATTTTCATTATTTTTTTCGACTGTTAGTCTTGGATGCTATAACTTAATTTCTGAAATCACATGTTAAAATAATATATTATTATTTTACCATAGTAAATCATATGTCTGATACATGATGATATAAATTTCTGCAGATATCATAAAATTATACAATACTGCATGGAATTTAAACTAATTATACTCTCTCTTGTGTTAGTTGATTGCATACATAAGCATCAAATTCATTCAAAAATGGATCGATAGATGGTATAGTGCTTTCAATTATTTGTTGGACTACTTCTGCGATTTGATGGAAAGTGTTCCTTTATCATTTTGCAGTCTTTTTTTGATTTTGCTTAGAAAATTTGTCAACAGAAATCTTGTTCATATTTTTTTTTGACTTCTTCTCGAGTCCGCTCTTAATTCTATTCTCTATCGAGCGACCTTTCGTGGCAATTTATTCAAGATCTTGGATAAGAAGTTGTGTATTTGGCTAAGCTATACAATTGGCATCCACTGCTCTTTTGAATAATGATGTTATATTATCCATCACTGAATTAAATGCATCTTCGAACATGGAGGCTATCTCTATAAGCTTCATCATCCGATAATTCATCAAAGCATATCTACAATCAATAGGATATCACATTTATAATAAAAATTTAATAAAATATAATAGGATTTCATAAAAATATATTAGGACATCTTAATCTACATAATGTGAGTGCATATCATGATTTTTTGGTACTTTTATCACAAAACTAAATATTATAGTCGAAATCATTGAATTGGTATTTCATATCCTACACCATCTCTTCAAGAAGTACTTATCTAGAATATGAAACACTTTACTTTGATGAAAGACTAATAAGGCATGCCTACATAAGTATCCATTGAACTGAAAGGATCGATACTGGCATTTGACCTCCTCCAAATGGTTGTCGTTTGAAACGATATAATTTTTTATAATATCCTTGCTTATTTCATCAACTTCAATCCTCTCAAATGACTTTACAGAATATACAGCACAGTTGTCAGCTTCTTCAATTAATTTTGCATTTGATGCAGCCATTTCAAGGATCTCATTATGAAATTTTTTGAATATGCGGCTTGTATATTTGGCTGCTGCTTGCCTCTCAGAAAATGAGAACGTTTTTAGAAAAACATTCATTTGCAATGATTTATTATCTTGCTCATTTTCAACTTCATATCTTTTCTCCAAGACAACTTCATACTTATCGATGAATTCCTTGAGTGTAGTCTTTGAATTTACGAACCCATCAAAGAAGTGATTGATGCTCTTGCTCCTTTGTGAAGACAACATACCTGTACAGTATTATAAAAAAAAAGAGAACCATTAAATATCTCTATATACTAGAAATTTGCAACCATGTACATAAATCAAATATAATGTCATAGAAACCTGCAAAGAATGTATCCTTAAGGTAAACCGGAATCCATTTATCCCGACATTCATGGAGATCATTTAACCAATCTACTTTCTTGCATTCTTCATATTTCTCCATGAGTTGTGACCACCTTTCCTCGGAAGCTTGTGTCATAACTATGTCATATATTGCCTCATCAAACTTAAACATAAAATTGGAATTAGCTGTGCATATGTGGCCGATCTTTTCAAGGATCTTCTTCAATATATGCCATAGATAAAATCGATGCCAGGCTTTGGGAAAAACCTCCCTGACAGCAGTCTCGATTGTCTTATCTTGATCAATTATGATGGCATTTGGTGGTTGACCCTCATTTCCATCAACCATGATTGAAATATCCATTTAAATATTTCAATCATTTCATCTGATAACAATGCACAACCAAGCAAGGTGGACTGTCTATGATGGTTAACTCCAATAAATGAATAGAATGGCATTTGATATGTGTTGTCAGATAAGTTGAGTCGAAGATCAATACATCATCAAAGTAAGTATTTGACATTCTTGACCTTGGATGGATCCAGAAGATAGTCTTGAGCTGTCCATTATCATTCATGTCTAAAGTATAAAAGAAATTTACATTTTTAAGTTGCATCTATTTGAAGTGAATTATCATTGACTGTGCATCTCCTTCTTTTAGCTGACTCTGACGTTCTCGATAGATGAAATTATAAGCATCCTTCTTTGTGAAATTTAACTGCCTTCTATCCCATTTTCTTTTTGTCATGATGGAGTATATTTGAGTTATGGGTATATTCATGACATGCATATTGCTAATCTCTATCTTTTCTAGTGTGCTGATCTTTCGATGGGATCGTAGATAACTGGTGGTTGATATGAATAGCTTATGATAATGTTCTAGAAAAACATCATCCAATATTCACTTATCATTCTTGAAATTTAGTCTTGCTTTTATCGATGCCTTACAATCAATTTCGCCACTATCCCTAAGATTTATAGGATTACCTATTTTATTAGATTTTCCTTACCTTCAATATGCTAGATGCTCGAAGCATATTTCTTTCTTGTCATTAAACCTACTACACAGTTGTGATTCCAAAACTAACTCTTCTTGCATATTTATTATAGAAATTGTATAAATCATTTGCTGAATTGAACTCCATTCCAATGTGAGGATCAATATAATCATTATCTACATTCGAAGTAGGAGGAGGTGTATTCTTTTGAACAATGCCAGCAGCCTCATCAAACTGATCATGTTGGATATTTTTTGGATCTATAATTCCAACATCATCTATAGAAATCTTTGTACAAGATCAAACTGATCACGTTAAGGTGACTTTTTCTTTAGAGGATATTAATAATTGCACTATATATTTGAACTGATCATGTTAACGCTAAAATATGACACCCAAAGAGTAATAATATGGTTAGAATATAAAAAATATTTGAAAATATAAGATTTGAACTTATAACTCCCCTTTATATAATTATGATATTCCTTCAAAAATTTATGACATCCAAGAATAAAATAAAAAATTAAAGATTTTGATCTTCCATACCAAAACTTTTTTACCATCCATTGGCTAAAATATAACACCCACTCTAAGATAACTTGAGCTAAAAATATGAAAAATATGAATATCTCGGCACAAAATAAAAAAATGAAGGTGTCGATCCTCCATATCAGGACTATTGAACTATCCATTGACAATATAATACTTAGAGAGAAATAATATGATTAATTTTTTTAAAAAATATGAGATTTGAACTTATGACACTCATTCATAAAATTATGACATCTCTTCAAAAAATTATGATACATCGGCACGAAAAAATAAAATGAAGATTTTCATTCTTCTATTAGGACTTTTCATCATCTGTTAGCTAAAATATAATTTTCAGTATATCATAATACGATACGATGACATCTTGATCTGAAAATATGAGAATTAAACTTTTAACACCTCTTCACGAAATCATGACATTCATTCACAAAAATTATAACACTCTGATAGAAAATAAAAAATTAAATATTTTAATCCTCCATACCAAAATTTTTTCATTATTCATTGCTTAAAATATGACTAATTAAAAAAAGTTAACACTTTTGATATTCAAGATGTCACTAGATTAAGTAATTTATGATATTTTAAAATATTATATGATTTTCTAATACATTAAAATCCTTTAACTATCAAAACAGTTGATGCAATAAAGAATCTATGCAAAAAATTATAAAAAATAATCTGAGAAGAGTTTTTTACTCCCTATTGGGGATGACATTTTGTCTTGAAGTAATAGAAGACTCCCACTTTAGCTTGCTTCAATCTCGGATCTACTCAGATGATAGTACTTTTCAAAGTGACGAAGAATATCGTCAAAATTTTTTAGAGCGAGAAAGAAATCACCAAAAATAGTTTTCGAATGTTTTAGAATGAGCAATAACATGCTCTCTAAATGAGCATTTTTAAGCACCACTTCTCCACTATTTGAAGATAAATCATGTCAACAGCTTAGATTTTCGACCAGCTTAGATTTTCTACACCGCGTGCGTGCGTGCGGTGTAGAAAGAATTACTTTAATGTTTTTCTAATCCCCCATCAATACAAAGCAGCTTTGAGGATACCTTATTCCCTTATATCTATTTGGCAGGGATAAGAATATTCCTGGCCTTGTTCATGCTAAAAAAGCCCGTTCTCAATCTCAGGATCAAAATTTCAGTAGGATACGTATAATATGAACGGTTCAATACCAAGCGAGGCAAAGCCACACCGGACCAGTCCGGATCAGTGTAAACCTCAATCAACCTTGACCACCACAGGTTTAACCAAGCATAGGCATACTAGGAAATACAACTCTGAATCAACAAGAAGAATTACATAAACCCAAATTATCCACCTTCATATGCCTCTTGGATGCCACCATCATTAGGTTGCTCACTTTATATGCAATCAGATTTTCAAAATTCTAAGTTTAGACCAGGTTTTGGGTCGGCTTTTGGGATCCTCATTCATAAGTCCAGACTAGGTTTCATCTCCACCTTCATTTTGGACTGCACAAAATATGTTGACCTCTTGCGCCAGATGGGACAAGCCCTTCTATCATCTTGCAAGCATGCCGGGACAGATGCCACAACTCACATGGTTCAAAGACATCAGCCAGTGCACGTGTGACCAAATCAGAAAAGTTGTTGACATAGGCGGACTTGCAGCGAGAATGAGCCATGCCATACAGTATGAGTTCACCACTCTAGAGGTTGCCTATTGTTATCCTGGTACGGACCAGAATAGGCCTTGGAGGTGCTATTTTTCAGGCTGATGAATCTCGACACTCCCTGCAGACGCTTGATTCGCTGCACGGTTGCTTCCAAAGTTCTTTCGGTTTGACTCTCTTGAGATTCGTGAACCGAACTGCAAGAGTGATAAAAGATGAGCTACTTCACACAAAAAAATCTAAAAGTAGAGCCTGGTACTGCTACTGTACTTTAGCCCCAATGCAAATGGCAATCACTTAAATTTCTTGTCTTTCGGAATGAACATTAAGTTTCATGTTGAGGATTAAAATTGCTGTTAGGGGCTGAGGCTGCTGGTGTTAAGTAACATAATATGACTGACAAATTAAATAGAAAGGACGTAAAAATAGAAACATTAATGTACAAAATGGATGTAAAAATTTGCTTCATGCATCCAAGCTTGTCAAAACTCAAAGAATTTGAAAGATTTGATAATAATTTGATTGGCAGTGGCATATAAAAATTATGATGAAAAGGATCAGTAATTCTGAAGCATGATTAAGTGGAAATGGCACCTGAATAGCCCTCTTTGGAAGAACAGCAACTCCTTCCAAGCCAAGCAACTGTGCAACCTTAAAAGTATAAAAAAGAAACTAAGATCAACAAACCAGCACTTTACCATGTGTTGGTGCTGTGGTGTACCATACCATGCCATACAATACCAGCAAGGTACTGGTATGGAACCCTGTACAGGGACATAAAACATTTCTTCAAACAACAAAATAATATTTCACTTCATATATCATGGAAAAAAGGTTATAACTAGTACTCAAATAGTTAATACTTTCCATGTTTTCCATACAAATCAATTATCGAGACATTGTTGCCTGCATGACCTGACACCTATAAGCATCTAAGCAGCAAAGGCTTGAGAAAAATCTTTGAGAAGCCACATAAGAGTAACACTAATCAAGCACATACCTCTCTTAGAATCTTCTTGTCACCTCGTCCACTAGGTTTATCAAGTTCAGCAATCTCCCATAGAGGAATTTCCAACAAAGTTCTAATGACATTCTCATCGAGAAAAGGAAATCTTGCCTGCAACATAAAATAAATACATCAAAATGCAAATTATGAGAGTCCCGAAGTCATTGATGAAATGAGCACTACCTCCTTTCCACGATCAGAAATGCATCTGTCATCTCTGCCCATATTTCTTTTCCAAATTCTCCGCATATCCAATCTCATTTCTTCATGGAGTGCAACCCAACTGAAAGAGAACCCAAAATCCAATCTCATTTCTTCATGGAGTGCAACCCAACTGAAAGAGAACCCAAAAAAAAAAAAAAAAAAAGAGCCAAGCGTATCTAAATTAGCAACATCTGAAAAGCTAGACATCTGTTTCCCTTAACCAGAAAAAAGCATGTAGGAGACCGTGAGAGGTGACATTGAAGATGAATATAGCAAGAACATGTAGCTATTCTTCAATTTAATCACACAATGTTGCGTCATCATGAGGAAAACCTATGAGCTATTAAGTTACCCTACCAAAATACTTGGTAGCAGAAAATACCTGGAATGCTGATAGAAAATCCTGTTTGGAATGCTATTAAGACCATAGAAGTAGGCATTTAATCAGCAAAAGTTGTTCACACAGCAGTATATGTGCTGTGTCCTTAAAAATGATTTATACCAGAAACTAAATCAGGATGCAACACAGCACAGGAAAACTAGCTTTCACATAAATGGAATGGGAAACATATGCACATGATTGAACTATTTAAAAAAAGGAATGAGCACAGCTTTAATTATCCTCAGCAAAAGCATACCCTCCCAGCCTGTATCTTGTCCTGTGCCTACCATATCCAGCACACTGCTCGTCAGCGCCGGAACCTAGCAAGAGAATTCGTGCCATTGACTTGTATCTATACTGACATCGGCCTTCTCCTAGATTACAGATCTCTCCATCCACCCAACCATCTCCACCAGCAGCCAACCATAATGCTATTCCAATATTCAGATCCTGTAACAAAATATCTAGATTGAGACTATTAATCCTAAATTAAAAAAAAAAAAGGGCAATCATCACTAGAATACATAAGAAAAACACAATAACAGTAGCAAAGTACTCGGAATGTTATCAATACTCTTTCTGCAGAAGTTGCATAATCCGATTTGAGATGCATTGGACAACCAATGTTTTGATTACTATAAAGCAATTTCCACTGATGCAAAAGATTTCCAATGCTGTGAAAATTAACAATGAGAGAATGCTTAAGAGAGGATGTGTTAGTTTGAAGGACTAAAAAAGCCACAGGAAACCGCATGACTTAAAAGTTCTCTAGCTGAAAGGATAAAGGATCACATGACATAGAATTAAAATTATCGCTCTTGAATACAGGAACTACAAGGATAAGAATAACATAAATCTCTTTGCTAATCCATTTTCTTTCAAAAAATTTTGCCTCCACATTTTGGTTTTGCAAACAGAATTATAACCTCAGAAATTCCAAGACAGCCAAAAAAATTCTGCAAATAATCATAAATGCATTCTCTATGTCAAAGATAGAACAACAACATGTACTATGATGGAAGTATGTTCTTACAATAATAATAGGATGCTACATACCATGTAGGTCTTTGCAGGATGTATCAGTGACATTACATGCTTTGCTTCCCAAGTCAAATCAGACAAACTAGCATTGATCTCCACAAGTCGCCACCTGTTATCTAAAGAAGCTATCGATAAATATTACGAAAAGAAAGATTTATATTGCCACTGGAAATTACTATTCATAGTATATAAAGGGACTTTATACAATGATTTACATACAATGAGCATGAAAATGCACTAGGGGCATAAGAATCTGTGGACTTAATATATAGAATCCATACAAAGACATAGTGAATTAAAATATACATGTGAAGAACATGCCAAGCATGTTTGTGCTGCAATGTGCATGAAATATACTATGCCAGTATCCTGTTTTCCTTGAACTCATATCTTCCAAATCAAAACTGGAACACATGCCAACATTTTACCATGAAGGAGATGGACCAGGCATAGACTATACAATAGATCTGTTTTACGGAGCAAGTGAATGGTAGTAATAAAAGAACTGTGTCCCAGGTAGAACAGGAAGGTCATTGTGCTAAATTCAGAAAATGTGCACCATGCTACTGCTTCACAATGTACAGACGTAGACCAGAAATCATCACTAGACCGAAGCATCAATGGAGATGAATGATGATAAACTGAAGTGAAGCAGCAATGCTTTGATAGGGTGAGTCCACATGTGAGTTGTGGTTGTAACATCGAGAACATATGGAGCGGAATGAATAAGAAGTAAAGAAATGCCAAAATCAGCAGGATGTACAGTGCACTATTCATGACACTGTTCATGCTCCAGTCACTGGGAACGATGGGCCCATTTTAGTGGGGTAGTTATGGGATTTTGTCATAGAGTTAGGATTTTTCTGTTATCTATTAAGTCTCCAGGAATTGTAGAGCAAGATGTTTTCAAGATTGAATAATGATGAAGTTTTCTTGGGGGCAAATTATCACTCTTTGCAATTCAATCCCTTTGTAAGGCAGGGACCTGGTGACCAGTCTCTAGGTATTGTTCCTACATTCCAGGGGGAATTTGGTTCATCTTTTACCCTTCCTTTCATTCTTTTCCTAATAATCAGTGTTTTGTTTTACTTTTTCTTTATCTACTTGGCATCTAGTTCTGTTTTCCCCATTTTCCTCCTAGTAGTGATCCCTAATTGCTTTCTCTTGATATCTTATATTTATCAATCCCTCTTCCTATAGAAAATTCACCTTTCTACCTCATTTAATATTTAAAAAAATCTGAGTTTTGAATAAACAGCAAAACATTAGATACATCTCAAAGCACATCCAACCATCTTCATTCCCTAATTGAGCCCTGCTCTCATATTATTTAGATTCATTTCAGCATCCACTATCAAGTTTTCATTGAAATTCCAAATTTTGTGGTTCAGATTTATGGAAAACTCAGGTCTAGACTTGAACTTCTGGAAACTCGTAGATTCCGGTCCTCATTCTAAACCGTCATAAGGTTTCTTCCCTCGACCATCCTATATCATAAAATTTATCACATCAGGACAGCAGTAGGATGGCTGGAACAAGATATAAAATATCCGCCTACCCTTTTGGTCAAGATCATCAAAGAACTCATTCTGCTCAGAAATGTCTCCTAAGACAATTACCACTAAAATTGTAAAATGGTAAAACTTATGAACTTTTAGTGATATGAAAGCTTGAAGGTTTAGCTAGAGAACAAGATGCATCAGTACCTCCTACATGGAGCAATCTTTTGAAGTTCACTTAAACCCATCCTTGCAGAAACTCTATCTGGAGCAAGCTGGCCGTCAAAACTCACATTTAGCAAATCTACCGTGTCTGCCAAAACATATTACATCAGCCAACATCAAACTTCCTGAATTAACAAAAAGACAGCACATACAAAATATTTGCATAGTTTTCCAGTTCTTTCAAATTGATGGAACTAAGATGCTTGGAGAAGAAATTGAAAAGGAGAGAAAAAATGCAAACAACCTATGCCTTGTCATGATGTTATCATAACTGCACTCCAGGAAAAAGTCATTTGAATGAAAATTCAAAATTGAAGCAAACTTTAGTTATATCTGGGATTTTGAATCATTCTCAACACTCAGAGAAACATGTGCAAGTACATGAAATAAACTGGAAGTAGTAAAGTTGCTCTGACAATCAACATTGGAAGCAGCATCAAACACATAACAGGAACTCATAACATACCACTTGAAAACTGTTTCCAGTAGTTTCCCCATTCCTTTTTATAATGTTGTGATGTTTTCTATTACTATACTGACAGGCTACCAGGTGTTTCCCTATGTATTGCCCATGTGCTTCTTATATCAGAGAAACTTATGTTTCCTAGAAAATTTTCCCTGTAAAATTGATTGTTGAGAAACACATTATCCAACAATTACAGATTTATTTTTTCATATCTGTGTTTGGTTGCAGAGGAAAGGAGAGAAAGATAAAATATTAAAGAAAATCAGAAAATAATAGAACAGAAGGAAACATAATCTTTGTATTAAAAGAGAGAAAAGACAAGATAATTATGTTGATTGTGGATCGATGGTGGTGCTGGTTCTGGCAGAAACAATGGTAACGATGATGGCAGGAATTGTGCGGGCGGGCAGGGGGGTTCTGGGGCGGTGGGTATGCAGGGGTTGGGGGGTTGGTAGGGTTCGGAGGTGCAACACCAGTGCATGGAAAAGTTGGAAGTGATAGTGGTGGTAATTTTGCACATTCAAGATGTTGGACACCTTTCAAGGATTTGAAAAAAAAAAAAAGAGCACACAGGAGATAATACTAGTCACAATTTTCTTCTTCATTCTTTTCTGTTCTATTATCTGCACCACATGAACTACAGAAAATAGGTGATTTAGTTTCTTTCCTTCTCTCAGATCTGAGCAACCAAAAACAACCTTAGTAGAAGGGAATGCAGTGTTTTCCAGATGGGGCAGTAGCAAATTAACAAATTGTAGGTGCTCCAGTGACCTCCCTAGTACGTGTTCTAGAGGTTCAGAACACCACTTCTAGGTGCTGTCTCCAACTTTCAAGTAAGGTAATCATATCAATAAAGATTGGTGTGCTGATTGCAATGCTGTGAACAATATACAAGGGTACAAAAGAAAATTGACTAATTAGTAAAAACATTCTTTAGTATAAGAAGATTTCAGAAGGAAATTTGTAACACAGCCTACGCATGTTTTGGTATTAAAGAGATACAAAAGAGAAAAAGGCCTTGCCTCTAACTGAAAATGATGCATGCACCAATCATCTTGCTTATTCCCTTCGTGATATTATTCCAATCTCATGTGAGACGAGTAGACTTACATATATGTCAAGGTGAACTTTGTCTTTGCTTAATTGAACTAGCAAATGTCTTAAGCTTGATTCTAACTTGGCACATGCAATAAAACTTTTTACTATTCAGCCGAATATGCTATGGTAAAAGCTACTATTACTTATCAAACCTATACTATTAATTTCTTTTGGTGCAAAACTAAAAATAAACCCAGCCATAGTTCCACAGAATTTTTTTTTTTAAAAAAAAAGACTGCATATGCAATCATGTTTCTAGATGATAGAGGAGAAATGTGGTTTACATAGAATGCAGATGACAGAAGGTCAGATGTCAAACTAACATTTCTGATGAAGACATTGATCTAATAATGCTGCAAGTATCATAGAATCTAAGCCACCAGAAAACAGAAGTGCTATAGGGGCCAATTCCTCTTCTTTCCCTCCATGTAAAGCCGCCTGCAAGTTTATTCCATGTAATAAGCTCAGTCAGTATCACCAAATTAACTGTAAAAATGTCGACTTCAGTTCACAAGCCAATCACAGATGCATATGATGTTCTGTTTTATCAGCCATGGAAAATGCATAATAACTTTTAAACAAGGATATCCAAGTAAATGAACTGGGTTTATGAATTACGTAGTGTGACAATAATGCTAGTGGAATTTTCTTGAATTAGCCAGGGAATCAACCAAGCAATTAGAACCCATAAAACAGAACAATCGTCAGATATTCAAGAGCACCGACATCTACTTCCACTTAGCACATTTCTGACTTCATCAGCTGACCCTACCCATCTATGTTGAGTCATATATGAATATCTATCATTCACAATTGCAGTCCTGCAGTCGCATCGCTGCTTTATGCAGTGCATGTGTTAAATTAACAGCACTCAACAAAATGGTACTTGACCACATTTACGTCATTTTGATACCCACTCTATTCATCCTCTTTCTTTTTGCCTTTTCTCTTCAGCATTCTGCACATGCACACACACATTTCATCCTTCTTGATGTATGATAGTCTAGACTCCAGACAGTATGGGTCTATAGGGTCTATGGAAGCTAGGATTAAAGCTATAGGTTGTTGGAATTCCAGCTTAGTAGTAAGTATAGGGTTTTAAATATACCAAAGCAAGAAGCTATATTTTTGGCTAGAAAGAGGGGTTTGTTGGTGGATTATAAGGATTGATTGAAGGAGCAGTAACAAAGATTATAACAGTACATTTGAATCTGCAGTACTACGGATCTGAGAAACTAGGTGGTGTTCGGGGCAGCAAGGTTAGCGCTTGCAGGGATCAAACATGGGTTGTGATGGAAGGCTGTTACGCTCAATGCAGTGGTAGGACAAGGTCTACAATGACAAGAAACCTGATCTGACTTGAAAATAGACCCTGAGAGGTAGTTGTTTCCCTTCCACTGATGGCTGAAAATAGCGCAATGAAGAGGAAATAGCTTTCTGTGTTGTTAGATCTGCAGGTTATGAGGGTCTAGTATAGTTCTGCTGCAGATTAGTTCACATAAGTGATAGAATTACCACGCCACAGAAAATAAAGAACAGGATCAAGATTGGAGTAGAAAATAGTAAAAGAAGAGGAAGGATACTACCGGATTGCTCTGGGACCTAGGAATCACGACTGGGATTTGAAGGTCTTACACCTTTGTTGTTGAATCGTACAATAAGAGTAAAGAAAGCCAAAGATTCCAATCTTTCATTCACAATGTGCATAAAATCCGATAACATAAAACCTAAAGAATCCCTTTTCATGACAAAACAGAAACCTTAATTCAACTGTTAAAATTTCAAAATTACCCCTAATAAATAGGCCTCATCAAGACAACAATTAAAATATGAGTGCTTCTAATCTCAGCTTTTGATTTAAAAAGACTACTGCTAAAAATAATTGGAAATAAACAGAAAAAATAGACAACTGATAACTACAATTAAATATGAGAAAATCTCATGTCACAACCCTTCAATGCACCATGACAAATTCTCAATCTTCTTTGCTTTAAAGGCCATCTATTTATTACAGGTTCAGATCAAAATAGTTAACCTTTATGCATTTGCTTCTTCAGGTATGAGATCAGGACAGCACTCTTGACCAAATCTAGTAGTTGTGGTAGTTTGATTTGAAAATAATATCACTATAGGAATACATAAAAAAAATATAACATATTTTTTTGCAGAGGCAACAGCTGATCATTATTTATTTCTCCTAGTAGCTAATGTTTGTCATCTACAATGTTACAAAAGATTAAGAAGAAAAATAAGAATGACGAGCAAACCATGCAAACTGCTTTATAAACAAGCAGAAATATTGTACCCAATAGAATGTGTCTAGAGTAGTTCGCCGCATCACAGATTCTCTTAGTGCAGTGAGTACCTTCTCTGCAGGCTGAGTATACCCTGCATTAACATTAATTATGTTCTGAAACTTTTCAGCAGAACACCTGGAAATCCAATAGTAAAGATAACACATTATTTCTCATTGCTTGACCTGGTCTGAGATTATTCATCAAAGAATGGGCAATATCTGATTGGAAATTTGCCTGTTTCACCATAAATTCCTTGAGATTAGCTATATCATGATGCATTCCATCTGAAGCTTTTGAAGGCAAGGCAAGTTGCTCCATTTGAAGTGGGAGACTGATGGTGGAGAACTCCTCCACTCGGGGATCCAGAAAAGTCCTCTCCCATTTAATCAGTTCATTTAACATGGGATCACTCCATTCATGTTTTCTGACTTCACCAACCAATTTTTCCCTTATACACTGCTTGATGGTTTTTTGCGCTTTTAAGTGAACACTGTATATCCCACAAGGAAGCTCCTCCCAGTAACAAAGTCCACATGTTGTAGATGCAACATTGGAATCAATCCCAGGTTCAAAGCCATCAGTTGTTGAGGTGGAACCTGCATAAATTGAACACAGGCAATTTACTGAAAAGTTTCAAACAACGAAAATGATGCAAGTAATCACATATCAGATATATGTAAGAGTAAATCTCAATACTAACTTCAACAGAGTGACTCTCACCCCCAGGAAAAGAGAGTAAAAAGGAAAAAAAAATGACAAAAAAATCTGGTGGAACAGAATTTGATAGATTCAGTCGATTTCATGGGAAAGGAAATATAAAAGTTGACAAATTGAAGACAAATGATCAACTTACATATGAATTACCAAAATTTATATATACAACATAGCATGAGGTTATCTAATGTCAGACATGTGATTGAGCCAAAACAAAATACATTGCTTCCATTCACAATACAAGTAAATCATCAATGAAGAATAATAAGGAGTATATACAGAGATGTATGAAAACCTCAACTAAAAATTTATCTACCTGAATCCTTTCTAAAAGGCGAAGCTGGTGATATGGAAGATAGAACAAATTGTGGGTCATCAAATGTTGGCCAGTGAACAAGAAGGCTTCTCCTCCCAAAAGCATCTCGACCGAACCATAAAGTTTTTGACTTTTTCTGAGAAATAGAAATTTGAAAGATGCAAAAATACCACTTTCAATTAGACTCCAACTAAATTACATAAATAATATCCAAGAAAGAGATCTCCCAACATTTACAAATCAATTATACTAACAATCAAAATAGGTTAAAATACCTGCCAATATATCAAAGCCCAGGGCCCTCTGATTGTTGAAAGAATGTAAGGAACAGTCTTCTCTCCATTCTGAATGCAAGAACAAGCTTTCCCAAGTTCACTGTCACAGGAACAACAATGTTCCAGTGCATGCAAAAGAGTTTCAGAATCACTGCTGTCAACATCAACATGAAGTCCCCCAAATATTTCACCTTTCAAACAGAATTTGACAATCAAAACATCTTGAGTGCTTCTTTCAAAACAATTAACAGATGAAGCAAGAAACAAAGAGGGAACTGATCTAATGATTATCAGCAATGACTAAGATAAATGTAACTAGAGTAGTTGCACGAGATTCATCACAAGAAATACAAAAGAAACCCTGATAAAGAAAGATAATGCAAAAGATGGAGCAACATGCCCCAACAAGGATAGTCATACTGCAGCATCTCTCTCTCTCTCTCCCTCTCTCTCTCTTGGTGATACATCCATTTAGCCTATTGGTTAAGTTTCAAATAGGTAATACAACTCAACAATGATAAATATCTTCACAAGATTTTGTTTTCCTGTTTCAGTGAAAGTACCAACTGATCCAAGAAGAAAACAGGTCAGCACAGATCTCAACAGCAAACTAAGAAACAGAAATTTGCATCAATCTGTGATGGGTCCAAAGGAGCATTTACAGCATCTTACACTCTTCATATGCTGTCTAAAGGTGGTGGCTTAAAAGAGTTTCCAACTTTTCCCAAAATGCCACTAGAAACATGATTCATGGCCTAAAATAGAGTACTTAGCACCAACCAGAAATTGGAAAAGGAATCGGGGAGGGAAGGTGGACACAGATAATTGTAGTGATAACACAAAACTAAACCATATAAATGGCAACTCAGTGTCATTTGATTTACAATCATGTAAAACTAAATTGACAGGAAGGGACTAAGGAAATACCATTAAAAACAAGAATATTTCCAGAAACATCTACCAGCGGCTGAAAAGCAGGACTTATTCCTCTAAGTTGTAATGTCGCAGCAAGGAAATCTAGTTCAGAAGTAGATTCTGTTGTTATGCCATCTTTTGTATCGACAGCTCCTGACATTGAACTGATACGATACTTCACAGTTTCTTCAAACTGCAAACATGAATTTTCTTCCTTATGCTCTTCATTACCTGTAATGTGAAGTTTAATTCAGATATAGACTTCAAAACTAAATTTTGTATGTTTAACAAAACAATAGCAGGTGCAAACAGCTAAACTCAAATAACATTCCGTTTCCATGTTGGAGAGAGATACTACCATCCTCTTCAATAGAACCTGTCGATGTTAACTGAAGAAAGACTTTTCTGATACTCAGGTTATCAGGTCCTCTTCTTTGCAGAGCAGCTTTGAGATCACCTACTGAAAGATCTGGCTTATACACCTGCACAATGTAAGTTGCTTAGCATAAGTTAAGCTGGCTACAAATCATAACAAATCGATGCATTTAAATATACACTTGAAATTACTAAATCTGACACTCTTATCCATGTGTACTATAAGCCCCCTCATCAATTTCAGTTTCTACAATCAAATTGTAACTGAACTACACCCACCTTGTTTTCCATGACAAAAGAAATGCACGTGCCATCATCAACAAAAGCTTACAAGATCAAGAAGAAGATATTAAACGCCTCCCTGCAGTCTAGCCCAGCTCCAAACTCGGACAATAAGCCCAAGGCATCTCAAATTTAGATTCTAAACACACATATTTTAAGGAACTAAACCTATATATAAAATTACATTGATTTAAGGCTAAGTTCCTTACCTGATTAAATAAAACTACTCCCTTGAAGAAAAAAAAAAGCAGCCTTAGTTTTTTGCTAGCTAATCAACACATTAACTTCGACAGCTCCAACTAAGACTACTGTTAGCTTGCTGCCAAATACTCAACCATCTAATTGATCGATTTTTATGTCATAGGGACAATTCTAGCACATTAAAGTAGTTTCTCGGAAAGCTGTTTATTTTGTAAACTTAGCCCCAACCTTTTTGCCGACATTGGAGACCCAAAAGTGAGGCCTTTGAAGTCTACCAGAAGGAAATTTAGAATCTACGGCCAACCATTTGGATACGCAAAAAACTCGAAGCCAACAGTAAGCAAATGGAATCATAAATGGAGAAACAAAAACTCAAACCGAGAGAACGATCCGCACCGTTTCGGAATCGGGAGGTGGTGATCCGCGGGATTCTCTGTAGACATCGAACCCAACAATACGAGCTCCCGAGAGAATGAGAGCGATGCCACACATCCTCTCTGATCCCGATCTCCAGCGCCAGAGGGCAAGAGGAAGGCGGCGCGAAAAGCCTGAACCCTAGAAAACGATTTGGCTTCCCTTCTACCCGCGCTTTCTTTTTCTCTTCTTCAGTTTTGTTCTCCCGCATGCACATAAAATATATATATTATTTATACATAATAATCTTATTTTTACAATAATACCCATCTTATTAGATTTTTATTGACAGTGTTAATAAATAAATATTTTAAGTATAAAATCAAATTAAAATAGTTAAAAATAAAATAGTTAAAAATATTTTATTTTATACTTAAAATGATTATTTATTAACATGTTAGAAATCTAATAGTAGAGATGTTATCATAAAAATAAAATAATTTAAAAAATATATATATAGATAGTAATTTTTAAAAAATAATTATATAATAAGTAATATTTTCAAATAATAGTTCTTCTGTCCTCTCATCATAATAATTATGATTGCTAAGAAAAATATAATATTATGCATAATTTTGAGATTTGTTTATCCCCAATGACCATCTTCTAGATGGTGATCTTAAAGCATATTATGTATGGTATCCATTCCTTAAAAATTTATAGAATCTAGGATATGATCTTTTCAAATGAATTAAAGTTTATGGTATGTCAAAAAACTAGATATACATATCCAACGTACTCATTAATGAACATTTTGCAACAATTACCAGATTGATTGATTAGGTACCACGATATTTGCTTGCTGTACATGATGATGGTTGGTCCGTTTTGCTAGGATTTTATTTATTCATAATGAAAATTATGTATAAAAAATTAGATTTTTTTAATATAATTATTTTATCCTTTGCTATTATTTTATGACCACTAATGCAATGTATGAAATATGATTTTTTAAAAAAAATATATATATTATGCATCTAATGTTGAAAATTTATAAATTTAAGAGCCAATATAACATAAAAGATATAATAAGTGATATCAAGTATTCTAAATAAAAATATGAAGTCGGATTGTTTAAATAGCATGATAGTAAGAAATAGCATAATTATTTTTATCTTTTATTGATACAAAAATTATTTTTTAAAATAATATTTTTAATATATATTGTTTCAGAATTCACATCATTAAGTAGAGCATGATTATTTATTTGCTTTCCATGCACATCTCTTTTCTTCATAGACTTATCAATAATAGAAATTTTATCTTCATTTGGTTCAATCTACAAGAGTTTAGTCATCAATTATTGAAACAAAATCGATAAATATAATCATCCATATATAAAAGAATAGAAATATATCACTCATAATGGATTTTTCTCGATTTTTCTTATCTTCTAATTCGTTGCATGTAGTATTTGAAATTATTTTAAGAATAGTGTAGTTTTTTTCTTGTTCTTTCAAATTGTATTCATCAACCTTAATTTGAAAGATATAACTTTTTCTTATAGCTTTTTTGATTTCTAAGAGAATAATAGAATCACAAAGAAAAATAAATAACTTGATACCATCAAGCAATCGATTGGATGAATAAAATATGAAATATATATTGTATATATTTTATCCATGCATAATTTTTTAGCTGATTTGCTTATTAACTATTGAGCAACTTTATCGAAAAGATACAAATCCGGTATAATCTTCAACATGAAATTGTAATCGGTATTTAAAAAAAAAGAAAAGAATGGAATCAAATCAAAAAATATTATAAATAATAAATAAAAAATTATAATGGACATGAGTAAAAATTATGATATTAAAATATATAATATATAAATTTTCATTTTGTTTCATGATCTAAAGTATATATTTATTTTTATCAATAAATTGTAATGCAAAACAAACCTTTGCATTGGTGAAGATTGGTTATGCTGAAAATTTAACTTGGGCAAATCAACCCCAAAGGTGGATAGGTTGTGGTCTATTTTCACTTGAGAACATATCAATTAAAATACAAATGGTAGTGAGAACAAAGAATTATAACTAGATAGAGATAGGTCGTAGTCTGTTTTGACTTGGGAATATATCAATTAAAATGTAAATGGTAGTAGGAACAAAGAATTATAACTGGGTAGAGCTTAACCTGTGTTTGAGATTAAAATTCAAGATTTCTAAGAAGTTTGGTTATGCTGAAAATTTTAACTTGGGCAAATCAACTTAGAAGGTGGATAGGTTGTAGTTTGTTTTGACTTGGAAACATATCAATGAAAATGCATGCATTGATGTCAATCCTTAAAAATCCTTAATCTCCAAGTTAAGAGAGTGGTTGTAGCTATAGATAAGGAACCAGCTATTAGTATTATCAAATGTATTTGTCTATATTATTAAGCTTTTTCTTATGAAAGCTTGTCATAAGGAACAAAAACTATATCATTTATTTTTTTGCTCTAAGCAAATTTGAGTATTTATATATATTTAGCTGAAGCTCCTCCAAATTTGCTTATAGCCAGTTGAAATGCATGTTTTATTCAATTCTAATTAAATCATTGTCAATTAGAGGCATCTGACACACTGTCTTCTCCACCATTTATTTATTTATAATATAATAATTAATGTGTCAACTTATAACTTTTATAAAAGCAAATAATCCAAATGTCATGAGAAACTCATAATGGAAAAACCTATTGTTTGTGTCCCCAAAGATGGGACGAACGTTGCCTTCAAACCCCCAACCCCAGCCCTAGTACTAGTACTCCTCCCCCCACCTCCGTCTCTTCCTCGCCTACTCCACCATTGCAGTCCAAGAGGTCCTCATCACCCTCGAGCTCCCTCGCCTCCATCTCCACCACACTTATGCCTACAATCCATACCCTCCCCCTCGACTCCCTATCGCTTCCTCCATCTGTCGTGGCCTAGGATGTGCCCGCCCACCCCAAGCTCCTTCGCTCCACCTCCGCCATGCTCATGCCTCCAATTGTACCCTTTCCGCCAGCCCCATGTCCGCTCTAACTACCACCAGCTCATCTGGATGCACTCCTCTAAACCCAACTTGATCATGCAGTGTAGGGCCATCTGGTCATCCACATCCTCCACGTTAGGATCCCATTCGATAGACTCATCTGCAAGGAGGGTCGATAGGATGGCAGTATCGCCCTTCCGAGTGATGGTCCACCAGGGGGTCTTATACTCCGCCACCATGTCGGCAGCAATGGCCCTTTCAGACCCTGCTCTCCTTCCCTTTTCTAGTTCTCTGTCCTCAGGAGTCTCAATCAAGTGGAAGGCTTGAAGTGAAAGAAGTGAAGCGAATATCTTCATAGCAGCTGAATAGGGAAGCTTAGGTGAGGCCTTCTTTCATGATTTTTTTTTTCATGTGGCTCCCTCACCTATTCCCAAAACTACATACATCAAATAGAAGCCCTGCCAGACCTGGGATTAAGCTTGACCGGGGATGCCAGGCATGTAGAGGATGTTGTAGCCACCCCTCCCATGGTTGGATGGCCTTGGCCATCCCCTGGGTGCTGGCAGAGCAGGGCGGAGGGGGTGACGAGTGATTTGGACGATTTCAAAGATCTGGGATGGCTCCACCTCTTCTTTCGCATAGATGGTGCAAGAGGGACATGATGGACGGTGCTGACAAAATGGGGTGGAAGAGATGATTGATGATTCGGATAGCTTCAAAGATCTGGGGTGGCTCCACCTTCTCTTTCATGATGGATGGTGTATGAGGGATGCGACGGACAGTGCGAGAGAGACGAAGCATGAACATGTGACGGATGGTGATTCAAAAAAACTACACGTAATGATTATATATATATTATATATAGAGAGAGAGCTTGAGCGATTAGGATTGAAAATGGATTAAATATTAGTATGTCCATATTTATATCTATATTTTTTAGTAGATACGAAAATTAAATAGATATCAAGATTAGTATATATATTTGTTTTAAATACATACTAATCCAAAATATTTTATTCAAACTAATAAAACACTTTTTCCTATTCCAACGGATGCTCGAAACTCGTCTCCAAACTGCCTCCCCAACAAATACCAAACTGATACATTGTAAATTTTTAACGAATAGCAGATCGATGCTACACCCAGCTCATTATTTCTCAATATACATCTTAAGCTCTCCCGCTGTACATTCCTTCTCCCCACCTCACTCTTGTGAATGCTTCTACCTTCATTACTTTAATAAAATTAAAGGTTTTCAATATCCTTTTTATATTTTTAAAAAAATCATATTCAACATGCGATCAAAAATAATTAAATACACCTCTCCCAAGCATGCATGATTCAATTGTCCGATTATTGATGAGAAAGAAGTTTAGAAGTGCATCAAACATTGCAATACGGCTTAAGACCTCTCAAGTCTCAAAAGCAAGATGTGTCGAAGTTGATGGTTAAAGGCCGGTGGATAATTTTTTTTTTTGCTCGATGAAAAGAAAGGATTAGTGGAGTTGAAAAATTAATTCCATTCTACATAGCAACCCTCAAGTACTGAGGCTCCCTCCCACTAGAAAATGCTCAATGTGGAAGCTAAGCGTTCCTCCCCATCTAAAAGTGAGTACATCATCTTGGTGCTGCATTGGGTGCCAAACGGATCATATACTACTTTCAGAGGATTGACAAGGGCATTAGGCATCCGGTCCCGTATTTAATCAATATCCGTATGTTTTGAACCCAAGTCAATCTCGTAGAAATAAAGATCTATTCCACCCGCACTACCATCCGATCAACAACAAATAAAATTTATTTGGAGCAAACAGAATAGAGTGTTGGGGTATCAACTCACTCTGATATCACTTGTTGAAGATCTCGTACTAGATTATTATGGCAGAAAGAAAGAAAAAAATAAAATAAGAACACAATCAAGTACGTAGATCAGCCTAAAGGCTCATCTTCATGGGGCATGTAAAGCTTTACTATAAAAAAAAAAGAGATATACAAAGAGATTATCCACTCTCAACTTACGTATACAATTCTCTCAATAAGAAGCTATCATTACTAAATTTTTTCTTGGAGATCTAAAATATCCGCAGTCCACTGCCTAGCTGTCTGCTCGAAGTTCCTACTCATGCTGGCACTCTTCTTTTGCTCTTTGTCATCTTAGGTCTCACCAAAAATCCCACCAAGCTACCACTCCATAGTTCTCGAACTGCTCCAGGCCTTTTAAAGGCCTTAATTCATGTTCTGCTCGGAGATAAATCTTTGGTTACAACTCAAACAAAGGCCCTAGTCCGTCAGATAATGACCGTGAGTAATTAATGTCACTCGTTAGATCGCATAATTGCTGCATCTCCACTCATGTAGATCATGATAAAATGCTTGTAGATTTCTTAAGGGTCATAGAAAACATGTGGGCGCTGGTCCATGGTGGACCGTGACCAATCACGCATTGTCTGGATAGCATGCGTGTCCGTGAGGCCGCATTCATGGTAGGCCCATACGCGTGTTCACATGCGCATTGGGCTCCCCAACACTGGGCCGCGCCCGCGTTGGGCCATGCAGGGCACTTGCCCGTGCTGGGTCGTGCAGGGCACTCACCCCTGTTGGGCCGTGCCCGCGCGACTGACCCATGCCCATGCCACATACTGGGCCTGGCGGCCTGCTCCATCCTACACCGATCCGTGGGTCCCATCCGATGGCTCCACGTGCTTTTTTGCGCATATTTTCACCATCTATACTTCGATTGGGATATTCTTGGGCTCGTTAGATTTTGTTTATCATCCTGAACCTTGCTGTAGGCTTATTATGAAAGAATTCAAGATATTTTTCTCAATAATCTTTACCTCGACTCGATATTCGATCTCCACCTATTTGAGAGCTCATCTTGCGCCCCCATGCCCTGGGGCAATCATCTGTTGATCATAGATGAGCAAATATGGGGGTTGAGCCAGATCGCTCGATCCCACTCCATCAACTATTGTGATCCTTCTGATCTGAGACCTGCTCTAGGTAGCCTCCTGCGATAATAGGAACTTCACCTTACAACATTGCATATCGTCTTCTCGAATCTTCCATCCTGTGCCCAATCCATCTCCACCTGGAGCTCTACCTCGCACTGGGCTCCTCACCATCAGGTAGTATCTTCCATACTTTTTCTTTTAATACCATCCTACTATCGTGCATGACCTTCAGGATTCCTCCATTAGTTTTTCATCTGAAGTCAGTCGAATCCAGTCTGCTCAGTGAGATTAGATTCTTCTTAAAGTTGGATATGTATTAAACCTCATCCAACTTCTTCACTATTTCATCATGGAGCTTCATGCTGACTGTTCTACTATCTTTGATCTCACAGCTCGATCCATCTGACAAGAACATAGTGCTCTCATCGATCTTCAGGCAGTCAAACAATTTTATAACATATATAATGGGAACAAACAGAATTCATAATCCACTGAAAGGAAGAAGTAGATACCTCATTAGTAATCAAAAGAACATCGCCTCTATCTTCTATATCGCTATTGGCCATCGCCATAGTAGCATATGTCCGATCTTTAAGTTGTGGGTAATTCTTGACTCGATGCTCCAACTCGTCGCATCGATAATATCTAATTTTGCTTTGGTCTCTCGTTTTGGACTTGGATCATCGACCTCGCACTCCTGTCGCTCCATCTTCTGTCACCATCAACTATAGTTACAATCAGGATTGAGTTATCACCTAAACTCGAGGCTCAATTCTCCTGCTTGAGAATCTCATTTTGGAGTAGTGCAGAAGTCACCTCTTCCATCTTGATAATGCTCTTACCTATAAGAAAAGCAGTTACCAAAAATTCAAAAGAGGATGGAAGCGATGATATCTCTCAATATTTTTGCCAATGCTGAGGAGGTCGGTGAGAATCTTCTGAAAGTTGAATAAATGCTTCCGTATGCTCTGATCTTCATTCATCCATAGCTGGTAGAACTGTCTATAAAAAAATAGTATATCGGTGAGCGACTTTGTCATGCACAACTCCTCGAGCTTCGACCATAATGTCATCGAAGAAATCTTACCAAGTACATAGATTACGACATCATCTGCTAGGTATAAGCAGATCGTGCTCATCGCCTGCATCTGAATCCACAATCCTTTACCTCTATGGTGGCTGGTATCTCGTCGTACAAGAGAACATCGATCAACCCATGTTGGATGAGGACATTCATTATCCTTACTTGCCACAAGAAAAAATTATCCTTCTTATCAAACTTGTTGGTCTCTATCTTAATTGCACTTGTCTTCTCCATATCCTTCATCTTTATCACCACTACTGCAATCCACGCTTTGATACCACCTAGCTCTGATATCAATTTGTTGGGATATCAACTCATTTTAATACCACTTATTGAGGATCTCGTATCAGATTATTGCAGTAGAAAGAAAGAAAAAAATAAAATAAGAATACAATCAAGTACGTGGATCAGCCTAAAGGCTCGTCTCTACGGAGCATGTAAAGCTTCACTATCAAAAAAGAAGAGATATAAGAGGAGATTACCCACTCTCAACTCATGTACACAATTCTCTCAACAAGAAGCTACCCTTACCAAACTCTCTTTTAGAGATTTCTTGAAACGTCCACAGTCCATTGCCTAGCAGTTTGTCCGAAGCTCCTACTTCTACTGGTGCTCTTCTTCTGCTCTCTGCCATCTCAAGTCTCACTAAAAATCCCACCAAGCCACTACTCTATAGTTTTCGAACTGCTCCAAGCCTTTTAAAGGCCTCAGTTCGTGTCCTGCTTAGAGATGAATCTTTGATTACAACTTAAACAAGATCCTGGTCCATCAAATAACGACCATAAGTAATGCGGTCTATTAGATCGTGCAATCGCCGCATCTTCATCCGTGTAGACTGCGATAAAATATATGTAGACCTCTTAAGAGTCCATAAAAAATACGTGGGCGTTGGTCCACGATGAATCGTGACCAATCGCATGTTTGTGGGGTTGCATTCACGGCAGGCCCGCATGCTAGCCCTGACAGTCCATCGGTCTGCTCCATCCTACACCGATCTATAGGTCTTATTCGATGGCTATGCGTGCTCCTTTGAACGTATTTGCACCGACTCCGATTGAGATGCTCTTAGATTTATTGAATTTTATTAATCATTTTAGATTTTATTGTGAGCTTATTGTGAGAGAATTTAAGATATTTTTTTCAACATCGAAAATATGTCATACAGGAATGGCTTGAAGGTCAGCGAGGATTATGTGTTTATTTGCACAAAGGATGTCGTCTATCCCACCTCAAAATGTGTTCCCATCTCAGGCAAGATGCTGTGCGTGTCTAAAGAATAGCCTGCGTCTTGCATAACCAACATCTCCTGTTAAGCTAGGTGATACCTGTGGCTAGCGAAAAGCTTGTACTCTTTTTACCCACCCCCCCCCCCCCCAAAAAAAAAGCTTGTACTCTCACCGCGGTCTAACTTCATTAAAATGTTGGATTCTTGGATCTTTTATTTATGTGGAAAACGTCGTATCAACCCTCTGTAACTAGTGCATATAGGTTTGAGAGGGAGAGACTTAAATCTTATAGTACAAATAGATGGACTTTAAAAAACAATCCAATGCATAGAATCTCTCAAGGTAAATTGGTGGGTTTTTTTTTTTTTTTTTGGTATGGACACCTTGTCTTTGATCTAAAGAAATTAAACAAAAATTATAGAAGAAATAGAGCTGTAACTTTGAGTCAAGGATGCAGTTAGAATAGTTGCCATTTTCTTTGACAAATCAATATTGGCAATGGAAATTTGAAGTTAAATATTTGTTTTTTTTGGTAAGAAAAATTAAATATTTGGTTGGTAAATAGGAGAATTACAGTGGATCTTTTTCAAAAAAAATGATTATTTATTAAGAGGAGTTTTGGTCGTCAGTAGAGTGTACGGTGTTTTAAGTAAGAAAGCCGAACAAAGATTTAGGAAAGGGGTTTGACCTAAGAGCTCACACATGGTTTTCTATCAGCAAAGCCAACTGGGATTTAAGAAAGACTTGGATCAAAAAATCTCTAGAGAAAGGCTGATAAAATTAAAGTTCTTAGAGGATTAAATAAGATGGAAATCAGAGGTTTGCATGCCGTGGGCGGTCCTACATATACTGGTACAACAGTGTTTCCTGTCCTCTCTCGGCCTTTTTTTTTTTTCTCTCTATCATGTTAACCATGTGAGGGAAGGCATTTGGACATCATGACGATAACTAAAGTTGAATTGGCATTTGAAGTATTGATCTATACTACATACAAAATAATTTTAAAATTATAAAATATTTTTGTTGATATTCCATCTTTCATTTGTCATGCCAAAAATGTCCTCTTGCTAATCTAGTTCTTGATAAAATTACATAGGCACCCTTCAACTTTTTGTGACTTACACTTTTTTTCGTTGGTATCAACTTTTTGTTGATATTCTAAATATCTTAATTTTTTCAATTAGATTCTAAAAATTATGAATTAGTTGCAATGTGGCTTAGATGTCCTCGAGCTCTGAAATGACTAATGTACTCTTGAATTTTCATTCCAACTAAAGTATAACTCAACTCCTCTTCTAATCTAGTTAATAAAGGATGCCTAAGCCATATTACAACAAAAATTTAATGCAAAAACCTAAGTTTTAAGGTCTAATAAAAAAACTAAAACTTTTGGATTGTATGTGCAAATTATGAAGGGGTGCGCCATACTTTTTTCTAATTCCAATAACTGCTAGAACAAAAGAGGCAATATTTAGGATCAGAGTTGGCAATTTGTTATTTTTTCCTTTGTTTTGAAGCTTTATTCGCATAGTATGACCTATAGCTATAAGCAGTTCTTTCAAAACAATGACATGATATGTTATTTTGGCTTTAGTTATTCACCTTGTAAATATTCTTTCCTTTAAGCAAACTTAATTAGCTAATTATCTGATGGAACTTAATTAACTGCTAGTTGGATGAGATTATGAATTTTAAACCAGATTCATGCTATAAAATTTCAAAATAATGCGACACGCTTTTATTTCCTTTGATTACAATCTAGACTAGTAAATTTTCTTTTACTACATTCATCTCAAGAATTTCTAAATGAAATATGATTATCTCCTAGTTATTAAATTTAACAGAGTGTCTATAAATCTTGTCATGCCTCTCAATTAAGCCTTTGTTTCTTTAAAAGGTAAATACCATCATTTTCAAACCTTCTTTCATTCTATAGGTATGCTGTGGCTTCTCATGGCTATTTCATCTAAATTTCCTATCTCTTTTAAAATAATTCATATTAAGAAATATTAGAATAGTCTTGCTGCTGCTACATTACTTTTATTTCCAATTAAGTGTAGTACGTTAGTTTTAGTTCCAGTGATTGTTATGATTGAACAAAATAAAAGCAAAAAAAAATATCCCAACTGAAATATTAATTTTTGTCATTAATTTTTACTTGTACTAAGAGTTTCTTGTATTCCTTCTTATATTGCTATTGTTAGCGCACAAAATTAGGTCCTTCTTGATCAATGTAATTTATATACATTTAATTACTGGCTTTTTTCATTCAGATTTTCCCTATTTTTTCATGTATTTAACACACTAATAATTGCTCATGAAGTGTGTGATTGAGCATAGATCATGTCAGAACACCCTTATATTTGATAGGTAACATTTCCATCGATCCCACACAAATTAAAGGAAGCCTATATTCTGATAGAAAAAAAAAAAATGCAGACATTGGTGCCCAAAATCATGTACCATTTGATATAACAGGTTCAGTAAATGCAAGCAAGCAGTAGCTTAAGCTTAAGGGCTATGGAAATGGTACAACCCTCATAAACCCTAGTTTTAGCCTGATGGAACTTAAGACCACCAACCTGAATACCTGCCAAGGAAAATGGAGGAAGAAGAGAAGGGATGGCTTAAAAGACACTCCATTTAATTAGTTCAGCCAAGGCTAAATCTATGTCATGGTCTTATGGCTTTTCCATGAGGTATATATTGGCCAACATTTCAAGTTGGACCAGTCCTCGATCATGATGGCACTGTGCACAGTTTGTTTGATCCTTTAGACCATACTGTTCATAGTCTATTTTAGAGCATACCGCTGATCATAGCCCACAAAAATAGACTTCAAGGAGAATGCAAGTAGATAAAGAAGAAAACCATCTTTGGGACCACGTGAGAACGACTAGTCCGTGTGAAAGAGTAGGACCACAGGCCATGCAAACCCTAGCAGGCCTATGCATGTATCTTTTATGCATGGGACCACCTTGCTGCCTAAAAATCTGTCCACTTTCCATCCCACACCAGACATCCTTTATTTTCTTGGATCTCACGCAGCCGTAATGACAATTACCACAATCTCCTCTCTTTCCCATTAAAACAAAGGCAAAAATATCAGCAGAAACAAAACAAAGCCATTGCTATAGCTCCATGCTCGATCCTTTCAGTCTCTGATATCCCACCATTTGCACCATCTCTTCTCATGTTCCAAAACCTCATGGATGATGATGATGATGCTTATAACAATGTTACTGACTACAATAACTGCCATCAGAGAGATCGAGGGGGGGTTTGCAGAAAGAAAGGAAAACTTCTCTTTGTTCTTTATTAGCTTTAATTTATTTTCTTATAAAATCTGATAATAAGTTCAAGCAAAGTTTTTCTTAGACAAGGATATAATATGTGGATGATCATGGTAGTATGCAAAATAGTGAACCATTGCTACACCTGGTTTACATGGTAATGTACATGTATCTGTAATTATAAAGCGTTTCTGGAGTTACTATTAATGCATCAAAGAAAGCTAAAAGACAACATTTTCCATGATACAGTAATAAAGATTCATGTCACCTTGCCCTTGGTGACAGAACTACAGACTTAGAATTAAATCACAGTGGAATTATTTCGAAGAAAGAACACTCCAACATGCAATCAGCGACACAGCTTTCAATGAAGAGTGTCCACTTAAACCTAACACTTCTGAGTAAAAGAAATGATGCTGCTGTACTAGAGAACAGAATTTCTATATAAGCAAATTCATAACTCCATTATATCATGAGAAACAATGAAATGGAGGATACGGAACACATTAAAACACTAAAAAAACTCTGGCCATTGAAAGGACTCAATACTCACTGTCTTTACAATCACACGCTTCACACAGAAAAGGCACAATAATATGATCCATTACCAGCTTTCTGCTTGCTCTCTTTCTAACTATAAGCTAGCTCTCGTTTTGGCTTTCAGACTGGTTATGCTTCAAGGCTAAGTTCGACTGGAAAGGTCTCGCAGCTGGGCTACCTAAATGGAGTCCTTGTCGAATTCAATGGAGTATTCTGTGAAGCTGAGGTGAGATGACTGAACTGTTTTGGATCAAACTCGAACCCTGATGGCATCGATCCAGGCGGACAAAATACAAGTTGAGAAGGAGGTGTCAGAGACAACGACGATGGATTCGATGTCGGGGGACCTTCCACCGGAGTTGGATGAACTCCTAAGTTGGATACATAAGCATTTGCAGGCTCCCACTGATAGTAGGAAGTGTATGGCATGGCACCACTTAGCAAGCCCAGTGAAGAATGATGAGGTCTAGAGAGAGAATCATGAGCTGGAACTTGTGCACCATGAATGCCAATACCATCTTGATCAGTTTCCTTACCTTTAATATTCTTGCCTTTCTCGAAGCCGGATTCCATCTGTGCTTCCCTTTGTTTGGTTTTTTGTGGAACATGGGAATGCCAATAATTAGATTTAGACATTGTTGCAAGGTTTTCAAAGACAACTTCATTACCAAAAGCCTCTTGATTTGCCCTAGTAGAGAATAAATTTAAAGGCCGAGCTCCATTTTCAGTTGTGTACTTGAGGTTTTCTACACATGAAGAGGGGGCCTGCTGTGGAGCTGCTTCATAAGAGATCTGCCATGATTGAGGGAATTGAATGAAATTACCTGGTGGCATTTGGAGTGGAGGAAGCTTATCGATTTCATGCTGAGCAGCATTGAGCAGCCAATCGATGACTTTGCTAGGTTGGTTAAGCCCCAACCTATCTTGAAGGTCATACAATTGAATTGCTGTTGGGACTGAAAGCCTTACTCTTCTATCCCTTAATCCTCTTACAGTGCTTACTTTGCTATGGCGATCTTTCCCCCCAAATGCCCGGGAAACTCGTACTATTCTTGGATCCTTCAGTCCTGACCATAGTAGTCTTGTACTGGTTCGAGCTTGGTCATCACTAGCACTGCCTTGTTTAGTTGGAAGCTCTTTTTCTTGTGAATCCCTTATCATCATAAGACTTTCATCATCACTCCTAAGCAATTAAATAAATTACATGTGAGATAGCTGATCTAGAGAAGGTCTCTCTCACCTCTCCTTAGATTAAGAGGCAAAGATAAATTCACATCATGCTATGTTCTTTATTGAATCAAATCATTCTAGTACTTGTAAGTTTCATAATTCATAAACAAAAGCTAGTTAAGATATTTATTGAAAAAACTATTGTTTTTCATACGACAGAATTATATATGTGTTTGGACGATCCTGGAAAGAAAAGTTAACATGGAGAAACCAAAAGAATATGCAACATGAAATAAATATATATGTGAAGCAACACAGAAAAGCATGCAACAGGAATGAGAATATCGCTTCTTTGGCATATTACATCGCACAATTTTTAGTTAAAGTGAGTTCATCACTTCGTAGGAAGCAATCAAATTAACTATCACTATATAGAGATGCACATAAGATGTGAGAAAAATTCAGAAAAATTCTTTTTTTCCTAGTAAATGAATATTTTCTTGATGCAAACTTTAGATCAGAAGATTGATACACAAACTTCAATCTTTCCTCTTTAAAACAGCAGGTATGCTACATGAGAAAGAGTTCATGACATGCGATTTCAGAGGAAATTAAGAAAAGTAAAGGAAATAAAGAATGGAAAATTGTATTCCCATGGGACTCAGCTGCAAGCATCGTTGATGTATTGGAGCAATTTGAATCTCATCTGGGAACACATGAATTTTTTTTTTTAAAAAAAATCCAGTATATCACATCCAATTAATTAATTCATCGTTTGATCATAAAATAGTACATGAAAGGAACTTGCGTAAAGCTATCATCGATTTCTTTGCTAGCACATGGATTTTATAAATACTGATCTTACTTTTGAACACAGAGATTGATCAGTCTTCAAGAAATAAAGATCTGCTACTTTGCTCTTTTGAATGATATATGAGATCAAGATAGCTTTCTGTCAGAGATATCTCCAGATTGCACAAGACAGCTTGTACCTCTTACTTCAGTTGTACAGATCTTCTTCTCCTTCTTTTTGCTAGTATCTCTTCAGAGCTTCAGAGCTGCTACCGGCGTTAAATACTCGAAATGGCTTAAGAACTTCAAGAAAGGAAAGAAGCATGATCTGCACAAACCCTAAAAGAAAAAAAGGTGTCGCGCATTTGCAAATATGTGGAGCATATTTATTCCTATTAGATGGACAGAATAGCCACCATTTTTCACCCATTTGTTATTGGATACTTTGTGGTACTCTTGCCTTTTTGACAAGGGTAAGTTAGTCTTGTTTAGATAAACCAATGTACATGCTTGCTATAGTAATCAACATATATATTATCAAATGAATTGGCAATTAAAGAAATATCTGTACCATAAGAATAAAGAAGATTGTAGAAGGGCATATGTCATGGTTGATGTTTGACAAGCACTAGTAGAAAAAGCTATGAAGATATGCTCAATTTCCAACCTCAGGACCATCATGATCAATGTCCATTGCTGATGCCTTTTTGCTTCTCAAAAGCCTGGTGTTAACATCTGTTTGCATACCATGTATTAATTTGAGTAACCATATATCCAGCACTAAAAATGAGACTGTAGAATTTTCTTTTGTGTTTTGATTGCCTAGTGATGGTAAATATGGGTATTTGCTCACCAGGAGTCTATTCAACAAAAAGCTTCGATAAGCAAGGATTTGTCTGTCTGAAATTTATGGTTGGGATTAATTTCTTTTCAAAATTTTAGTGCACAATTTGCAATATCAAGTAAACTAGTTCAGTGCTAATTTTGAGTATTAAAAATAAAACCGACAAAGAATTTAGTTAGATTCACCACATTAATGTGGTTTACAGAATAAGAAGTTAAAAACTAGCAGCCTTATTGGATCCATACACTTAAGGTCCTAGAAAGCTATGACATAGCCCAGGGACCAATATAGCCTTCTTTTAAGGCATTTACCAGCTGTTGGAGGACCACAAACCTTTCCATCCTTCTTTGAGTGCACATTTTTACAGGGATAAAGTAGAACCCATGGATATTTGGAAGATCTAGGACAAATCAATATATATGTATCATGTGCCTAGATTTTATCCAAGATGCTAGATGCATTGCACCATGATAATGGATTAAATCCAACATCACACCCATGTGTAAAGCATCTTCATCATTGAGATGCTCCAAGAGATTTTCTTTTCTTTCCTTTCATTTACATCCTTCATGAAATAATGGCTTCAAAGTGAGCCTACCCATTTCACCATGGTACATGTAATTACTTAGAGGAGGAGCACAGCTACGCCCCAACTCCTAGCATTTTCCAAATGATGGATGCTCTCAAAATGCAAACAAGAATAATTCTCTGACAACAGGCTTAACGACATATCCCAAGCTGCCAAAAGCTTTAATTCAAGAGCGTGTCCCCATGTAAGCTGCAAGCATGGAGGGACCTTGCAAGCCTCTTTCACCTCTGACCTACATGGGAAACCAAGAGCTTTAACGAGGTAACAAATAGAGATTCTTGTTTGTTGTTATTCTGCGAGCCGTTTCTTAGTATTGCCTGCCAAGATAAAGCAAAGATGTGAAGGCATTTGTATTTACAAAGCTGCTTCTTCTTCTTCTTCCTTTGTGGAGATGGTAAAACCCTCGGACCTCTAACTCTTTTCCTATGTGTATATGGAAATAAAAGGCGGTAGATTGTAGTCTTTCGAGGAAATAGTGACTCATAAAACGAAAGGCTACCAACTGGAGTACAATTCTTTTACTTGACTAGCAAAGATGCATAGAATAATATTCTAACCCTCCTTTGCTTGGGTCCTACTGCATCACTGCAACATTAACACTCAAAACAAATAACCTCTGACAGCAGGAGGACAAAGCTTTGTATCTTCTTGGACTTGCTGCAAGAAAACCCACAACACCTCAAACCGGACGAAGCATGCTATATCTTCCTAGGCTAAGAGAGACAACAAACTACCCCGAGCTTCAGGAAGATAAGAAGACCAAAAATATGGACTCAACAAGATCCTCCTAGCAACTTACACATAAAAAGCAAAGCATGAAAACCACCTCTCCTGTTCCAAGTGATGGGAAAGGATCTAGCCACGGAAAGGCTTTTACACTATAACCAACCTTTTTGGTGTACAACTCCAAAAGAGGAAAAAAAAAATCCAGGATATATATATTTGTTGTTTTGTTCTCCAAAAAGCGTTTGGCATTAAATGAAACAAAAACACAATCTATCCTATACCTTTCGGTAGTCATCTTGGATCATCAAAACTCCAAAAACATGGGAGAGCCTGATGTTTTGGTCCAACCAAAGGGTCCGTACGTAACTATCTCCATGGTATCATCAGGAATATGACTCTTTTGTTTTGTGTCACACATGACCAACATGTATCTTTCCTAGGGTTTTAACTTGGTGCTGTTTAGAAATCTTTAGGGCTACACTCTTGGTAATCTTGGTGCTGTTTTGTGTCCCACACCACACACACACACACAGAGAGAGAGAGAGAGAGAGAGAGAGAGAGAGAGAGAGAGGAGGAAATACCAAAGTGAGCAGGCTTACCTCCAAGGCCAAGAAGATGGTCCCACGTTCAGACTATGGTGGAGTGCTGAAGCACCGATTGTGTCTACAGTGTCTGAAAGTTAAATTTCCTGAAATACCCTACAAACATAGGTGTTATCCTCACAAGATTCTCCAGCAATGTAGCTGCACCGGTCAATTGCTAGCTCCAAAAGCTACTACTCTGCTGTACCAAGGAAGAAAAAGCTACTATTCTGCAAGTACCATTCAGCATTAAGATATAGTTCATTGCGGTAGGCTTTTGTGAGTTAAATTCCTTATCAAACTAATGGTTTAATCGCCTTCTCTTTAGAATGATTAGCCTAAGCATTGTTGGTTGGTTATGGTTCTAATATATATGAAGTTCTTTGACACGCATGAAATAATCATAATTAATTGCAGCAACAAGTATCTATGTTAATTAATTGCAGCAACAAGTATCTATCTTCGAAGTATGCGAGTAGAAACATCTATTTCCCGTAATTATCCGTCAAATCTAGCATTGCTTTCTAATTTGATTAATTATTTTATTAATCAGATTTTTGACTTAAATTAAGTATTGTCATTTAATCTGGCAAAAGTGACTTGACTCCTATGTTTAAGATGTCTTAATTAAAATGCCCTTGGTTCGCTTACATGCCTACATGTTGATCTACGAATCTCTGCATCCCACTATACCTTGCGTCATCTTACATGGAAAAAAGAGAAATGTTTAGGTTCTTGGAGCATGAGTTTGAAGCCAGCAGAACATTTCAGACTTTTTTTTTATTAATATTTAAAGTACCGTGTTACAGAGATTTTGAAGATGCATTGAATCTAATTTAAAGTACCATGTTAGAAACATTTCTCATTTTGAAGATGCATTGAATCTTGGCAATTGGTCCATACCCCGTAGCACAAACATCATTAATCAAATTAATAGGGACACCAATGATCTCACCTAATCTGGGCTAACCAACATGGGCAACTGACATCTGTACGAAGACATGCTGCAATAACCAGCATCCATAGAATGACATGCTCCTCCAGTTGGATCCTTTTTTATTTTATTTTATTTTTTACAACCTTTCTTTTTGGGGTGTAAAAGAGTTGGATCTGCATTTCAATTTGGCGAATTAGTCACAATTGCTATTTAATTTCTAAGTCATCCAACATTCAAAGCAACACCGAAAATGACATAAACATTGCCAAATAGAAAGGCCATCCTCCATTTGATTTCAGAGAAAAAGGTGATTAGATAATGGTGAAACAAGATCTACCAATAACCATACCTGAGCATAAATTTTCGTCTTTTTATATACAACCAATTTCATTGGCTATTTCAAACCAGAAACAGTTTTCTTATCTCAAAAATTCTTTGATAGATAAATATTATAAAAAAATTAATTAACTTTTCTATTGACCAATTTATCCATATTCTCATGCTTTTCATGATGAATAAGTTACTTTTCTATGAATAGTATTTGTTCACTCCGATTTCTGTCAAGCGTCGGTTTGACTGGAGCTGGTGGAGCACGGTTCACCTGGAGAAAACCTACAAGAGAAAGTTCTTAATTATCAGAGATGGCTCCGACGAGAATTCTCTTACGCTTAAGTCAGAAAAGTGATACAATAGATAGAGGAACGTGAGGGCGAGAGATTTTTCATACCTCTTTGGAGTCTCCTTTTAATCTCCTTTTATATGTGAAGTTAGGAGTATCATGTAGCGTGGCACTCATGCGATCCTCGAGGAACGTGTTTCTCGTGAGTAGGCGATCAAGTTATCATGCGTAGGTTTGAGAATCGAGACGGCACTTGAATGGTGATTGTTGATCATAAATGGATGTTAGGGAATCACTTTATCTGGACACCCTATTTGTCGACTGTCAAGTCATCTTATCAAAGTCCTAGGTGGCGAATACCGCCATACGTGTTTGATGTACCTAGTGGTCTCTAGTGGGACCTTGGTCGGCAGCTACTTTTTCGATCGGGTGCAGCCTCGATCGATCAGAGGTCAGCATACGGGATCGTCTCTCGAGGGGGGTCGTGAGGGATGAAGAGGAGAGGAGAGACCCCACCGACCGTCATGCCAGTCCTCTCAGTCAAATCCCATCGACGTTCATTGCAATGGTCATTTATCACCTGTGAGCGGAGCATTTAATGGTCCCATGGTGCGATAAGTGATTGTCAAGATGATTTGATGTGATGTGCTTTTCTAATATGGCATGCAACTTAACAATTGAGCGCGCCTGAAGCGACGTGACTTGATGGGACCGAGGGGGAGTCAATCGGTTGAGGGCCGAGGGCTTCGGATGGGGGGAGTCCTTGAAATTCGATCGATGGGTCTTCGGCGGCACAGGAGATGGGTTGTCGTGGATGACCATAGAGTTTGGGTCGGCTTCCCTCGATCTAAGGAGTGGTCGATCAAAAGGACCCATATCGTAGAGCTAGGGGCGATGTGGTGCTCCAGCTTTTTGGGCCTTGGATCTCTTTCACGTTACTGAGCTGTGTGGATTTCCCCAGCACATGCTCCCTACTCTTGAGTCCAAGTTATTGATTGGGCAAAGGAAGTAGTTGAGCATGAGTTATCCAGGAACGTGGGGGGATCTTCGATCGGAGGAACACGTGCGACTTTAGAGGAGGGCACGAGGCAGCACAACCGTGCCATTATTTGGAAGATTAAATGCGCTCCAGTTTGGAAATCCCATAGATTTTTTGTTGGGCATGTCACACCGATCCAATCAAATGACGGTCATAGGGGACCAACGGTAGAGCACTACATGCAGGCGACTGCCTGGCAAAGGATGATTCACCATTTTTCATGCATAAGTGGCTTTTCATGGCTATAGGGAGGGAGAAGAGACCGCCCTTTTTCAGTCCCTTCCATTCGAATTGTTGCCTGTGCTCCTGCCATTTTCTATGTAGTGCTCTCTAGTCATTCCCCACTCTCACTTCCATCCATCTTATAGGTGGGTTTCTTCGACCTCTTTTTGGGGTCTTTTTTGTCCTTCTTTCTTCCTTCTTCACGAAGGTCTATTGGGCGTTGATCTGAGTGTTCGCAGATGATAAGTTCTCGTGGAGTTGGGGATAGTCATCCCTTTACAAGGGGTCATTTAGATCCGCGATTGATGCTCCCCCAGGATCGGAGAGAATCAACTTGCTAATGACCTTGGAGGATTTGAGCAGGGTCCGTATCCTGTATGGCATCCTCCAAAGTTTAATCTAGTACTTCCGGGGGTCAACGACCGGATTAATGTTCCTCCCCCAGGCCGCATTGGAGTGAATGAGGAGGCACTTCGAGTGGTCCTGAGACTTCCTATTCACCCACTCATTTTTGATATTTTTCGATTTTATGGCCTCTCCCTATATAAAGTTACCCCTAATTCATTTAGGTTTATTGTAGTTTTCTGGTCCTTTGTGTAATGGCAGAGGTCCAACCTTCTATTTTTTTTTTCCGCTCCTTCTTTACTCTTAAGAGGCACCCTCGTACCGTAGATTGGTGGTACGTTATGATTCAGAAGGAGGTTTCTCTCCTAATTACAAGGGTACCGTCTTCTATTCATGCATAGAAAGAGCGCTTCATTCTTATATCCTACTCTTCTTTTCACGGCTGGAATTTATGGAATTGGGGTCGACCAGAGAAATTCATGCTCTCAATCCTGATGTTGAGGGACAAGGAGGAGGAGCGCTTTCAGGTTCTCCAGTGTCGTTTTAAGGTTCCTTCGCATGCATATGAGTTAGTGGGCGATGAGGCCCTTTTCAATGCAGGATTCAGTCGAGCCGACCCCAGGGATGAGTGGCATTTGCTTGTTGTTTTTTTCTTTATCATATCTCATTTTTGAACATGCTTCGGTAGTTGTAGAGATGAGGCCCGAGGATGCGGCGGAGATGAAACAAAACCTCCTCAAGAAGGGAAAAGCTTCTGCCGATGCCTCAAGAAAATTGAAGGTGGGGGGAGCTAGTTAGGCAAGGGCTATGAGAGAGGATCGGGAACCTTTGCTCAAGAAGATCCCTATGCTTGCTCCTCTGATTGGGGGGGAGTCATCGATCAAGACAGTTACTTTGGCCTAAGCCCCTGGCCCGATAAGCCTGCATGTGCCGATGATGTCTTCGATAACTCCTATTCCATCCTTGTCACCTCCCAGGAGTGAAAAAGGGGAACGACATCGATCATCAATCGGTCCAATCGAGAAGGCTTCTATCCATCATCCGATCGATCCAGATGATCGCTCATCGAGGGCTCTCAAGTGCTGCATGTTTGACGACTATGAGGTTATCAAAGAGGCAATCGAGAATGCTATTCTCACCATAGAATTATGAGAAATGCAAGATCTTCACTATTACAAAAAGAGCCTATGGCAGCGCATACTATGACAACGGTTAAAAAGAATCGCTACTATACATTGACCTATGGCAGCAGTTATAAAAAATCGCTATTATAGGTCGACCTATGGTAGTGGTTCTTTGTAACTGCTATAATAGATCCGATCTATAGCAGCGGTTAATGACAACCGCTGCTATAGGTCGGACCTATAGCAGCGTTAGAAAAATTGCTGCTATAGATCGATTCTATAGCAGTGGTTCCTTGTAACTACTGCTATAAGTCGATCTATGGCAGAGATTATTTATAACTACTATCATATATATTTTTTTCTCTAAATATTATATAATTTTAAAATTTAATATTCATCTTTATCATTTATTATCTAAATAATTATCATTAGAGTGTCATCGCAAAAGGTCGCCTCGATCCGATGGTCCTAGCTTCATCGATCAGAAAAATTTGATTTTGATGATCATGAATGATGATGCAATGATCTGATAGATGAAGATCTTCGATGGATTCAAAAATCTATAATGATGATTTTGATTATATTTGTAGCGTACTATCAAAGTTTCACTTTAATCGGATATCGTTATCTTGATCAATTTATTATAAATTAATTTCGATTATTAAATGATAAACGAGTGATCAAAGGATCAGACGGTGTCCGATTATGAGATAATTTTTTTTATAAATGATCTTGGCTACTACTTTAATCATTTTTTATAATGGCGATTATAAAATTCAACTCGTGAGACTAAGAATGATCTAAAACTATATATCGTCTGATAATCATTTTTAAACTCCGTTGGTTGTTATGCTCGTGCTTTTATAATATCTGCTTAACATGAATAGTTCATACGAAAATAATTTAAATTTTACTATCATTGCCATATAAAATGATTAAAATTATAGCAAAGATCATTTAGCTAAAAAATTATCTCATAATCGAACACCATTTAGTCTATTGATCATTTATTTCTAATTTAACGATTGAAATCATTCTGTACTAAATTAACCATGATAATAATATTCGATTGAATTAAAACTTTGATAGTATGCTATAAATATCATCAAAATTATTGTTGTAAATTTTTGGATCAATCGAAGGTCTCCATCTATCAGATCATCGCATCATCATTTATGATCGTCGAAATTAAATTTTTTTGATCGATGAAACTAGGGCCATCGGATCGAGATGATCTTTTATGACGATACTCTAATAAATTTATTTAGATAATAAATGATGAAGATGAGTATTAAATTTTAAAATTATATAATATTTAAAAAAATAAAAAAAAATTATTTTCAACCTACGGCAGTGGTTATTGAAAATCGCTACTGTATATCGATGGTAGCGGTTAGAAAACCACTGTCGTAGATCTATTGTAGCAATTTTCAATAACCATTATTATAGATTTATAGTAGTGATTCAAAAACTGCTGCTGTAGGTTATGTTAAAAATATGCAATTTTTTCTTTTCTTTCGTGCGTGTGTGCTCTCTCTCTCCCCTCTTCTCAGTCACCGATGAGACTCCACCTAAGTCCTCCCCCTCGGATGGTGCCACCCCTCCTTCCCCCCCGACCGGCCCCACCTCTCGGTGCCCCTCCTCCCCCTTCGCCTCCCCATCCCCAGTAGCTACCGCCTCCTGCTCGTGCCATGCCACCCCCCTCCCGCTCGTCCCCCCCCGCGCTGGCACCTTCCCGGTGGTCTTTGCCCACCCCCCGCCCATCCCACCCCTGCACGACCCTTCCCATCCCCGACTGTCGCCACCCCCTGCCCTCCCCATCCCTGGTCCACCCCCTACCCTCCTCGATCGCTGCCCCTTGCCCTTCCCATCCTCAACCACCGTCACCCATCCCCTGCCCTCCCCATCCCCGGCGCCCCACCCCTGCCCTCCCCGACCACTGCCGCCAGCCCCCTGCCCTCCCATCCCTAGCTGCCCGCCCCCTGCCCTCCCCCTCCCCTGGCCTTCCCATCACGGCACCCCTCTGGATCCCCTCTCCCTCCGTCTCCCTCTCTCTCTTTCCTTTTTTTTCTTTTTCTTCTTTCTGTATCTCATTATCTTGCTTTTATTTCGCATGTTACCTCTAGCGCCATCATCTTTCTTTAGCACCATCATCGACAACCCTCGGAGCTTTCGGTACGACCTTCTCTCTGTAGCTATAGGTATAATTTTTATTTTAATTTCATAGTATTATTTATTAATCACTGGACTAGACCTATCAATGGATCGGATTCGGATTGAAACTTGAATATTTAGATTTGGATCCGATTTTAATTATTGATATCAGACCCAAACCTGAATAGCTGATGGGTCCATACTTAAAGTATCAGATCCGAATCCTAATAGATCCTAGATATCTGGACCCGATTTTGAGATTCGAAACTAAGAAAGAAAGAGGGAGAGAGGGAGGGAGGGGTTCGACCTTGCCACCGTCACTGGCGAGGGAGATCGAGAGAGAGAGAGGGAGGAAGGGGGTCCGATCTTGCCAGCATCACTGGGAGGGAGGAGGTCCGACCTTATCGATGAGGAAAATTGAGAGAGTGAGAGAGGGAGGGAGGGGTTCGACCTCTTCAGCATCGCTGGCGAGGGAGATCGAGAAAGGAAGAAAGGGAGGGAGGGGATCCGACCTCACCGATGAGGGAGATCGAGAGAGGAAGAGAGGGATCAGGGATCATTAATGTGAGTTCTGAAGTGCATGCTCTTTCAATGGGTCCTAATCATACCGTGCATGAGTATAAATAGTTCGTCATTAACGGCTATAAGTTTAATATTCATAGCAAGTCCGTAAATATGGTAATATAAAATAGTGGCATCATATTGAGCACCACCACTGGTGTTATGCTAGCTCGAGAGATTTACAGCCTCGTACGAAGGATTTGAACTATTATGGTGTGGTGGAGAAGATAGTCATCTTAAATTATTATTCTAAAGAAAGGATTGTATTGATGAAGTATGATTGATTTGACACCTTATTACAGTCTGGGATGAAGACTGATGAGTGTGATTTTACTCTCGTTAACATGCAACTTCATCTTCGCATTGAAGAACTGTATATACTTGCCTCTGAAGCTAGTCAAGTCTTCTATGTTAGTGATTCCTTGGAGCCTTAATGGGATGTTATTATGAAGATGGTGCCTAAGCATATTTTTGATGATATTGAAGTTGATGATGATGTTGGATCATGCATACAAAGTACTCTTTTAGGATAAAACTTACCTGATGTTGGTGCAGAAACTGGTTATCATCGTCGGTAGCCGAAGTGGAGGCCGATGGGGTCGCCACCGGGGACCTGCAAAATGAAGTCCCGTCCGGAGTTGGTGGGGGGTGGCTCCGGCAGGACCCTCCGACGGTCAAGTCAGTTTTTGGCCAACAAGAATGGAGTGCTCGGGATGAGTTTCGAAGCTTGAAGAGGAAGAGGAGAGCTTAGAGATTCGAGAGATCCGAGTTCAACGTATTTGGAGGGTCCTTTATAGGCGGAGCTTAGTTGATGGTGACGGCCATACCGCCTGACAGAGAGTCGTTGGGGCTGCTTGGAGTTCGGTACGGAGAGGAAGGCATCGTCTGATGGATCGTGAGAGCCATACTGGCAAGTCGTGGGCCGCATGAAGTTCGGTACGGAGAGGAAGGCATCGTTCGGATGGATCGTGGGAGCCATACTGGCAAGTCGTGGGCCGCATGGAATTCGGTACGGAGAGAAAGACATCGTTAGTTGTGGCGGTCATATCGTCCGATCTTGTTGGAGGCGACAGTTCGTCCAGAGAAGTTTGGACTTGTAGGAGAGTTCGGCTGAAGGAAAAGCTCGGAGGAAGCTCGGCCGTAAAGAAGTTCGTAGGAGCTCGGATGGCCGAACAGGTGTTTGGAAGGAGTTTAGCTCCTGAAGAAGTTCGGCCGCTTGGAGTGCAAGGAGCTCGGCTGCTAGGCAGTTTGGCCGACGGTAGGAGTTCGGCCCGGAGCCTGGGCGCTGGGGAGTTCGGCAGCTAGGCAATTCGGCCGGTGGTAGGAGTTCAGCCCGGGGCTTGGGCGCTGGGGAGTTCGGCCGCTAGGCAGTTCGGCCGACGGTAGGAGTTCGGCCCGGGGCTTAGGCGCTGGGGAGTTCGACCGCTAGGCAGTTCGATCGGTGGTAGGAGTTCGGCCCGAGGCTTGGGTGCTGGGGAGTTCGGCCGCTAGGTAGTTCGATCGATGGTAGGAGTTCGGCTCAGAGCTTGGGCGCTGGGGAGTTCGACCGCTAGGCAGTTCGACCGACGGTAGGAGTTCGGCCTAGAGCCTGGGCGCTGGGGAGTTCGGCCGCTAGGCAGTTCGATCGACTGAAGGAGTTTGGCTAGACCAGTGCGCTGAAGCTCTTCTATGGCTACTGATTGCATTAGGCTGAGCATCGAGCTGGGCTTCGACAGGAGCGGAATTTATCCCCAACAGTAGTCCCCCACTTTCGAGTTCGAAATTTGAAGGAAGGGAGTACCAAAATAAGCGACTGTCAAAGTCTCCTTCCGGGCTCCACGTTTATTATAGCTGAAGCTCGGGGGAGGTCTCATCTCCAGCCAATGTTGATGCTGAAGTTAAAGCTGAGGCTTAGGGGAGACCTCATCTTCGGTCGATGTTTGGAGTTGAAATGGAACTCGTTTCCAGCCAAAATTGATGAAGCTGATGTTGAAGCCGAAGTAAATCTCGCCTCCTGTGGTCGAGGTCGGAGTTGAGCTCCTCGGGGGCGACATTATCTCCATCAACTAAAGTTGACTCGGGGGAGACCTCCTCTCCTACAGCCGAGATTTCGCGGTCGCTTGGGAGAGATCTCATCTCCTGCGGTCGAGGTTGATGTGGGTGCTCGGGGGCGATCTCATCTTCCGCAGCCGAGGTTGATGCGGACGCTCGGAGCCGATCTCATCTCCTAAAGCGGAGCTTGCCGTAGATTTTGAGGCTCGATCTTGGACCTTGCTCACGTCAGGATGGGGTTCCCCTCCTATTCCTAATGAGCTGTGGGGACACATGGGGACCGTCGTCCTCGCCTCTCCCCCCATCTCATTTTAGGTGAACGAGGCCTTCGATCTTGCTCGCGTTAGGATGGGGTTCTCCTCCTGTTCCTAACGGACTGTGGGGGCATATGGGGACCATCGTCCCTACCTCTCCCCCCATCCCGTCCTTCGTGAACGGGGCCTTCGACTTTGCTCACGCTAGGACGAGGTTCTCCTCCTGTTCCTAACAGGCTGTGGGGGCACATTCAGGACCGTCGTCCGTGCTTCTTCCCCCATCCCGTCCTTTGTGAATGGGGCCTTCGACTTTGCTCACACTAGGACGAGGTTCTCCTCCTATTCCTAACCGACTGTGGGGGCACATTCGGACCGTCGTCCATGCTTCTCCCCCCATCCCGTCCTTTGTGAACGGGGCCTTCGACTTTGCTCACGCTAGGATGAGGTTCTCCTCCTGTTCCTAACGAGCTGCGGGGGTACATTCAGACCGTCGTCCGTGCTTCTCCCCCCATCCCGTCTTTTGTGAACAGAGCCTTCAACTTCGCTAGGACGAGGTTCTCTTCTCATTCCTAATGGGCCATTTTCGTTCGCTTCTTCCCTATCGTCATGCGATCCTGAAACAATAATGTCGAGCGAAGGAGTTTTATTAAGAAAAGTCTACTGGTAATACATTCTCAGATTTTCTGAGTTCCAAGGTTGGGGAAGCACTATTCCTCCGAGCTCCTTCAGACGATAGGTTTCGGGTCGGATGATCTCTACCACTTCATATGGACCTTTCCAATTTGGGACGAGCTTCTCTTGACTCTGAGACTGAGAGATGGCTGCTCGCCGAAGCACTAAGTCCCCCACTCTAAATGCCTTGCTTTTGACTCTGGAGTTGTAATATTGAGCCACCTTCCGTCGGTAGGCAGCCATCTGGATGCGGACTCCCTTCCTTTTTTCTTCTAGAAGGTCGAGGTTGACTCTAAGATCCTGGGGGTTGTGCCACTCGTTGAAGCCCACGACTCGTGCAGACGGAAGTTTGAGCTCGATCGGGATAACTGCCTCGGTACCAAAGGCCAAGGTGAAGGGCGTCTCACCGGTCGGCACCCTCTGCATAGTTCGGTATGCCCAGAGAACATAGTAGAGTTCGTCCACCCAGGCCCCCTTCGTCCTATCGAGCCTCGCTTTGATGCCTTGTAGCAGGATCCGGTTGGTCACCTCAGCTTCCCCATTGGCCTACGGGTGAGCCACCGATGTGAAGTGGTGGAAGACGTTTAGCCCTTCGCAGAACTCGGCAAACCATGCCCCAGCGAACTGTCGCCCATTGTCGGTTATGAGGGTTTGGGGCAGGCCGAACCGGCAGACTAGCGACTTCCAGATGAAGTCCTGCACCTTGGCCTCGGTGATCTTCGCTAGTGGTTCCATCTCGACCCACTTGGTGAAGTAGTCAATCGCGATTAGGAAAAACTTTCGCTATCCGAACGCCGTTGGAAAGGGGCCGAGTATGTCCATTCCCCACTGCGCGAAGGGCTAGGGTACACTAAGTGGAGTAAGTTCGGATGCTGGCTGCCTTTGCACGCTGGCATTCTTCTGGCAGTGATCGCACCTCTTCACATATTCCATGGAGTCGTGAAACAGGATCGGTCAGTAGTACCCCTGCTGAAGTAGTTTTTGCGACAGGGACCTGGCTCCTGCGTGACTTCCGCAGAGTCCTTCGTGCACGTTCCGTAGCGCGAAGTCGGCCTCTGAAGGTCGGAGACATCTCAGCAATGGGAGGGAGTACGACCTTTTATATAACCTGCCCTTGTATAAGACGTAGCGGGAGGCCTGATTCCTGAGCTTTCGAGCTTCTTTTCGGTCGTGAGGAAGGACCCCTTCTTTAAGGTAGGCGATCAACGGGTCGATCCAACTGGGCTCGAAGTCCGTCTGTAGGATGGCCTGAGATTCTTCTGTGGTCGGGCACTTCAGAGTTTCCAAAAATACTTCTTTGGACAGTTCGGCCGGGGCAAAAGTGGCCAACTTGGAGAGAAGGTCGGCCTCTTGTATTTTTCGGTCCTTGGGATGTGCCGAATGTCGAAGCTGTCGAAGGCTGGTAATCAAGTTCTTCACCTTTCCCGAGGTACATCACCATGCTTTCCTCCCGTGCCTCGTAGCTGCCGCCGACCTGACCGACCACCAACTGGGAAAATCGCTATAGACTTGAAGCCGACCCACCTTCAATTCCCTGGCTATCTGCAGCCCGGCTATCAGCGCTTCATACTCGGCCCCATTGTTGGTTGTGGGAAACTCGAAGCGCAGTGCGTACTCGGTGACGATCCCCTCGGGGCTAACCAGGACCAGCCCTGCGCCGGCCCCGCTAGAGTTGGATGAGCCATCCACGTGCAGAACCCAGGCGCCTTCAAGAAGGTCGGCCCTTTCTTCAGGGAAGCTCGACCGCCACAGCTCGGCTTCGTTGGGGCTTGGTCTCCCTCCGATGATAAGTCTCGCTTGATTCAAGTTCGGCTTCAACTGGTGCGGTGCATTCCAGCACGAAGTCCGCCAGTATCTGAGCCTTGATCGATGGCCTGGGCCGGTAATTGATGTCGAACTCCGTGAGCTCGATCGCCCATTTGGCGATTCTTCCTGAAGCGTCTGCTCGGTGGAGGACGGCTCTTATTGGTTGGTCCGTGAGGACCGTTATGGTATGCTCCTGAAAGTAAGGTCGGAGCCTCCTGGCAGCGATTAGAAGACAGTAAATTAATTTTTCTAACTTGGAGTACCTGGTCTCCGCGTCCCTCAAGGCTCGGCTCACGTAGTAGACTGGTTGTTGCGCCTTTCGCATCTTCCCTGACCAGGACAGCCGCCAGGGCCATTGGAGAGACAGCTAGGTACAGGAGCAGCCCTTCTCCAGGTTCGGGCTTTGCCAGCAGCGGGGGCGCGCCGAGGTAGTTTTTGAGCTCCTCGAATGCCTTGTTTGCACTCCGCTGTCCAGCAAAAATCTTTCGGTCGCCTGAGGACCTGGAAGAAGGGCAGGCACCGCTCGGCCGACCTCGAGACAAAGCGGTTCAGGGACGCCACCTTCCCAGCCAGGCGCTGAACTTCCTTAATTGTTTTCGGGGCAGTCATCTCCTGAATGGCTCGGATTTTCTCGGGATTTGCCTCGATTCCGCGTCTCGACACCATGAATCCTAGAAATTTTTCCGGAGGTCACGCCGAAGGCGCATTTGGTCGGGTTCAACTTCATCTTGTGCCTCCTAAGCGCACCGAAAGTTTCTTCAAGGTCGGCGAGGTGGTCTGTCGAGGCTCGGCTTTTGACTAGCATGTCGTCCACGTACACCTCCATGTTGCGGCCGATCTGCCCCTTGAAGACCTTATTGACCAAGCGCTGGTAGGTGGCTCCTGCATTCTTGAGTCCGAAAGGCATGACCCTGTAACAATAGAGACCTCGGTCAGTAATAAAGGTGGTCTTTTCTTCATCCTCGGGCGCCATGCGTATCTGGTTATAACCAGAAAATGCGTCCATAAAAGTGAGGAGCTCGTGGCCCGAGGTTGCGTCCACCAGCTGATCGATCCTCGGCAGGGGGTAGCTGTCCTTTGGGCAGGCTTTGTTCAGCTTCTTGAAGTCGACGCACATCCTCCATTTGTTGTTTGCTTTTTTGACGAGGACCACGTTCGAGACCCAGGTCGGATAGTTGACCTCCCGGATGAGTCCGGCTTCGAGGAGCTTATCCACTTCTTCGGCTACCGCCTTCTGTCTCTCTCTGGGGCTTGGTGGCGTAACTTTTCTCTGATGGGTCGGTGCCTTGGGTCGATGGCCAGCCGATGTTCTATAACATCGGCGTCGATCCCTGGTACATCCGCTGGGGCCCAGGCGAAGACGTCCGCATTCCTTCTGAGGAAAGCGACGAGCTGTCCCCTAACCTCGGCCGCCAAGTTGGAGCCGATCCTGCACCTCATGCCCCGGGTCTCCGTCGTGCGTAAGGGACACAGGGACGAGGTCTTCCGCAGGTTCGCCCCGTTCTTCAGTGAGGTCGTCGCGGACGTCCAGTCCATCAACAAGGTAAGGGTCGGGCCGGTCTCCCCCGCGCAGGGCGACTGAGTAGCAGTACTTTGCCAGGGCCTGGTCTCCTCTGACCTCGCCGACTCCGTGGCTCGTCGGGAATTTCATCTTTAAGTAGTAGGTTGACACTACCGCCCGTAGTGCGTTTAGGCCGGGTCGCCCAAGGATTGCATTATAGGCGGACGGGGTCCTCACGACCAGAAAGTCGATCCGCGCCTTGGCCAATTTTGGGGATTGGCCCGCCGTCACCGCCAAAGTCACCATGCCTTCGACCGGAACGGCGTGTCCGGCAAATCCTACCAGGGGGGAATTTACAGGCCCTAAGCGGGTGTCAGGTAGGGACATTTTTAAGAAGGCATCGTAAAACAATATGTCCGCCGAACTTCCATTATCCACCAAAATGCGGCGTACATCATAATCAGCGACGTTTCAAAGAGATTACAACCGCGTCGTTATGTGGAAATCGGATCCCCTGGGCGTCTGCCTCGGTGAAGGTCACGGGCTCCGAGGTCCTCTGCCTCTTCGCCGGTCCCTCGGATCCGTCGGTCTTTCCCCGCTGCGGTCCTCCCGAGACGGTGTTAATGACGCCGAGAGGCGGCCGATCCTCCTGCCGATCCTCCCCATTCGGCGGCAACATTCTCGGCCGATCTTCCCGCTCTTTAGGTTGTCTTTGCAGGAATCGGCCAAGCCTGCCCCGCCGGACCAGCTCCTCGATTTCGTCCTGGAGCTGGATGCACTCCTCGGTATCGTGACCGTGGTCACGGTGGTAAAGGCAGAACTTGTTGGGGTTGCATTTTCTGGGATGGGAACGCATTCTCTCCGGCTCCGGAAGTCGTCCCTTGATCTCCAGCAGCACTTGAGCCTTCGGGGCGTTGAGGGGGGCGTAGCTGTGAAAACGCCGTCGGAGGGGAGAACCTCGTGGCGCGGAGAGGAACCTCGTCGCGGGGGAGAACCTCGGCGCCGGGGGGAACTTCGGCGTCGGGGGGGACTTCGGTGCCGAGGGGAACTTCGGCGTGCCCTTCCGTCGGTGGCTTCCCGCCCCCGAGCCTGAGGTGGAGTCCGGGCTCGCCCGCGACCAGGGGGAGTTCCGGGAGCGCGGCCAAGCTTCGGTGCGCTTTCTTTCTTCGGCGGGCCTTCCCGCTCTGCCTACTCGTCGCTTGTCGCGAGCTTCATTATCCTTGGCCTCAAAAGCCTCCTCTGCCCGGGCATAGCTTTCGGCCCGAGCTAGCATGTCAGCGAAATCCCTGGGATATTTCTTTTCCAGGGAGAACAACAGGTCGTTCTTCTGAAGGCCGCCCTTGAGGGCGGCCATAGCAACTGATTGGTCCAGGTTCCGGACTTCCAGCGCGGCAGCGTTGAACCGGGTGACGTAAGCCCGGATGGGTTCCCCCTCTTTTTGCCTGATGGCCAACAAGGAATCCGAGCCTCTGCGCGGCCGTTTGCTGCTGACGAAGTGGGCCGCGAATTGTTGACTCATTTGGTCAAACGATAGGATGGTGCCCGGCTTAAGCGCCGAGTACCAATTCCTGGCCGCTCCCTTGAGGGTAGAAGGGAAAGCCCGACACAAAATGGCATCAGGCGCGCCATGGAGCAACATCGTCGTCCTGAAGGCCTCCAAATGGTCGACCGGGTCGGTGGTCCCATCGTAGCTTTCAAAATGCGGGAGCTTGAAGTTCGGCGGTACCTGTTCCTGCATAATTTTCTGTGAGAAGGGAGGATCAGTGCAAATATCGTTACCGCGGGAGGAAGGAGTATGACGAAGTTCTTCTATGCGTCGTCCCATTCTCCAAGAGCCTTTGATCCAGGAAATCTTCGCGATCCTTAATCCCCAAGGTCTTCTCGCGGAATAGGTGTGAAGCCTCTCCCTGGGTCGAGCCGCGGTCCGAGCAGGGGCTCTTTGCCGGCTGCCCTTCTCTCCCGAGGGACCGGAGGTCGGGTAGCCCACATCGGTCGCTCCTGGACTGGGTTCCCGGGCTCCTGGGGAACCCCGCGCCGGTCGAGTGGGCGCCGGACCTCGCGAATGCGTGGCCTGCACTGCCTGCACCGCCTCCGTAAGATCGCGGACCTGCTGGGCAAGCAGGTCGAACCTGCTCCGCATCTACCGCGAGTACGGAGCGGGCCCGTGTTGCCGGGGCCGGAGTGGGAGCGGACGGACCCGAACGGGATCGGGCCGCGGAGGCTGCCGACCTCCGGGTCGAGGCTCTTCTGGGGGGCATTTTTCTTTCCAGAAAAGGAATACTGAAGAGGGAGAAGAGAGATCCGGAGCAGGGGAAGGAAATCGTCGCCGAGCACTCCTTTAAGAACAAGGGAACCTCGAAGGTTCAGGCCCTTCCTCTAGCGCCAATCTGTTGGTGCAGAAATCCGTCGTCGCCGGAGGTCGCCGGAGTCGAGGCCGCTGAGGTCGCCGCCGGGGACCTGCAAAACGAAGTCCCGTCCGGAACCGGTGGGGGGGGTGGCTCCGGCAGGACCCTCCGACGGTCAAGTTAGTTTCCGGCCAACAGTAATGGAGTGCTCGGAATGAGTTCCGGAGCTTAGAGATGAGGAGGAGAGCTTAGAGAGTCGAGAGTTCAGAGAGCTTAGCCTTAGCGTATCGGGAGGGGTCCCTTTATAGCGGAGCTTAGTTGATGGTGACGGCCATGCCGTCTGGCAGAGAGTCGTCGGGCAGCATGGAGTTCGGTACGGAGAGGAAGGCGTCGTCCGGTGGATCGTGGGAGCCATACTGGCAAGTCGTGGGCCGCATGGAGTCCGGTACGGAGAGGAAGGCGTCGTCCGGTGGATCGTGGGAGCCATACTGGCGAGTCGTGGGCCGCATGGAGTCCGGTACGGAGAGGAAGGATCGTTAGGCGCCATATCGTCCGGTCTTATTGCAGGCGACAGTTCGTCCAGAGGAGTTCGGACTTGTAGGAGAGTTCGGCTAAAGGGAAAGCTCGGGGGGAGCTCGGCCGTAGAGAAGTTCGTAGGAGCTCGGATGGCCGAACGGGCGTCTGGGAGGAGTCCGTCTCCCGAAGAAGTCCTGCCGCTTGGAGTCCAAGGAGCTCGGCCGCTAGGAAGTTCGGCTGGCGGTGGGAGTTCGGCCCGGAGCCTGGCGCTGGGGAGTTCGGCCGCTAGGCAGTTCGACCGCTAGCTCGAGCACGGTAGGAGTTCGGCCCCTTGGGCGCTGGGAGTTCGACCGCTAGGCAGTTCGACCGGTGGTAGGAGTTCGGCCCAGGGCTTGGGCGCTGGGGAGTTCGGCCGCTAGGCAGTTCGGTCGATGGTAGGAGTTCGGTTCGAAGCCTGGGCGCTGGGGAGTTTGGCCGCTGGGGAGTTCGGCCGCTAGGCAGTTCGGCCGAGGGTAGGAGTTCGGCCCGGAGCCTGGGCGCTGGGGAGTTCGACCGCTAGGCAGTTCAGCCGACTGAAGGAGTTCGGCTAGACCAGTGCACTGAAGCTCTTCTGTGGCTACTGGTTGCATTAGGCTGAGCATCGGGCTGGGCTTCGGCAGGAGCGGGATTTATCCGCAACACCTGGTACTGTCGAGGTTTCAGACATATTTGTCAGGAGCGATGCTGATGTCCAAATTGTAGATGCCACTAAGCGATGACTTCAATATTATAGTATAAATTATTAAAGTTTATTTATTAATATATTGCTAATATTATTGTTCAACATGTTATATTTATTGTCTAGAGGTTGCAACTCAAGGAGGGGGAGGGGGTGAATTGGATTTCTAAAATAGAGATGGTTGGAGAGAGATTTTGAGACCTCTTGGTTCTGAACGAAATATCTTATCGAAATCATGAGATCTCTCAAGAATTCTGCGAGACTTCTCACTCTCAGAGCACAAAAATTATATTTCTATCTCCTGAGAATGAGACATCTCAAGTTCAACTCGAGATCTCTCGAAACTATGCCAGAACTTCATTTAGGCATACCAGTCCACTCGAGAGCTCTCAAAAAAATTTCGAGACGTCTCAAAAATTGCTCCAAGACTATTTTGAGAGATTTTTGCTACCAATCAAAGAGATTTGATTTTTATTTGAATTCTTCTTTATATCTTTCTTGTTTTGATCAAAGAGCTCTCTTTCTTCTAATCTTTGGAAGCTTATGAAAAATTTCTTCTTTAAGAATCTTGACTTGATGAATTTTTATAGATTTTTTCTTAAAATGATTCTTCAATTTAAATATCTGAAAAGACCTACATCCACTCATGAAATATATGGTTAAATACTCAAACTCATGTTGATTAACGTTGCAGATTACGATGACACCAAAATGCAATCTAGCTTTCACCCCTATCCCTCGATGGACTATGCGGAGCTCCGCATCTGAGCCATACCAGTAGGTTGTGCCATGTTATGGGCCATGCCGTGCCATGCCAGTAGGTCATGCCGTATCTTGGATCGTGCCATGTCGGTAGGTTGTGCCATGTCGTATCGATAGACCGTGCTGACCGCTAAAAGAATCTTCGACTACTAAGAGAACCCCCATTTTGTTATTTTTGTTTATTGCATTGCATAGCGATAGACTCGTCAATTGATTAGTGTACATAATTTTTGACATTCATATATTTATATGTAATTGTATGAATGGTACTTAGGCATATCTTTGATTATTGTTCAACATGTTATATTGGTTAATGTTCATTAATGTTGCAAATCATGATGGCACCGAAATGCGATCTAGCTTTTACCCCTATCCCTCGACGGGTTATGCGAAGTTCAGCATCTGAGGAGCAATCGGAGCATACTTCATCCACCTCCGCATTGGCTGCTCAGGAACCTCCACCATCGATATTTACTCCACTGATGGCATCTACTCCATCGGCATCTGAGCCTCCACCATCATCCACATCTTCGATACATGATACTCCACCAGTATCTGAGTGTACATTTTTATTATATTATATTATTTATTTTTTATATAGTATTTGTACACTTATATATTTATATAATATATTTTTATTGTAAGTGCATCATCCAACCGAATATTTTGCGGTCCCATACATATGGCGCATGTGTGGAACCGTCAGCATCAGGTGATGGTGCAGTATGATGCGGAGGAAAGGTCAGTAGAAAAAACCACGCAGAAGATGTATTCTTTTTTTGGAGTGCTTGTGACGCAGTCGACATTATTTTCATAGAGCCTAGAGACTGACGATTGATGGATGCTGCCGTCAGGGACCGAATGTGGGAGGAGATATGGATAAGTGCATCTTAATTATATTTATGTATTAAACATGTTTACACTATATTTGATTATAATAATTATGTAACTGATTTTTGATAATTTTGTGCAGAGGAGGTATGACTTTTCTGATCACGAGAGGACTCGAGATATCCGACTGAAGAAGATCGAAAAATTATACCGAAGCTACAAGGTCAAGCTTCACAGATGGCTTGAGCATCGATGAGATACTCAAAAGGAGCTTGTTTCTTAGATACAAGACTATCTTCCGAGTCAGTGGGAGATGATGGTTATACATTGGAGGAGTCAGAAGTTTGAGGTAAAATACTAACTTTTAAATTTTTTAATATGCTTAAAATTATATTTAAATATTTTTTAAATATTTATTATTTATTTAAATACTTGTTAGGCTATCTTTCATCAAAATCGAGAGAATCGGACAGTCCAGAAATATACACACATTCTCGATCTTGAGTCTATGGCCAATCGTGTGCATAGAGAGATAATGAATTCTAAATCTTACTAGATAAATTAAATTAATATTTTTTTTTATATTTTTGATAAACTGATCCATTGTTATAACTGATGAGAGATGGAGTGATGCCCAGCCGTAGCGAGATCTTTCGATCCAGCCGTACAGACAAGAAGGGCAAGCCGATGAATGCCATGATCGAGAGAATTTTATAAGTATTCAATATATTAGTATATATGATTAGTATTATAGCATTTTTTATAAAATTTTATTTAAATTTATAATTACAGAATCAATTAGATGCACTCACGAGTGAGGGCCTGGATACCTCTGGCCCCATGACCATCTATCTCAGGTCTTGGAGCTTGAGCACTCTGAGAGGATCCGATGAAGGTCCAGACATACGCCAACCAGCTATTGATCTAAGGTGAGCATCTCTTCATAGGCTTCTGATGTCGTCAGTCGGGAGGAGCTTGAGGAGGCATTGGCATGGGCAGATCATGCTATGATGCGGGCAGATCGAGCTGAGGAGTGCGCATCTCATCTAGAGGGCATCGTGAGAGATATGATATCGATGCTCAATATGCATTTTGGAGGTATCTTCATGAACTTTGAGGATATATTGGCCCATATTCTAGCTCCAACTCCTCCAGCTCCAGCTTCGACTCTAGCTCCAACTCCGGCTCCAGCTCGTGCTCCATCTCCTAGTGATGACAATGATGTAGATTTAAGAAATTTTTGATGTATTTTTTTTAAAAAAATATTATAATAAATTTTATTCGATAATAAAATTTTAGTATTTTAAAAATATTTTTATGTTTATAATATTTTTTTATGTTATATATCTCTATATTTATCTCTATATGGCCAACCGCTGTCGCAGGCAATATGTTAACCCTACATTAGACCTATGGCAGCGATTACATAACCGCTGCCATAGATAAGCTATGACAATAGTTTAAAAATCACTGCAATAGATGTTCTATGGCAGTAATTTTCAGAACTGCTGCAACAATCGCTGTTATAGATCTACAGCAATGACTGTAGTGGCAGCGGTTAGCTAACCGTTGCTATAGTCTATAGCAGTGATTTTTTTGGACTACGATAATGCTATAGTAGTGCTTAGCTCTGAAAAGGCACAACATCATTCGACCATCTCTATACTTCAGGTATCTCTTCATATCTGTGCCTTTTACGATTTCTCCTCCCTTTCTTTTCTCCTTTCTCTTATTTATAGCATTCTTTTTGCACGGGCGCTCCACTTCTTCGTGGAGTTGTCGAACTATTTGTCGGATGCTGGGAGAGCGAGGGAGCTATCCTTACATGATGCCACGCAAGCCCACCATCAAGCTGAGGAGGCCATAGGAGATAACAGGCGCCTGAAGGAGGCACTAGACAAGGTCGTGTCCGACTATAAAGAGAAGTTGCAGGAGGCTTTAGCTAAGGTCGTCGAGGCTGACACTAAGGTCGCTAAAGTCGAACGGGAGGCTGAGGCCTCTATGTGGAAGGCTGAGAAACGAGCGACCAAGGTCGAGTATAGAACTGAAGATGGATTGGCTGAGGCTTGTCGATTGGTCATAGAGGCCTTTAGGGCTTTAGAGGACTTTATGTGGGAGCAGGTTTCAGTCATTGAAGAATACAGGATATTGAAAGAGTTTTATAAAAAGAAGATGGCTTTCAATCAGGACACCTATGAGACCAGGTATAGAGTGGGCTTCGATGATTGTCAGGGCCGAGTGGCCGCCCGACTTCCTGAGGCCAACCTATCCTTTCTAGACAAGGAAGAGTAGGAACGAGATGTCGAAGGGAAGGCATTCTCCCAGAAGTCTATTGATGCAGAGGGACAGCTAGATCACACGCCAGCAGGAAAATCCATGACCTCTATGTCGGGTGCTTCGGTTGGTTCACCGAAAGTCATCTCGGACCCTACCAGCTTCCAAAGAGAGGTCAGGGGATAACATGCTTTGTATGTTCCCTTTCCCTTTTCTCCTCTTTTTTCTTGTAGTGAAAGAATTTTTTGTGAATGGAATAAAACCCCATTGCCTTCTGAAGTCATTCCTCCTCTTTACTTTGTATTTTTATTTATCTGTGTTAGCCAATTTCCTAGGGATGCGAGTTTCCTAATTCTCTCGATGGATCTCTGTTGGTCGTTGCAATCGATAGGCTTAGAAATCAAATCAGCGCCCTAGAAGAGGCACTCAAGACCATGAACAAGAGGTTCTCTCGTGGGAAGAGAGAGTTGTTTGAGGTGAACAAGGTGCTCAAAGGAATCTCAATAGAGTTGGAGCACCATCGATCAAGGGTTTGGTTGAGCCATAAAGCCTATGCTGAGGAGAAGAAGCAATTGTCCGAAGAGTGTGCAACATTGACGAGGGTTGTCGAGGAAGCTACTCGGACTGCTGCGGGGAAGGTTGTCAAGCTTCGTAGGGATCTTGGTTGGGCCTGTTTGGGAATTACAGATCTTGAGCTGGCTGAGCGCGATGGAGTTAGGGAGTCCTAGTTTTGCAGTAAGCTAGATGTCATCTGAGAGGTCTTAGGCCTTAAATGGGTCGAGAGGGCCATAAGGCAGAAAGTCGGCTCTACAGTCAGACCCTAGGAGGTAGGAAGGAGAGGTCCCATTCCGAAGGTAGATCGTTCGGGGTCGGTCGGGCCCCGGGGCTCTCGAGGTCAAATGTTTCAACAGAGGGAGTCGGCTACCATCACAATGATACCCTCGAGCGACCCAAATTATCTATTCGAAATAGGTTATTGCGCCGGCTACACGACGTGTTATAATTGGATCAGGATGGGGCACCCAGCGCTTGATTTTTTTCATTACGCACTGGAGGATGATGTCGGCTCTACAGATCTTGGGCATATTTTTAGTGATACGGTCATTTGCGAGCTCAGCTTTGGTATTGGAAATGTTCATGGTGGAGGCCCAGGCGAGGGCCCGAAGGTTCAATTAGAAAAATCCTAATGATAGGAGGATTTTTCTTCCTCCTTTTTATGTCATACCTCAATTTTGTGATGTTTGTTCATAAAAGTTACAAAAAATGAAAAATTAAACTTCTGCTCATTCCATCGATATGATTTCTTCGACATACGAAGTTTTCGTATCTTTTCTCGATGCATCTCATTTCAGTCCATGATTCTTTAGCTACTCGGGCACTTTATGGGTACATAGCTGGTATAAAATCAATCCTAGATTTATTTAGGTATAAAGTCTGGAGCCCCCCTATTGGGTCGTCCGTGAATTGGATCGACTGATGGTCGGGCCGACCATGCGAGGCCATAAGCAATTAACCGTACGAAGCATGGTGCCTCGCACAGTCTGGTCGGATGCATTTTGTTGAAGTCTTAGTTATCTGAATCATGAAAGCCAACCAATTGTCTGGAGTCGATCATTGGTTGACCGTGGGGAAAGAACTCCTAGTTTGTTGGGTTGGAACTTACGTGCGTTATTGTTCCAGGGGGTAGACCACTCCATCATGGACTTCGATCTCTTCCTCCTTATTCCGTTGCTGGTTTCAAGCTTTGATTGGGCAGCTGGAATAATCTTATTAAGATAGTAGGACATATAGATAAGTTCCAAGATGTGCCAATGTATTTGTGCATGCATTAATGGTATGTCATATCTCCTCCCAACCATGCATCATTTTGAAGTGACGTAGTTGCCCATTTGTTTCTCGAATCGGGTGGGCGCTCCTTGGGCGGTGCCCACAGCCAATCCCTAATTAGCACGTATCATACTTTATCAGGGATGGACATGGAGCGCCTCTCTTTATAAGTCCTCTCTCTCCATTGTTTATGCCAAAGTGGAAATTTTCTTATATGTGATGGAGATGTACTAGGGCAACACCTCTGCGAGAGATGGTGCCCACCCCCTGGTCAGGGTTGCCCATAAAAATGAAGCCATCTCATGAGTTTCAGATTAGTTTGGAAGGTATTGAAAATAGCTATCTCACCTGGCGAATGCTTGTATCCATGGCCTTAGATAGATTGCAGCTATTTTGTTTCTTCAGGGGATCTATCTCCAAGGACAGTCTCTTATGGTCTTTTTTAGGTGTACGAGCTTCCAAGAAGGACGGCGATCGTGTCTCTCGACCGTTCCTGGTGGGTACCTTGACGGTTGCCGGAGAAAACTTTTCTTCTCTTCTGAGATTCATAAAGGTCCATGATGACGGCCTGGATGCGGATTTTGGAGAGCGAAAAGAGGTGAATGTTGTTGTTCATCATTGATCATGAGGCCACTCTTCTTCCTTTCTTACACATTTTTTCTCATGTGGATGATTGGCCTACCTCCAGCACTCCTCTCATGCTCGGGGCGATGGATAGTTGGTGGCGCCTGAGGGAATACAGTGACCTCTTTAAATAGGTTTCAGGCATTCTCTATTTATCGCAGAAGCATCGTTAGTTGAGATACTTTTGTTATCTCAGGAATTGTAATTTCACTCCTTTTATTCTATTGTTTGATATTTTCTTTTCTATAAAGCATAAGGCGCTTCTATATTCGTAATTATAGATATGCTTCTCATAAAAATAAATTCAATTTTCTTTTAAAGTTGTTGATCGTATTCACTAGGCCTTTGCTTGGATGAACGTTCTCTTTTTAGGATGGCTGTCTGGATCGAGGTATCACTTCCTTTCTTGGCTGGGCCATTGAATCAGGGTTGCAAACGACTTGTTTGTTGAAAAGGCATAAGTGCGAGGGACACAAATTGGCCATCCAACCTCTCCTCTTTGTTGTCATTGAGGGGCATCATTTGGCCATCCAGCCTCTCCCCTCGGTGAGGGGCACCATTTGGCCATCCGACCTCTCCCTTTTGTCATTGACGAGGGGCACAATTTGGCCATCTGATCTCTCTCCTTTGTCATCGTTGAGGGGCACCATTTGGCCATCCGATCTCTTCACTTTGTCATCGAGCATTCGGCCATCCGACCTTTCTTCTTTATCGTCAGCGAGGGGCATAATTTGACCATTTAGCCTCTCTCCTTTATCATCGATGAGGGACACAATTTGGCCATCCGACCTCTTCCTTTTGTCGTCGGTCCCGCAAGCAGATAAGAAAAAAAGATTTTTTTTTGGGAGGACCAAATCTTATTTAGACTAGTTACAGTATGCCTTATTGATAATACACTCGAAGGTTCTCTGAGTTCCACAATTGAGAGAGTGGAGTTCTATCTAGTTTTTTGAGCTGATAGGTTTTCGATCTCATGATCTCTTCTACCTGATAGGGGTCTTCCCACTTTGGCACCAGCTTCCCCCTCTCCTCAGGCTGGAAAATCTCCATCCTGTGAAGCACTAGGTCGCCTACTTGGAAGACTTTATTCTGGACTCTAGAGTTGAAGTAGCGAGCTACTTTATGATGATAGACCGCTATTCTGATCTGTGCTTTCTCCCGAACCTCATCAAGCAGGTCCAAGTTCGCATGTAGCTTCTCTAAGTTAGACTGCTCATCATAGCCCTCGACACGTGCAAAGAAAATATCCACTTCAACTAGAATCATTGCCTCTATTCTGAAGGCTAAATTGAATGGGATTTTCTCGATCGGGGTTCTTCGGATGATTCTGTATGCCCACAATACATGATGAAATTCATTAACCCACGACCTCTTGGTTTTGCCTAGCCTCACCTTCAAACCTTGCAGAAGGGTTCGATTGATTACTTCCGCTTCTCCATTGGCTTATGGGTGCATCACATAAGTTAAGCGATGAAAGACTCCCTACTCATTGTAGAAGTCTTCGAATTTTGATCCGATAAATTATCGATTGTTATCAATGATAATCATACAAGATAAGCCAAATCGATAAATGATTGACTTTCAGACGAAGTCGATGATCTTTGCCTCAGTGATGCACGCCATAGGCTCGACTTCTATCCATTTGGTAAAGTAATCAATAGCAACGAGTAAGAACTTTCATTACCCGAAGGCCTATGAGAAAGGGCTGAGGATGTCGATCCCCATTGCACGAACGACCATGGTGTGCTGATACAAGTGATTGGCACCATGGGCAGGCACTGAATATTGGCATTCATCTAGCATTGGTTGCAGCGTGCGACATATTTTTGGACATCTTTCTACATGGTCGGCCAATAAAATCTTTGCCTAAGGATCTTGTAAGCAAGGGATTTCTTTCTTATGTGGTTCTCGTAGGTGCCTTCGTAGACCTCCCATAAGGTGTAATCAGCTTCCACCGACCGCAAGCACCTGAGAAGGGTTAAGAAAAATGACCTCTTATAGAGCTTTCCCTCATAGAGAAGATATCGAAAGGCCTGGCGCCTGACCCTTCGAGCTTCATTCCTACCTGTAGGGAGTGCTCCATCTTTGAAATAGTTGAGAAGTGGGTCAATCCAGCAAAATTCTTCTTCTACCTATGCCATTATGACCAGCTTGCCGATGGTCGTTGCTTTTATTACCTCGAAGAATACTTGTTTAGGCAAGTCAGCGAGTTCTGAGGTAGCCAGTCTGGATAGCAAGTCCGCCCAGGAGTTCTCCAACCTAAAAAATTTTTAGATCTCAAAGTATTTAAAGATTGAGATGAGATCCTTTACCTTTAGAGGTACTTTGCCATATTCCCACCTCGAGCCTCGTAGTCATCTTTAACATATCCGAACACTAGTTGGGAGTCGCTGTATGCTCGAAGATCCTGCACTCCTAGTTCTTTGGCCATATGGAGTCCCATGATCAAGGCTTCATACTTCACCTCATTGTTTGTCGTTGGAAACTTAAATTGCAAAGCATATTGGGTACCATCCCATCTGGGCTTGAGAGCACCAATCCTGCTCTCGAACTGGTAGAGTTCGATGAGCCATCCACATAAATTGTCCAAGGCTCATCTTCATTCATGAAAAGTCCTTCAGGTGTTGAGCTTTGGGGTACTGAGGCTTTCCGTTCATCGGGATTGTTCGGAATCGTGCATTCGACCATAAAGTCGACTAATACTTGAGCTTTAATCGATAGTCGAAGGCAAAATTTGACGTCAAACTCAGAGAGCTTGATCACTCACTTGACCATTTGTCTGAAAGTATCTGATCGATGGAGAATACCTTTAATAGATTGATCTATCATGCAAGTTGATGGTACGAGTCTAAAAATAAGGTTGGAGTTTTCGGATGGTGATGAGGAGAGCATAGGCGAACTTCTCCAGCTTGGAGTACCGGATTTTTGCATTTCTCAGCATTTGGCTGATGTAATATACTGATTTCTAAATCTTGTCCTTCTCTTGGACAAGTATCCCCCCATTGTGATCGACGAGACTGCTAGGTACAGGAGCAGCCCTTCACCCAGATCTGACTAGCTTGTCGAGCAAGAAAGCAGAGCCTAGATAATCCTTAAGGTCCACAAAGGCCTTTTGGTAATATTTCTTAGACCACAGTAATTCTTTTGATCATTGTAGAGTTTGAAAAAGGGCAAGCATCGCTTGGCTAATCTTGAGATGAATCAGCTTAAAGTGGCGATCTTTTCTGTGAGGCGCTGAACCTCCATAACCATCTTGAAAGGGACCATTTCTCGCACGGCCTTAATTTTCTCAAGGCTGGCTTCCACTCATCGATTTGAGACCATAAACTCGAGGAACTTCTTAGAGGTTACTCCAAAGGCACACTTGGCTGGATTCAATTTTATTCGATATTTACGTAGTATGGCGAAAGTCTCGTGGAGGTCCTTGATATGGTCTCCTGCTAGCTTACTCTTAACGAGCATATCGTTCATGTACACCTCCATGTTCCTCCCAATCTAGTCCTTGAAGATCTTATTCACCAGCCATTGATAGGTAGCATCTGCATTCTTTAAGCCAAAAGACATGACCTTGTAATTGAAAAGATCTTGATTAGTAATAAAGATGGTCTTCTCCTTATCCTTTGATGCCATCCAAATTTGATTGTAATTAGAGAAGGCATCTATGAAAGTGAGGAGTTCATGGTCCGACGTGATGTCAACTAGCTGGTTGATCCTTAGAAGTAGGTAGCTATCTTTCAGGCAGACCTTATTCAGATTGATAAAGTCGATGTAGATACGTCATGTCTCGTTAGCCTTTTTCACCATCACGATGTTGGCTATCCACTCGGGATATGCTATTTCTCTGATAAAGCTGGCTTGGATCAATTTATCTACCTCTTTATTTATCATCTTCTCCCACTTTGGGGCAAAGCTCCATTTTTTTTGTTTAAAAGGTCGATAGTTCGGATCTACATTCAGCTGGTGCACCATCATCGAGGGATCAATGCTGGGCATATCAGCAGGTGTCCATGCAAAGACGTCAGTGTTATCCTGCAAAAAAAAAGGTTAGTTGATCTCTCATTACCTTGCTTAAACTCGAGCTAATTTGAACCATATGCTCTTCCTTCCCATCGATTAAAGGGATGGAAATAAGGTCCTTGGCCGGCGTCACTCATTCTTCGACCAACTCATCACGGGCATCAAGCCTTTCAACAGGATAAGCTTTGATGGATTTGACTTGATCTAAAGCAATGTTGTAGTAGTGGCATGCCAGATTTTGATCTCCATGGACTTCTCCAATTCCTCATGCCATCAGAAACTTCATCTTCAGACAACAAGTCGATAAGTTAGCCTGGAGCACGTTTAGCCCTGGTCACCCAAATATGACATTATAGGCCAAAAAGAGTCTGAGTAATTGGAAAGTCTACCTAATTGGTGGACTGGAGGAGGTATCGGCCAGCCTTGATGGGCAGAGTGATTACCCCTTCCACGAAAACAGCATCCCCGGTGAAGTTGATGAGTGGAGAATCTATTTTTTCCAATCGATCATCCGATAGCTCCATTTTAATAAATGCATCATAAAATAAAATATCTGCAAAGCTTCCACTATCAACAAGGACACGATGTACATCATAGTTTTCGATATTTAAAGTTATAACAACCACATCATTGTGCAGAATTTGGATCCTCTAAGTGTTCTCCTTGGTGAAGATAATTGGGCTTTCAAATTTCTGCCTTTTAGCAGTTATCTGGGTCCCGCTTGCTCCTCCACTGCTGTGCTCCCTGATGATGGTGTTGATGATGCCAGTCGGAGATCGATCTCCTTAAGGATTGATCGATGGTGCCCGCTTAGGCGGCACTGGTGACTTGGTATGCTCTCGCCTATACCTTATCGATCGTCGAACAAATCAGTTGAGACAATGACTCCTAATAAAATTCTCAATCTCATCTCGGAGTTGGATATACATTTTTGTATCATGACCGTGATCTCGATGATAAAGAAAAAACTTATCGAGGTTTCGACAGAGTGGAAGAGTTAGAAGCTTTGGGACTATCGAAAGTTGTTTCCTAACTTTCATTAGTACTTGCAACTTGGGGGCATTCAATGGAGTGTAATTAGCAAATCTTCTAATTTGAGACGGAGGATATCGGTTCTTCTTCTGGGGACTCCTGTGCTGGTCTGCACAAGAACCTCTATTCTTTCGACGCTGAGAGGGTGTCCTGGAATGTTGATGCGTCCCTACCCTTATGATGGGTGAACACTCCACTATGGCCTCCCTACTTCTCTAGTAGAGCCCCGGGGAGATTCATCCTTCGCAAGGGTTTCCTCCATATGGGCATATTTTTTCACTCTAGCCAGCATGTCGAGATAATCCTGGGGGTAAGTTTTTGCCAATGATTTCTTCAAATCATTCTTTAGAAGCCCACCCATCAGGGTGGACATCGTGACCAATGGGTCTAGGTCATGAACCTCCAAAGTAGCTATAGCGAAACGACTAACAAACAACTGAATAATCCCTCATTCCTTTTGCTTGATGGTGTAGAGATAGTTTGACCACTTTTGCTATCTCCGACTACTGACAAAATAGTCGATGAACAATTGGCTCAATTGCCTGAAAGAACTAATAGAGATTGGCTTCAAACTAGAGTGCCAGTATCGGGCAGCCTCTCTTAGGGTGGACGGGAATATGCGACACATGATAGCATCGGTGGCTTCATGGAGGAGCATCATCATTCTGAAGCTTTCAAGATGATTGATGGGATTAGTGGTCCTATTGTAACCTTCTAGCTAGAGGACCATAAAATGGTGGGAGAGCGATTCCTGCATTATTCGAGAATAAAAAAGAGGCTTACTGTTAAACCTATCATAGGGTGTGGACTCCTGATGGCGAATCGCTTCAATTCATTGATCAAGCTCCTAGAGCCATTGCTCAAGAGCAGCGTCCCAGCCAGTGTGAGCTTCAAAAATCAAGGGGGAGCATCGCTCAGGAGCCAAACCATACTCCGAATGAGAACTCAAAGGGGACTGCTTCTTTGGTTTAGGGCTCTGTGGACAGCTTTGAAGGGTTTGCCTTCTCGCAAAATTCTGAGGAAGGTCCCGTGGAAGTTCTGATGGCGGCCCCTCAGCCTGAGGGACCGACTCTTACCATGGGGCCACCGGAGGAGGGACCGAAACCACCAGGGCTGGTAAAGATGGTATGGCTTGAGAAGCTTGGATAACAGCCGCCAATTATTGAACTTGTTGAAAGAGTAGGATAAACTATTCTATCATCACTACCTGTGGTTGGAAGAATGGAGAGTTTTTGGTGGGAATCGGCTGCACAACGCGGTTCGCTTGACTCTCCACCGACCGTGATGTCGCATTAGTGCGATGAAAAAATGTCCTTCTCGGTGCCATAATTGGCGTTGTCCTTAGCTTGCACTCCTCCAAATAGATGCGGAACTCTTTCTCTAGCACCAATCTATTGATGCCGATTTTTATCGAGTGCCAGTTTGACTGGAGTTGGCGGAGCACCGATTCATCCGGAGGAAACCTGCAAGAAAAGTCCTTACCAAAGATGGATCCAGTGGAAACCCTTTGACGCTCAAGTCAAAAAAGTGATGCAACAGATAGAGAAGCATGAGGGCGAGAGAATTTTTCATACATCTTTGGAGTCCCCTTTTAATCTTTTTTTATATATGAAGTTAGGAGTATCGTGTAGCATGGCACTCGTGCGATCCTCAAGGATCGTATCTCTCATGATCAAACGATCAAGTTATCATGCATAGGCTCAAGAATCGAGACGATGCTTGGATGGTGATTTGTTGATCATAAATGGATATCAGGGAATCGCTTTATATGGACACCCCATTTATTGACTATCAAGTCATCTTGTCGAAGTCCTGGATGGTGAATGCTACCACACATGCTTGATGTACCGAGTGGTCTCTAGTGGGACCTTGCTCGGCGGCTACCCTTTCATCCGGGTGCAGGCTCAGTCGACTAGGGGTTGGCACATGGGATCGTCTCTTGAGGGGAGGTTGTGAGGGGCGAAGAGGAGAGGAGAGACCCCGCTGACTGTCATGCCAGTCCTCTCAATCAAATCCAATCGGCGTTCATTGCGATGGTCATTTATTACCTTTAAGCAGAGCATTTAATGGTCCCATGATGCGATAAGTGATTATCATGATGATTTGATATGATGTGCTTTTCTACCATGGCGCGCAGCTTGACAATTGAGCACGCTTGAAGCAACGTGACTTGATAAGACTGAGGGAGAGTCAACCGATTGAGGGCCGAGGGCTTCGAATGGGGGGAGTCCTCGGAATTCGTTCGGTGGGTCTTCGACAGCATAGGAGATGGGTCATCGTGAATGACCACAGAGTTCGGATCGGCTTCCCTCGATCCGAGTAGTCAGTCAAAAAAATCCATCATAGAGATAGGGGCGACGCGGTGCTCCAACTTTTTGAGCCTAAGCTTTTTGGGTTTTGGATCTCTCCCGTATTATTGAGCTGTGAATTTTTCCCAACAACATTTATCTATGAAATGAAAAAAAATCTTATCCATTTAAAAGATAGTTAAATCATTTTCATCAACCAGTAAAATAGCTATTTAAGTTTATTCCTAAGACGTTCTATTCTCATTTCTAATGCCTCCATGCCCAATAACAAAATTGTCCATCTTCTCCAAACCTAAAAAATATAAAAAATATTATAAAAAATATATATAAATTTTAACAACTTATCTAAAAAAAATAATAATATAAAAAAATGTGGATAATAAATTTCAAAACTATTTTTTTATATTTAAAAAATATAAATAAATTATTTTTTTATTTAAATATTATTTAAAAAATATTTATTTAAAAAAAATATAGATCCTCAGATGAACTTTTGTCCGTAAACGAACGGACCTTAGCTTTAGCAAAACCTGCAAGCGATCCAGAAAGAAACTGCTGCTTAGACATTAGTTTGGGGGACCCAAATCTCAATTTATCTCCGACATCCGTAACTACCGTTTAATGTCACCATCATAGAGGTCTGCAACTCAATCCCAAGCAAATAAATTCATTACCGCTTTGGCATTCATTCCAAACCACAACTTGTACAAAATAAGTGTCAACGCTGATTTTGATACCACCAAAACATAATTAATACCCCCTCAAGCAGGTCTAGAAGGCAAGGAGGTCCGGTGAAACCCTGCAAACTTTGCCTTGAGTGTCTTTTTTACCCCCTCCCAGCAAGCTTTTATCTTACAACCACCGCTTATAACAGACCATCCCGCTACCTTAAATTTGATGTTAAAAAGTTCACTGATTGCACTTCCAAGAAAACATCTGAATAAAATGCTCCCAGTGCATCATAATGCTACAAGTTCCTTGGTATTAAATAAGTATGATAGGCAGTACCTTATATAAGTGGTATCATACACAGAGACAATCTCCTTTTTACAACCACCTTTTAGAAATGTGGAATATTAAAAATTAAATATGGTTTGAGAGTTAATTTTAGGTGAAATGAGTCATGTTTCTAACTAGGGAGCATAAATTGAGAGACAGCAGGAATGTTATAGAATGATGAAATTTTAATGAAGTTCTACAGCATGTTATTGAACAATGGAATCTTTACAACAATTGGAGATGTTTAGAGTAATTCAATTGGAATGAGTGACGCTATTTATTTCCCACCATCCACCAGCTGGTTTGCAAAGCAAATAAAATGGAAGGGTCTTAGGCACATTACTAAAGACAGCTAGAAAATATCAGGAAGGGAAAGCACTTCTTCTGATAAAACCCATGAGCACAAAACACCTGTTTGCCTGCATACAATCTGACAGCTGTGACCTGTTCAAAAATACAGAAAAGACAATTAAGTATCGTTTTTCTTCTCTAAATATAAAAAAGATGAATGGAGGTTTGCCAGTAATTTGACTGATGAACCATGAAGAACCATATCAAACAGTTGTAAACTGACTGCAGGAAATTTTACCATGAAGTACATCTGAACCTCTCCAAACCCTACAATAGCAGGAGCATTGTGCACTAGGCCACACTTTTTTACAATATTATATTTATTGCATCTTATAAACAACAAATATATGTAAATAATAAAATAAACAGGCAGTAGTCAATGTTTCATGACCTACTGTTAATCGATTATCCTCCTAAGCAATTTCTTGTGGACCCTGATCGACCAATCAAGTGACTTCAGTTGGACAAGGACTTGTTGGCAACTACTGAAACACGAGAGTCCATCCAAAACATCACTTACATCATCACCTAAAGAAATCTGTGCAGCATTTAATGCTACGTACAAGAACTTAACAAGTTATTCTCTGACATTAAAGTCAACCGCAGAAGGAACTACTCTGGATGACAAAGTGAGAAATGCTTCATTGGTAAAATTTTAAATGAAATCTTGTTTGTAGAAGTGCAAAGAAACTTGTCTAAAACGTCAAACAAGTTCCAAAATAACTATATAAAGCAGATAGCATAAATGTGCTCAGGCACAGCAGAAAGAATTTCACACATCCCAAAAGGTCAATGTTATGAGCCAATAGAAACATATCTTTCCAAGGTCACGCTCTCAGCAGGCATAGCAAAAGGGCATCAAAAATTCTTTTTGGCACTTCCATAAAGAGTGTTCTTTAGGTGTTCCCCAACTTGGACTCTTTAAGCAAAACCCATACATGTTCCTTCCTGAGCATCAATCGTTTCATTGCCCAAGAACATTCACAACACGTTTAGTTCACCAACGTATTTGCCTATAATGCACTTCCCACATTTGCTTTTCCAAAGAATGATGTAGCAGATCCCCAAGTAAACTTGCAAAAACCAAAATCACCCTCCTTTTCTTCTGTGGTGCAAGCAGGGATTTTGTGAACCTCGAGCAAAGACCAAAATCAGCATATCTCAAATTCAAATAATTAAACTAACTCTTCATAATGGACTAATACAGAAGGACAGGCATCAAGGTTGACATAACCATGTAAACTTGCAAAAACCAAAATCACCCTCCTTTTCTTCTTTGGTGCAAGCTGGGATTTTGTGAACCTCGAGCAAAGACCAAAATCAGCATATCTAAAATTCAAAGAATGAAACTAACTCTTCACAATGGACTAATACAGAAGGACAAGCATCAAGATCGACATAACACTTCATCTACAACTAACACCCACATAACGCCATCTTGTTATCTCTAGTTCACTTACTCTGACCTGTTCAAGAAGGTTATTTTGTTAAGCACTTTCAAATGTCAATGCATATGCTATATATATATATATATGATTTGTCATGTGGTTGGAGGGATGTAAAAGGAAAAATAGATTGATTGTCTATGTTTGTGGAAAGTTATTTAGTGTCTGCAAAGTTACATGGTAGTATCTGAAAATGTTATGCGAGAAGCTGAATGGAGTATCACACATACTATTTAGTACATGAATTGTTGGTTTCTAAAACAAACTCACTTTAAAAAAGAAGAAAGATCATCTCCAGCGCTTTCTTGATGGATACAATCCACCACATTCATCAAATACCTTAACTTGAATAAGCCATATGTACCACGTTCAACTAAACCTGATCCATCTATCATATACTCCTTTTATATTAGCAACATGCATAATAAGTGGCAAAAATTTGTAAAAGGTAATAAAGAACCAAAGTGAATACATTTCATTTGATGGAATGCCAATTAGTTTTGCATGGAGATGACACAAGAATCGGGTTTGAATATGTGCCCAAGTGTCTCACTCACAAATAGAGGAAAAAGTTACATAGTACATAAAAAACTAAATAAAAAATTATATTAAATATTGTCTACAAGAAATCATTAAAAGACTTTTTTTATGGTCTTATGATAAACATATTTCTCATTCAAATTTCCTTAATACCTACTTCCTTTACCAAGCTTTGAAAAGAACAAATTCTCATTTTTAACATTATTAGAATGGGTCTAACCCATTGTTGGAAGAGTCCACCTCTGCTAATTTCAAAAATTTGGAACCAAACAAATTTGACAAGTATCCAAATGTATAATGCATGTCTGATTTGGATATGTATCTGACATGGATTTTAGGAGCCACACATGAACGTCCATGTAACACACATGACATCCATAAGGTACTAAATACCCTTGAAATGGTCAAGCGCTACCAGGGTAATGCAATAACGATCATCCATTAAGTACTCCTAAATCAATCATGTCATTGCACATGTTGAATGTTTCACCTAAATTTTAGTTAAAAAATGATAGGGAAGAAAGATGATCTCAAACATTAGAGTATTAAGGACAAATTTTCATTCTCATATAACTTTAACTAGAACATTTAAAAAATGAATAACTTAAAATATTTACTCTTCTTTAACCCCAAAAAAAAATGATTCCATGAAATTGGTGTACTGTGCCATTCTACCATGCATGCCATGCCCTAACAAAACCCCCCCCAAAAAAAAAAAATCTATATATTAAGAATAACTTAAAATTTTCTATTAAAAATTTAGAAGGGGATATAGTGGATGTTGTGACAACCCAGTGGCAATGATGGCATAGGCCAAATGTTTTAAAACCTTGTTTCCTGCTTTATTAGGGGACCAAAAAACTGTTTCAATCAGATAGAGTTTGATAATTGAACTTTATACTGGTTCTTCCAAGCTGTTTAGAAACAACCAGGGCATTGTTGATGGATCAGATCATTGCCATCAATCTAATACTGCTTAACTTTAATCGACTATGCTCACTAATGTGTTGAATAACAGTCTCAAGAATCAGTCACATGGGCAAGATATGACGTGTCACAAGCAGATATCAAATACTTCTGCTTTTATCAATCATGTTGATTGCTTGTGATGGAATCACAGGTGTTGATGCTGAGATCTATTTGTTAGTCGTAATAGCTAGAGCGGTGACACGTCACTCGCGGAGAGATGATCTGCAAAAGAAGTCCTGGTCGGAGGCAGCTCCGGCAGAGATCCTTTGACGCTCAAGTCAGTTTCAAGCAACAGATGAGGAGTAGAGAGAAAATAATGGCATACCTTTGGAGGTTCCCTTTGGCTCCTTTTATAGATGGAGGCGGTTTAAGTTGTTAGAAAAGTTTGTTAGACGGATCATGATACAATTGCATTTTGAATTGAGATCCACCAAGTTACCTGATTGAGCCCGTCTTATTCATTTTGGCACCAAATTGGATGCTGTAGATATCACCGTGTTCAAGTTGGAGGCTTAAGTAAGATCAGTTGGATTTGAAAATGTTGATGGATCAGTAAGCTTCGATTGATTGAAAAATATGCTAAAATGGTTGAACCTGTAACACGTCCAAAGATTAGGCTGTCCAAAGTTTGAAATTATCCATGATTGGATTGAAGATTAGAGCAAAGGACTGCTACTGAAGCTAGAAGGATCAGGCAGTATATGAGGTTCGGTCGATCTGGAATAAGTTTAGTTGCTGCTATAGCCATGCTAACAATAGGATTGACGATATTACCTTTCAACATTGCTACTCTGATGTTACATCTGAATGTTCTTTTTCAAGTATTTTCTCAATGAGACTTGTTATCCGTCTAAACGGGAAATAGCCCTCTAACAACAGGCATCTCCCAGATACTTCTTCAATTTAATATGTTCACCCAAAAACTAATGATATAAAAGATTTGCTTCCAAATGTTTGATTTGTTGACGAGATCACGACTATCAGCAAACATTGCTTCCACTTGAACTTGCACTATGGGTTATATGTATGGGATCATCAGCATCAAACATGTACTCATTCCACAAAAATCACCCACATGCATTGCATATTATACAATCAAATTTGATTTGTTACCACCATCTCTGACCCTCACTGACCACTAGCTCATGATTTACTATTATTCTTCTGGCCTACTGCTGTGCCTCTACCCACCAAATCCCTTGACAAGATGGGAAAATATGCAAAGCAAAAATTGTAGCCAAGTCGGATAATTAAGTATGGTGTCCAAATGTAAGTTGGTTCATGTTTGAGGCATGGTTTGGCCAACCAGTTGGGTTCCTGGCTTGGGTTAGTTTAGCATTCAAGATTTTGCATCAAGTTCAGGCCCACCCAGACATGACCTGAAACCAACCTGTTTAGAGGCCTAAGTATGACTCTTCAACCTGTGGAGTTGGAGAATTACGGAGCATCTGAGTATCAAATTAACTTGGCGCATAATTCGATGGATGTTTGTGACCCCATCATGCATGATGCTTGTGGTGCGTTCAAGCAAACCACTTAATGCAGTAAGATTGTGATTTTTCAATAAGGGGGTTAAGTGGCTTATGCTCCTTATGCATAGCCTCCTCTTTATTAGGAATGAGAACAACAAGTGATGTCCTTTGATGCTACGTAGCCTTCTGTTCAGGAAACCATTTGACCGATCATGATATATTTGCTAAGTACAATAATGTTGAAGACATAAAGCAAAGGAAGCTGATGCAAACTTTAGAGCTTGGACCTTTTCCCATGCCAATTTAACCATCACTTCCATATCCTTAAAAAGAATGTTCTTAATCTCTTATCTCCCCTTTCTATCAGATGCTATAAAATCCAAATCCCTAGGCTCTGGCCTCCAAACTTTCTGTAGATAAAAAATTCTAGTAAGACTGTACATCTTCCTCATGCTCCCTGATGCCCGACTACTTCCCTTGTTTGAAACCAAACCTCCATTTTTTTGTGATAAAAGCTCTACTTGATGCAAGTAAAATAATCTCTTCCAAGAAATTTATATATCCTATTCAGGACAAAAAAGGTTGGACTAACAAGACAATGCGATTAACACAAGCAATCATAAAATCCTGGATGTCTCGATATTCCTATTGCCTTCTCCAACAAAATTATACGATATAAATAAAATACTTGAGATGTTCCAAGGGTCTAGCCCTTCTCTAAGACCATCCAGTGCAACTGATACCCATTTAGAGGCTCCACAACCAGAACAAAAGCACATTGTGTCATCTAAGGAGCAGTTCTTCAGTGATATATTTCTTTAGTTATACATTTCCTCGATGATCCAAGAAAAACCTTAAGTTTCCATCGCCTCAACTTTTAAACCTAAAAACAGCCTGATGGAAGATCATCTCTGCAAATGATGTGTAAACCTGCAAAACTGAAAAGCACTCTCACATTTCACCATCAAAATTGCATAACAGCCAACCTAATCGCTTAAGAATCTGAACATGCATCAGTCTCATTTATTTTCATTTCAGACAAAATAAAATAACGAGTCTGCCACCTTCAAGAGCCAGATCATGCCAGAACTCCCAGGCCTAACATCATTATATTCATGATTCCATAATTTAAGCAAGAGCTATACAAATCCCATGTCAACGATCAGTAGATTACACAAGAAAATAAAATCAAACCCTATTTATAACCAAATTCTACAAAAGAAAAATACTTACTAGGCAGATCATTTCAACAGGGCACACATTCTACAAACCCCAATAACCCATTCATGAAACAATGTAACTTTTCTTTTCCTAATAAAAAAAAAGAAAAAATCTTCAGAGAACCTACTAATAAAACCTCTGGAACAGACAATTGATCCACAAAAGCAGACGAAGCTTCCAATTCATAAGCAATCATCCCCGAACCAAACAACAAAACATCATCAAAGTTTTCTTGTCATTCCAACGAAAGCAAAGGAAAAGGATATTTTAGTGGATTCTACAAATTCTGAAACCCTAATTCAAGTTAATGCAATCGATCAGAAGGTTTGCTCAACTATTTCCGACACCCAAAACACCAAATCAAAGAAAATCATCGAGTTTTTCTTCCTCCAGAGAACGTAACAGAAAAAATAAAAATGAAATGCTTATCGAACCTACCATCAGAAGCGTCTGAGAGTAATCTCCACCAAGTCTCGAAATCCCTAATCCCGATTAAAATCTACAGACAAGCAGGGTTCAATGACCTATTTCTGGCACCCGCCTCCCCTAGCGTTGTCGTCCTCCTGGACCCGCTCAGTGACGTACACCGGCGGGAAGTCCGCAGCGCCAAAGGTCTTCTCGGTCATCATCTTCTCTACGTCATCATTCTTCAGCACAGTCCAGCGGACGGGGGGCCGCCGGTCGCGGCGGCGGTCGCGGATGTAGTACTTGATGTCGAAGACTGTCCCGGGGTCGTTGGTGGGACGCAGGCCTTGGCCGGAGCGGTGGCCGGGGAGAACCTGCGGTACTCGGTGGCTTTGGGGAGAGCGATCCGGTACTCGGGGTCGGCACAGGGGCCGGTGATCTCCCAGGGCGCCTTGAAGAACCTCTTGAAGGAATGGCAGAAGGACTTTGCCGCGGAGGAGGACAAGGAGGCGGCCATCGGCGCGGAAGAGGGGAGAGATGTGGAGTTCGAGAGAGAATGGATTGGGGATTTCCTTGGTCCTGTTGGGTCCTCTCCTTCGGAGGAGCCGTTGCGCGGTGAATGTACAGACGGCGGTCGCATCCAGAGCGGGTGATGTCAAAAATTTGCCGATCTGAACCTAATTAAACCCATAATTTGAATCCAATATAAAATAAATTCAATACCAAATTATCATATTTAATATAAAATTAATCAAAGACTAATACATTGCATCTATAATTATTAATTTTTTTAATAATAAATATTTTTAATAAATATTATTAATTTTTAATATTTTTATTTAATTAATTTATTTATTTATTATATAATATATTTTTTTATTATTTTATAAAATAATATTTTATTTATTTTTTTCTTCTTATTTATATATCTTCTACGTGCTCGTTGCTATTACTGCACCCTCCTATGTCTCTTTTTCTTTTGATAAACATCGATTCCGATTGCACCTTCGTCCACTCTCTTCTTCTCATATCTTATTCGCGCCTACTGATACCACCCTACCTTCTTATCGCCTCAACACCGCTTTTCTTCTTTCGATAAATATCGATTTTAATTGTACTTCTTGATGCTCCTATCGGATATCACTACTCTTGGTACCACTACTAAAGGAAGAGAGAAAAACTCTCTCTTTTCTTTTCTTTTTTTTCTTTTTTTTTTATAAAATAATATATTATTATTATTATTATTATTATTTTTCTTTCTATTCTTATATTTTCTTCATGTCCGCTTTTATCATCCTACCATAACTCTCCTTGTCTCTCGACAAACGTTGATTTCGATCGTACCCCCACTCCCTCACTTCTTCTCATACCTTCTTCAAACTTTCGGAAGTTATTAAATATAGAAATTTAACTTTCAAATCGATAGAGTACCATACTTTATTTATAGATAATTTATTAGATTTGATTTGATCTGATCTGATCCAATAGAACGATTTAGATATCGAAATATATTAATTTTAAAAAATAATAAATATATTATTTTTAAAAAATAAATTAGTATATTATTATTTTTAAAATTTAAAAAATGATATGCTATCTTTTTAAAATAATAATAATGAATTAATATTTTTTATAAATATTATTACTATTTTTATAATTTTTTAAATAATAATTTAAAAAAATATTTTTCATCTTTTATCTCTTTCCTATTTTTATTTTTAAAATATTATTTTTTTTAATTTTTAAAATATTATTTTATTATTATTAAAAAATAATATTTAAATTATTATACATAATAAAATAATAATCTATGTGGCACTACTAAAATCATCTGAGATGTTGAGGTGGCAACATCATAATACTTCTTCATAAAGTAATGTTATATATATAATAGATATAAAAAATAATAAAAAAATTAATGGATTTGATATATATTTTTTTTAAAAAATAGAATAAATATCATGAGAGTTCGAATTTGATAAACTTATAAATGATAGTAATTAAAAATATCTTCAAGAGACCGTAGATGGTGAATGAGATGTTGATGATATTGAAAATATCGAGAAGAATAAAGCTTGAAAAATATAGTACATATATGGTTTTGAATTTATTTTGATGTCTTGTCAAATTTATTTAATAAAAAAATTTTATAAATAATTTAAGATATATGTGGTATTATACAAAGGACTATATAATTATAGTTATTATGTAAAAAATAATTTAAGGCAATGCTTTTTTTATATTAAAAAAATATTTTATATTGATAGATATATTTGTAAATTTGGTTATATTTGTTTATAGGATTATCTCCAACTAAATACAATAATTATTTTTTAGTATCATTTTATGAAGTAATTTTTTCATCAACCAAATATGATGAAAATTATTTTTTTTCATAATTTTTTTTTCAGATAAATGATTTCGAGCAATTGTTAGATTACCTCATAATAGATATACCCCAATCAAATGGATCCTGTATATTAAATAGATAATTCGATCCGACCTATATAATATATTTATTAAATAAATTGAATCGGATTAAATAAATTAAATTAGTCAGATTAAATAGATTGAAAATAAATTAAATGGATTTTAAGTAGGTTAAATAGATTAAATGGGTTAGGTCATAATCGATCCAATTATTATATTGGTTAGATGGATAAAGGTCTAAATTTGACCCTAATCTATTCAATAAATAGATCTAGACATGTTGATCCTTTATAATCTAAATTCATTTATATCAAACATAAATATATTTAAAGTAAATCGTATGTGGATCACATAAACAAATCGAGTCATAAATTACATGAGCATGGAAATTTTTTTATGATTGTTGTTAATACTTATTCAAATCTTGACGTCATGCCATGAATAGGACTGGAAGTGGGTAGGGCTAGGTCGGGCCATACCTTTTCCTGAGTCTAGCTCAATTTTTTTTAGACTTTGGGTTGGACTTAGGCCCAAAATTTTTTGAAAAACTAAGGCCCAAGCTCGATTTGAGCCCAGCTTGAACCCGATTGGACCAGACTACAATCCACACTATCTCTCTTTCATCTCTCAAAAATTCAAAAAAAAATCCCCTAAGCCCTAAACCATTCTGGCCATGACGATGACGATGACTATTGGGTCTTCGACGATGATGACGACCTCCTAGAGCTAAAGCTTGGCCTGGTCAGCACCGGCAATGTCGGCGAAGGTGACACTAATCTCCAGGATCTCTTGGAACTTAGATTTGGAGCGCAGCGGAAGAGGAAGAAGAGGCTGATGAAGACAAGGAAAAGGAAAAAGAGATTGCTGATAAGGGCAAAGAGGCCATTATCATTATCGCCCTTGGAGATGGAGATGTCGATGCCGTTCATAGCGAGAATGTCATTGAGGTCAGAGTCGTTAGGGACGATGATGGTGGTGCAATGGCTGTCGATGGTGGTGAGCTAGAGGGCACCACCATCCTTAGGAAAGCAGACGCACTCTATCTTGACCTTCTTGATGGCATTAAGGAACTTGCTATAGTGCCACTGGGAACCCTCGGGGAGGTTCAGGGATGGTTGGGGTTTGGGGGTGGTCAAAAGGGATTGAGAGTCTGGGAGAAGGGATGGATTCCACTTAGATTTTAGATGGGAGGGGACTAGGAGAAGGGACTCGACCAGTTAGGTTGGACTTCGGACTCAAGTCCAGGTTGGGCCAAAATATATCTAAATTTGGTCTGGAAGATAAATGGGCTGTATCATTAGTTCCAAGCCCAGCTTGAATTGTTTTGGGCCTAATCCAAAGTCCAGCTTAAGCCCAGTTCCAGCCCCAACCATAAGGGATGGCAAATAAATGTAAACCAGTCTTACACACTTTTGCATCACCTTGGAAATTTGCTGGAGATGGAAATGTAATTTATATCGTGATCATTTTTCGTTAAGGTCAAAACTCATGTAACTTCATTGTCGCCTTATTTGAGGCCTATGTGTTTAGGGCAGGTGCATGTCCAACTATTGGTTTATTCCAATTTCCAATTAGTTGCCAAAGTCTCATAACAATAATCATGTCTAAATGTGGTGAAAGGGTACCCAAAAATCAAATGGGCTTGTGCAATGTTAGATAATTTCATGCTATTGCTATCACATTTTAGATATAAATATGATTTCTTCCTTTTCTTTTATCTTTTTGGCAATGATGGCACTAAAATTTTACTTTCATCAATTTATGCTGCTATGATAAGCTAGTTCTCATTTTAATATAGTTACAATTCTTTATGAGAATTGAATATCAAGGTTAAGATCACTCGAATGATGTTTTTTGTAAAAAATTGAATTGATCGCTATTTAGGGTTTTATTCCTCTTTGGCACTATGTGTTAGAAAATATATTCCAAAATCAATCATCAGCCTATTGACGGTTGAGCTACATTATATTTATAATTAATTTATTAATAAATAAAATATATTTTTGATATTTTTCATCATAAAGTATTCATCTTCTAACAAACTTCATTATTGTGATGAAGTTCTTAGGACTATTTAGCTTCGATAAAGAGAGAATTTATCGATTAATCTTTAAATCTATTTACGATCAAATGATAGGCTGTTAATTAGGACGACAACGTCTATCGAGTATAGATCTGTATGCTATATAGATTGGTTGTCCTCTTAACCAAGGAGTGTAGAGATACTTGTATGGCATACAGATGAGATGTATGGGTACATTGTCATTGAACGTGACCAACTCCAGAGCATTTTGCTGTCGAGAATATCTCTGATGGGATATAGATATAAGTATCCCTTAGATCTGAGATCACCTCAGTGACTTGCAAGCAACTTACTGTGCTTTGGTATCAGACTAACTAAATTTGTAATTCAGTAATAGAAGGCTTCTGGGCACAGTCAAGTACTTATAAAATCAGAGTGTGATCAAGATGAAATTAACTACTCTAAGAGTTGGAGAAAAATGTATCACTGTATTTCAATATAGCAAAACCTTGGCAAGGATAGATTTGATATTTTGAAATACAATATGGACAACCTTATCAGAGTTGATAGTTAAACTCTGAGGTATCCTACGAGCATTTTGATCAAGAGGATGAATTATATAAAAACTATATCCGCATGGGTTCTACGGATGTTGTTCTACACATTCAACCTATCCGACCGTCGAATATCATTGCTAGATGATTACTTTGATTGATATAAAAATTTATTTCTGTGCTATCGGCTTAGATTCAAACATATGAGGTCACATACATTAGAGCTCATGATCTGATCAAATGGTTGATCAATGATTAAAAATTGTTTAAGGATTAAATGATCAATACGATTGATGTTTAACCTATTGCAAGTGTTGCAAGAGGATCAATTAGCAATTAGATTACTAATTAACTTAATTTGATTAAACCAGAGGACTGAGATTAAGTTTAATTAAATATAATTTAATTAAATTTAATTTAAGCTTGATTGGATCAAGTTCAATTAATTTATTGGATAAGCTAAGTGCAAGGAAGAACTAGTCCTAGTTCAACTAGGACTTGGATCAACTCAATTTTTTAATTTGATTAAAAATTAAATTAAAATTAAATTAAATTTAATCTAATTTAATTAAGTTCTTAATTAGGTCAAGTCCTAATATAATTAGATTGATTTACTTCTGATTTGATTTGGTTTAAAAAACCATATATGACCAAGTCAAAATAGGAATCCTAGTATGACTAGGATTTCCTATCCTTGCGCCACCTTAGTCCCAATGCCCATCCTTCACACCCCTTTTAATTTTGCATGAATTCTCCATGCCCAAGAGAAGCCCACCATGTTTCAAAGTCCTTCTCATTCTTCTTATATGGTAAATTGAGTGTGGACTAAGTCAAAGTAGGAATTGGTTTTGATTTCAAATTCTATGAAATAGAATTTTAGGAAATCAAAACTCTTCCTATAGTGCATTGATTCCACCCAGATTTTTTTTGAGATTTTCATGGCTTTTAGAGGATTTTTGTATGACAAAACCTGATGGTTCACAGTAGAAAAAAAAGAGGGGGCGCCCAAGAGTTGGGTACCCCAAATCATGCCTTAATTAGACCTTCCTTACTAGATATTTGACCTAGAGAAGGAGTGGTCCATATCTCTCTATTTAAAATAAATTTTGGGCTGATTTCTTTCATAGATTCTAGATATTTGAGAGGGCTCTAAGACAGGAGAAAATCAGAAAAAAATTTATCTGGGGTGTTAGAATTTTAAAGATACCAATCAAGGTGTCTAGGTGAGAGAATAAAGAAGAAGAAGAGGGTCTTCTTCTAGGATTTTGTTCTACACCTCTTCCTCCATTATTTGTGAGCTTTTGAAAGGAGTCTCAGCATCACATATCATCTTTCTCTATTTTTGAAAATTGAAGAGTTCAAGTTTCGAAGAAGAAAGATCCAAATCAATCGTCAAAGAAGGATCAGCGCAGTTCTAGCAAACTATGCTGATTTTTGGATATCGAACTTTTGATCAGCGTTCGTTGGCTTGTATGGACATCTCTTAAAGATCAAACATGTGTGTGGCTTGTAACATTATCCTCAAGCTTGGATCGGTAAGTTAAAATATCTAACTTGTATAGGTAATAAAAATCTAATCTTCTGTTACTTATATGATTCTGATCTAGTGTAGATCTGTATTTATATGATCAACACTTCTTCTTTCTTTATATTTTTAATTTTTGATTTAATTCTATATAATAATCATATAATAGAATCTTAGATCTAGAGTATTTTTAAATTTTTAAAATAAATATTAATTTATTTAAGTCTTTCGCTGTCTGATCTTGAAAAAATTTCAAGATCTAGCCATGAAATCCTAGATCTAGTTCCTTCAATTGATATCAAAGCCTAGTTTTTTTTAATTACATGATTATTTAAGCTTGTTTAGATTATTTTTTAGATTAGATTTAATTTATAATTTAATTATTAAATCTAAAATTAAAATTTTTGATCAGACGAACTGTAACAAGGTTGTCCTGCTGTAAGGTTTATCCCTTAAAGTGAAAAGATTATCCTAGTTCATATTGATCTACTTCTAATCATAAATTTATTAAATTTAATTTTATTTTATTTATAATTTAATAGATTTAAAATAATTTTAGATTTAAAAATAAAATTTTTAGATTGCACGGACCGCTATAAGATTGTCCTATTGTAAGGTTTACCCCTTACAGTGGAAAGATTGTCCTAGTATATATTGATTTAAAATATTGATCATAAAATTTTAAAGTAGATCTAAAAAATTTTATGATCTGATTAAAAATATTTTAATCTAATTTTAATCATCATAAATATGTTAGATTTGATCTAAGATAATTTATGACTGATTATAGTTGAAATTATTTCAATTACATGAACTTGTTTAGATTAGATTTAAAGTAGTTTCATGCTTATTTTACTTACATATTGATTATAAATCAAACATGCAACTTGGTTGATAGAATCATGTTATAAAAATATTTTATAAATATGAAAATTATTTTTGAAAAGTCAAACCCCAACCCTCAGCTCAAAACTTAATTAAGAATTAAGAATTTGTTTGATTAAGATCTAAGATTATGAATTGAAGATCCTAAGATACAAATCATAACACATTGGGTTAAATAGGTTAATGGAGATTAGATCCATTAATTGGATTAGACCTAGGGTTAGGTAGAAGAATGGACTCAATTGGAGAATTAACTAAATCTAATCAATTATTATCTTAGATTAGGTCAAGAATTTTCTAGATCAATTATAATAATTATAGTTGATCAAGTCTATATCTTTAACGAGACCCCAGATGAACTTGATTCTTGACTACACGGTCCAGCACGAACTGTTAGATTGATCTAATTGAAATTAATTAAACAAATTGATGTTTAAGATAAATTAGATCGATGGTCTTTAATTGGCAGCCTGCTTGCCCGACCATTTCTGATGGTGTCTAAGGCAAGCTTTAGTAAATCCTTCCACTGATCGAATTTACCTAATCTCTTGATGAAATTATGTTTTGATCGAATCACTTAACTATTTAAGCTGATCCATGTCAGCTAGGTAAATCAGTTTGACTGATTTAGATGCTCCTAGACTAGTCTATTAATGGTCTCTTTTAAGCTGACTTGGTGAAGTCAGTGGAAGGATCATGATAAGTTGGTTCATCTATTTTTTTCTCATCTTCAAATTAAATTTTTTAAAATTATTAGATCTCTAAAATGAGATAGTTATTATGATAACTAGATCATAGCCTTCTATTAAAGTAGGTGATAATGGATCCACTAGTTGGATAAACATTAGAGGCCTAAAGGCTTGGAGTTTATCGGCTAATGAAATTATCATTCATTATGTGATTTCTTGACCGCATCTTTCTAAATGATGATTAGGTTGGCCAACCAAAGTTGGGCCTAATCATTCATTGGTTTGATAGACCAAGTATGATCATATTAATGGTTGGATCTAACTGGACCTTTTTAGTGGAGGCCAAAGCCTACTGATTAGGGACTAGAATAAAATTTAATTACTAAAAATTATTTAAAGAAATAATTGATTATGAACCTATCCTTAGATGTACATGGATTGACCAACCAAAGCTGAGCTCGTGTGTAGTCTATGTGGATTCTAGTATCCACTAAGTAATTAGGATAATTCCTCAAATTAGAGGTAGAAGCTACCAATTCAAATAAAATAGTGAAAGAATCTTTTGATTAAAGTTTAAATCTTTAGGTTTATTGAATCAATTACTAATTAGGTTATGATTTTTCTTCATACAAATATGGCAACTTTTCTATCGTTTTGATCATTATTGGATAATGATAAGTTGGTGGAACCTAATTTTGGTAGCTGGCACTGAAAGTTAAAAATTATCTTGGAGCATGAACGGATCTTATATGTATTAACGAATCCTACATCTGAGGAGCCAGCTACCAATGCACATGGAATAGTTAGAGATACTTATCAGAAGTGGCTTGATGATCGGACCATGGTGTGCTGCATTATGCTGGCTGCTATGAGCGACGAGTTCAATCATAGATTTGGGATGGTTCAGCCAAAGGACATGCTTCAAGTATTGGAGGATTCCTTTGGCACATCCGATGACATGGAGAGGCATAAGACTAGTTATATCATCTTCAATGCTAGGATGCAGGACGATGCCTCTGTCACTGATCATGTATTATACATGATCGAGCTGATAGAGCGATTGAGCAAGCTCAACTTTTTCTTGGATAAATAGCTTGGGAAGGATGCAATACTGAACTCATTGCCTAAATCTTTTCTTCTATTTCTTACTCATTTTAGAATGACAAAGTCTGAAGTAGACTATCACAGGTTACTAGAGTTGCTTCAAAACTTTGAGAATGATTACCAACTCCACAAGGAGTCGGTGAACATAGTGAGAGGTTCATCTTCTAGTTCTCGATCCTTTAGAAAAGAAAAGAAGAACAAGAAGAGGAAAGCTAAGAAGGTGCAAGTTCAGGCTGGAACATTTGTGCAGGATCAGACCAAAAAGATCAAGCTCGATAAGAGTCTAGCTGAATGCTTCTTTTGCAAGAAGTATGGATACTGGAAGAGAAACTATCCTCAGTACATTGCCTCTTTGGATCTGAACAGATAGAGAAAGAAGCAAGCGGTTGTCGGATAAGATATTTATATGATAACTCCTTATATTTTCTCTATTTATGATATTACTGACTGGATATTAGATATCGATAGTCCTTACCATATTTGCAATTTGTTGCAGGGGTTATAGGTCAGTAGGAGATTTGAGCAAGGTGAAAGATTCCTGAACATTGAAGATGAAAGATCAGTTTCAGTTCTAGCTTTACGAATTTTGAAACTTGTATTTGAGTTTCATACTATTGTTCTTAGTGATTGTCATTTCTGTATCAGTTTCTTTTTGAATATTATTTCTATAGGCTTTTTGGCTAAAAATGAATATGAAATATCAATAAAGAAATAAGTTTGTAATATCATTATGAATGGTGTTACTATTTTCTATAGATATTTGAATAATGGTGTGTATATGCTATCACAATCTGTTAATGTAGTCTATTCAACTGGTAAGCATCCTAGATTAGATAGTATGTCGGATATCTATTTATGGCACTGTAGGCTAAGTCATATAAACAAGAATAGGATAAACTTGTTGACTCAAGAGAAAATCCTCAAAGTTAGTGATAGTGAATTACTTCCAACTTATGAGTCCTGTCTTCTTGGTAAAATAATCTAGTCATCTTTTACTAAAAAAGATGAAAGAGCCACTGAGCTCTTAGGTCTAGTACATACTGATATATGTGGACCAATGAGCATAAGTGCCAGAGATGGATATTTCTATTTCATTACTTTCATAGATGATCTATCCAGATATGGATATGTCTATCTGATGAAATACAAATCAGATTCATTTGAAATGTTCAAACGATTCCAAAGTGAAGTAGAAAAATAAATCGAGAAGAGTATCAAAACTCTTCGATCTGATCGAGGAGCGGAATATCTTTTCGATGAGTTTCTCACATATCTAGGAGAGAATGAGATTCTCTCCCAATGGATTCTCCAAAAATACCACAACATAATGATGTGTCTGAAAGAAGAAATCGGACTCTGTTAGACATGATCCGATCCATGATGGAATTTGCCAGCTTGCCAATATCCTTCTGGGGATATGCACTCGAATCGGCTTGTTATATATTAAATAGGATTCTAAGTAAATCTGTAGTTAAGACTCCATATGAGATATGGACAGGACATAAGCCAGCATTTTCACACCTTAGGATTTGGGGGTGCCCGATTTATGTTAAATGGTTAGTTACAGATAAACTTGGACTTAGGTCTGACAAATGCATGTTTATAGGATATCCAAAAGAGATCAAAGGATACTATATCTTTCATGCTGATGAACAAAAGGTATTCATCAATCTTAAGATAATCTTTTTGAAAAAGAAGTTCCTTGGTGAAGGAGCTGTTGTCTCTAAGGTTGAATTTGTTGAAGTTCAGCAGATAGAAAAATCGACATCCATAGCTGAACCTGAGTTGAATTTGATTAGATCAGATCTAGAGCCTAGTATACCGCACCATTAAGGAGATTCGGTAGAGTATCGTATCATCTGGATAGATCCAGGATGGTGATCCCATCGAACTCGATGAGAACGATGATGATCCAATCACTTATATGGATGCTATGTAGAGATCCAATTTTAAGAAATAGTTTGAGGCCATGAAATCTAAAATAGAATCCATGAAGGTCAATGTGTGTAGACATTGGTTGATCCACCTGAAGGGGTTAAACCCATTGGATATAAATGGATCTTCAAAAGAAAAAAGAGCGCAGACGGAAAGATGGAGACCTATAAAGCCCATTTAGTTGCCAAGAAATATCGTCAATGTTATGGTATTGACTAAGATGAGACATTCTCTCCTATGGCAATGTTAAATTCATTCGGATAATGCTTACGATAGCTATCCATCTAGACTATAAGATCTGACAGATGGATGTGAAGACAACTTTTCTAAATGGAGAGCTAACCAAAGAGATGTATATGATACAACCTAAAAAATTCACATCCATAGATGAATCCAAGGTGTGCGAGCTTTAGAGAGTCATTTATGGATTAAAGTAGATATCTCAGAGTTGGAACATGTATTTTGATAAGGTGATCAAAATGTATGGCTTTATTAAGAACGGAGAAGAGTCCTGCATTTATAAATGGACATATGGTCCAGTAGTGATATTTCTTATCTTGTACGTAGATGATATTCTTTTAATCGAAAATGACATCTCCGTACTGCAGGGAATGAAAGTCTGATTGTCATCATAGTTCTCCATGAAGGACTTGGATGAAGCATCCTACATCCTAGGGATGAAGATATATAGGGATAAATCTAAAAGGATGCTTGGATTATCCCAGTCCACATACATAGATACTGTGCTGAGGAGGTTCAGCATGAAGAATTTCAAAAAGAGCTATCTCTCGATGGGCTATGAAATTTTTTTCTCTAAGAAGGATTGTCCGACAATTTCTGAAGAAAGAGAGCATATGAGTAGAGTCCCATATACTTCGATAGTGAGATTTATCATGTATGCCATGATATGTACGATATCAGACATGGCATATTCACTAGGAGTAGTGAATAGATACCAATTTAATCCTGAAGAAAATCACTAGAAAGTAGTTAAAATCATCCTTAAGTATTTAAAAAATACTAAGGATCAATGATTGATTTATGGTGAGTCAGATCTGAAACTTATGGGATTTACAGACTTCAACTTTCAATCTGACCATGATGACAACATAAGTGTGTCAGAATATATCTTTACTTTAAATGGTAGAGCTATCTGTTGGAAGAGTTTCAAACAGCATACTGTGACAGATTTTATTTGCAAAGTAGAGTACATCACAGCATCAGATGCCGCAAAGAAAGCTATATGGCTGAGGATGTTTATCATCGAGCTCAAAGTAGCATCCTCTCTAGATGGTCTGGTCCTGCTCTACTACGACAACATTGGTGCCATAGCTTAGACGAACAAACCAAAGGTACACCAATGGATGAAGCACATCTTGCATCGCTTCCACTGATTCGAAAGATTGTGGATCGAGGTGACGTCGACCTTCAGAAGATCGATGGAAAGAAAAACCTGTCCGACCTCTTCACTAAAGCCTTGGCGATAAAGAAGTTCGATAACCATAAGTCGAAGATGGCTATTAGATATTGTGTCGAGTAGCTTTAGGATAAGTGGGAGTTGTTAGAAAATGTGTCCCAAAGTCAATCATCAACCTATTGACAATTAAGCTATATTATATCTATAATTAATTTATTAATAAATAAAATATATTTTTGATATTTTTCATCATAAAGTATTCATCTTCTAATGAACTTTATTATTGTGATGAAGTCCTTAAGACTATTTAGCTTCGATAAAGAGAGGATTTATCGATTAGTTCTTAAATCTATTCATGATCAAATGATAGACTGTTAATTAGGACAACGGTATCTATCAAGCATAGATCGCTGTATGTTATATAGGTTGGTTGTTCTCTTAATCAAGGAGTGTGAAGATACTGGTATGGCATACAACTGAGATGTATGGGTACATTATCATTGAACATGACCAACTTCAGAGTATTCTGTTGTCAAGAATGTTTCTGATGGAATATAGCTATAAGTGTCTCTTAGATCTGAGATTACCTTAGTGACTTACAAGCCACTCACTATGCTTTGGTACTGGACTAACTGAATTTGTAATTCAGTAATGGAAGGCTTCTAGGCACAGTCAAGTACTTACGAAGTCAAAGTATGATCAAGATGGAATTGACCATTCCATGGGTTGGAGAAAAATGTATCACTGTATTTTAATATAGCAAAATCTTGGCCAGGATAATCCATCGGATAGATTTGATATTTTGAAATATAATATGGACAACCTTATCAGAGTTGACAGTTGAACTTTAAGATATTCTACGAGCATTTTGATCAAAAGGATAAATTATATGGAAACTATATCTGCATGGATTCTAAGGATGTTGTTCTACACATTCGACCTATCTGACCATCGGATACCATTGCTAGATGATTATTTTGATTGGTATAGAAATTTATTTTGATGCTACCGACTTAGATTCGGACTTATGAGATCACACATATTAGAGCTCATGATCTGATCGAATGGTTGATTAACAATTAAGAATCGTTCAAGGATTAAACGATCAATACGATTGATGTTTAACCTAGTGCAAGTGTTATAGAAGGATCGATTAGCAATTAGATTGCTAATTGATTTAATTTGATTAAGCCAGAGGGTTGAGATTAAGTCTAATTAAATACGATTTAATTAGATTTGGTTTAGGCTTGATTGGATCAAGTTTAATTGATTTATTGGATAAGCCAAGTGCAAGAAAGAACTAGTCCCAAGTCCTAGTTCAACTAGGACTTGGGTCAACTCAATTTTCTAATTTGATTAAAAAATTAAATTAAAATTAAATCTAATTTAATTAAATTTTTAATTGGATCAGGTTCTAATTTAATTGGGTTGATTTACTTCTGGTTTGATTTGGTTTAAGAAATCATATATGACCAAGTCAAAATAGGAATCCTAGTATGACTAGGATTTCCTATCCTTGCGCCACTTTAGTTCCAATGCCCACCCTTCATGCCCCCTTTGATTTTGCATGAATTTTTCATGCCCAAGAGAAGCCCACCATGTCGCAAAGTCCTCCTCTTTTTTTCTTACATGGTAAATTAAGTGTAGACCAAGTCAAAGTAGGAATTGGTTTTGATTTCAAATTCTATGAGATAGAATTTTAGAAAACCAAAACTCTTTCTATGGTGCACCGATTCCATCCAGATTTTTTCTGAGATTTTCATGCCTTTTAGAGGGATTTTTGTATGAAAAAACTTGGTGGTCCACAATAGAAAAGAAGGGGCACCCAAGAGTTGGGCGTCCCAAATCATGCCTTAATTAGGCCTTTCTTGATAGATATTTGACCTAGAGAAGGAGTGGTCCATATCTCTCTATTTAAAATAAATTTTGGGCTATTTTTTTCATGAATTCTAGATATTTGAGAGGGCTCTTGGGCATAGAAAAACTACTACAAAATTTATCTAGGGTGTAGAAATTTTAAAGATACCAATCAAGGTGTCTAGGTGAGAGAATAAAGAAGAAGAAGAGGGTCTTCTTCTAGGATTTTGTTCTACATCTCTTCCTCCATTATTTGTGAGCTTTTGAGAGGAGTCTCAGAATCACATATCATCTTCCTCGACTTCTAAAAATTGGAGAGTCCAACTTTCGAAGAGGAAAGATCCAGATCAATCATCAAAGAAGGATTAGTGCAGTTCTAGCAAACTATGCTGATTTTTGGATATTAGACTTTTGATCAGTGTTCGTGGGCTCGTGTGAACATCTCTTAGAGCTCGGACATATGTACGACTTGTAACATCATCCTCAAGTTGGATCAGCATGTTAAAACATCTAACTTGTACAGGTAATAAAGATTTAATCTTCTGTTACTTATATGATTCTAATCTAATGTAGATCTATATTGATATGATCAACACTTCTTCTTTCTTTATATTTTTAATTTTTGATTTAATGCCATGTAATAATCATGTAATAGAATCTTAGATCTAGGATATTTTTAAATTTTTAAAATAAATATTAATTTATTTAAGTCTTTCGCTGCCTGATCTTGAAAAAATTTTAAGATCTAGTTCTAAAATCCTAGATCTGATTTCTTCACTACGTATATCTTATCTTGTTTTTAATGATAGATTTTTGATTTTTTGGTTATTCTCTTGGCAAATCATTGGAATTACTTCAAGATTTTTTAGGCATCACCTACATCATCTTATGGGAGAAGTAGTGGTCTATTATTTGATGAGGTATGGTCAGAAAGGCACTTTTGATTGGAGCAATAAGGCTACTAGTTCATCTTTTGGATCCAAGCTTTCTGCACTGCTTCCTTGTCAAGATTTTGGTTGCAAGTTGTTACAGTGGAAACGTAAATGCCTCAGATTGCTCGATCAATATCTGAAATGCTTTGGCTTAGTTGGTATTCACCAATGTTTTGAGGATAAGAAAGTAACCATAATACCCTCCGAACTGATAATCAATTCCTAGAAGGATATCCGAGCCATTTTATTTGGCAATGGCTCGGATAGCATTCATAACTTATAAATCACCTTAGATAGGAAGCTCATCCACATTCTCACCAACTCATCTCGCGAGTTTGCAGCTACACGACTATAATCCAACCATGAGTAAGTTGTTTCCCACTTAGCCTCGACTATCATAAGTAGGTAAGACATTCCAATCCCTCTGATAACAACCTTTCCATTCAGGAAAAGTGCCTTTAATCTCACCATGGTGATATTAACGGTCCAAGATTAGCGGAATAGCATAACGGCCACATGAAGCTTCCTTACAATTACCACAAACCCCGAGGATCCAGATAAGTAAGAAATTTCTCTCAGAGAATTTGTTGTTGCTCGATTGTTCTCTGCTGACTTGAGCATTGAAGGATCCTCGCTGGAGTCAAACCTCCGATCTAAACTTATTTTGTAGGTCACTCCAACATCCCTTGCGAGAGTCGATCGCTCTACTCCCGAAGCAAACTATTTTCAGCAATAACAGATAGAGAAAGGGTCGTAATCTCTTGAAAATGGCACCTAAAAAGGTCTCGTCGTGATAACGACATCGTAGAAGCTACTGCCTCTCAATAGGTAGAGTTTTAGGCTAAGGATCATACTCATCCTCCGGCGATGGATGCTTCTCCACCGACCTAATCGATCATTGTTACAATGGATAAGTTCAACCTACTCCTCCAGTGGGTTCACATCCTAACGGTCGACATCCAGGTGGTCCAAACTATATTTGTGCCTCCTTTAGTGAAGCTGCAGCCGAACCAAGCTACCCTTGCATCACCCTCTATGGTGAAACCAATGCATCCTTCGGTGGTTCCATCCGCTCCTCCAGCCATGATGCCACTTCAACCGTCGGCCTACCATCTATAGCAACAAGCCAAACCTCCTCAAGCAATTCCACAAAGCCCCAAGAGGAGGAAGACTCATCGGCGATCTCCTAGCCAATAATCCGGGCATGATTCGACTCTCGACCGTCGCTCTCCTTAGCAATGTAAAGCCTACACCATCCGAAATTTGATTATTGAAAAGAAGCTTCAAGAGTTCGACAAGACGCTTGAAGCTCTGAATAAAGCTTTTTCTTCTCATCCTTTTGATGGACTCAGTGGTGAGCCCCCTTTCAACGAGAAAATCATGGGAGAATTACTATCGCTAAATTTCAAGTTGCTCTAAATCAAAACGTACGACGAGACAATCGACCCTATCAATCACGTTAAAATTTTCAAAGTAGCACTACTCTTTCAGAAAGCATCAGATGCCATTCTCTGTCAGGCATTCCCCACCACTCTCAAGAGAGCAGCCTGGCAATGGTACTTCAATCTAAAATCGGGCTCGATCCATTCTTTTGAAGAGCTAAGCCGATCCTTAGCTACACACTTTATTAGTAGCCATAAGTAGCAGAAGCAGTCCGACTATCTGAACATCATTCGTCAAAAGAGTGGCGAGTCGATCCGCAATTATGTGAGCCGCTTTAATGCGGCAATCCTAAAAGTCCACAACCTAGATTAGTCAGTCGCAATGACCATCTTTATGGGTGGATTGCAGAAAAATGATCTAAAGAGGTCGTTAATAAAATCTTTTCCTCAAGATTATGCTGGTATACTAGAGTGGGCAAGAAAGTATACCAACATCAAAGAAATCTTTGCTGAGGACACCATTGCCAGTGCCGCCCTAGCAGGGTCAATAAGGAGCGGCCCCCATCAAAGAAGGAGGCCTATCGACAGTGCTGCCACTCTCCACCCAGGAAGCAGAAGGGCGGGGGTTCTTTTCGAAACCACCGATCTCCAAGCCCCTAAAGAAGAGATCGACATCAGTCTCCATCGAGGCAGTTCCATAATTATACACCTCTGAATACTATCCGGGGGAAGTCTTAATGTAGATCCAGGATCAGCTCCCTCAACCTTCGAAGATGCGGATGAATCTAGAGCACCATAATCTAATGAGGTTCTGTTTCTATCATCATGACCATGGTCACGATATGAAAAATTGTCGCCTCCTTTGCGACGCCATCGAGAAGCTCATTCGGAAAGGAAGACTAGAATGCTTTGTCCGAAAAAGAATCCCTCCATGATGACCTCCACCAAGAGCTCGACAATCACTTCATCAGCCTCAGCATCCAATGCTGATGCCTATGCAAAAAGCAAGTATCGCACCTTTGATCCAAAATTTATGAGCCGAGGGTCATGACAATAGCCGCACACATATAGAAAACTCTCCCTACAAGCATGCAAGGCATCTCACCATGCTATCATAAAGCAATAGTGGATTAATTAATCATAAATTAAATCTAAAATTCAACTAATTAAAATCTAATTTTAATATCTCATAAAATTCAATAATGTTCAAAAGATCTTACATTAGCTTTAATAAAATTTCTATCTAAAATAAAAGTATCGATGTTCTACTTCTAATTATCCTGTCTGTCTCTAATCACTCTTTCTTACATACTCCTATATTATCTTATTTCTCAAGATCTATAAAAATAATAAAATAGAGATAATAAGCTTGACAGCTCGGTAAGCAATGATCACTTTAATTAGATTTCATCAGATAAATAAAATAAATCATCATTTATAAAAAATAAGCATATGGAGTTCATCAGTTCAAAATCAATTTTGATTATGCATTATTTTCAAAATACTATCATGCCAAATTCAATCTTTTCAAGTTTCATTTAAGAGTTCAAATTTAATTCAAGTTATCAAATTCATATCAATCATTCTTTCATTCTTATTATTCTTATCATTCTTGTCATTCTTATCATTCTTATCATTCTTATCATTCTTGTCATCCACCATGAGCTATGACCATATTATCCCTATGGTAGGGTCATAACACCATGTATCTTCTTGTGGTGAGCTGCAAATCATTTGGTAGTTATGTCTTTTGGAATCGTTGGTCTGCTGGCGACATAAACCCTTAGGACTAAATATTTGTCAATATATTAGTTTCTATTAGCGAGATCCTCCACATAGTCAGGATGAAGTTCAAATTATCTTAATTAATTATTTTTTCATAATTCATGTTTTTTATTTTAGTTCGTTAAAAATGCACATACTCATATGGTATCTAAATCAATCAAGTATAATACATAGTAAGATTAGTACTTTTAAATCATGCTTCATCATAACATTTCAAAAATAAGATACTGTCAATAATAAAATATCATTCATCAAATTCATATATCATTTTATAAAATATGTCAAGTAAATATATTATAATTTATTGATAAATCTAGAAAAAAATGAATCATTACTTACCTCATACGTTTTTCAATAAATCCATATCATTTTGCAATTTCTTTCTAAATTCTTTTATTCATAGATCATGTCGTAGTACCCCATTATCTATAATCCTATAGAGAATTAATTTTAATAATTAAAAAAAATATTAATAAACTGAAAAGATAGGTTGACGATAGTCACATCTAATAGTCCAGGTTAATCTTGTCATCCTAACTTCATCAATTAAGATAAGACTAGAAGATAGATTGTTTAAATTTATTTATTTAGATTAAATCATATACGAAGTGGTAAGATCGAAAATCTTTCATTGAGTTTACAAATCAAGTGGAGAGATAAAGTCAAAAAAGAGAGAAACTATGAAGATGAATCAAAATTAATCAAATGATATGGTTTGACAATCCGATCGATCAGATCAAGATAATTTAAATCAAATCATGATGAAATTATCCCATAGATAGTTTAATAAAATCATGGATGATAAAATCTAAAGCATCTGATCTGGTTGAGGTGGGTGCCGGTACAATGTTCGATGATCATAAATCAAGACCTCTTTTACTAAGATCATTCAAAATTATCATAAATCTTTTCAAAGTTTCTAAGAAATCCCTAGGAGAGAGAAATTACAAAGAGACAAGTAGTTTAGAGAGAGAATTTTAGAAAAAAAAGTAGAGAGAGAAAGTTGAGAGGAAAAGAGAGAGGAGAGGAAAAATCTTCTTCTTTCATTTCTTTTTTTTCCCCTTGCTTTCTCTTTCTTTTTTTATTAAAATCCAATAATCATATTAGAGAGATAAAATAGGAGAGAGAATATAAATTTTTTAGAAAGAGAAAATTAGTTTTTGGATAGAGAAGGTGGAATTCAGACTCAAAGGAGGAAGAGAAGGAAAGAGAGAGAAAATCTCTCTCATCTTTTCTTTTCTTTTTTTTCTTTTTTTTTTCTTTTCTTCTTTTTTTCTTTGTTGGGCTTTGCCTTCATGGAACAGAAGACCCACGTCCTCTGTTTCTTTTATTTTTTTTTCTTCCTTTCTTCATAGAATAGGGGGTTTCATTCCCCTTGTTCTCGAGGCAGGGGAGGGTATCCTCCTGGCTGATAATAGCCATGGTCAGAGAAGAAGGCCATGACGACAACAGTCGGCCAGGTTTGGTGACCGACAATGGCCCAAAAGATGGTGGGAAAAATCCAAATAACCCCCCAAAAAATAGAGGAACCAATAGGGCTTCTAGTTTTCAATTAAATTCGGTGATTTTTCAATCATATTCTATGATTTTAAGACTCAGAAAGAAGTAGAGAAGGATCAATTTAAGAGTCTAGAGGATCATTACCTTCGTTCATATGGTTTGATGGCCTATGGTTTTGGTGAAGTCGATGAAATCCCAGAAGAAGGGGAAGAGAGCGGGTTCCTTCCAGTGATGACCGGATTGAGGTGTCAGAGGGAGGCTTTGGCCTCCTTCTCAATTTAAAAATGGTCGATGGAGAGTTCAAGTCCTCCCTGGCCTCTTTGCGGGCAAAAATCATGGAAGAGGACTCCTGCTGGGAGTCCAATTCCCACCCAGCTGGCCTAATTTTTTTTTTGTTTGATTGCTTTGAGATTTATGCTAGTGGGGGTTGGGATCTGGTGGGTTATGCCCGATTGGATAGGGATATCACAATGAGAGAACTAGCAACAGCTAAAGAGCGACCTCTCCGTGGTGAGATCCACATGATTATTGGAGGGTCATCCAAGGTGGTGGCGATGAAAAAGCCAAGATGTGAGGATAAGCTTGGAGAAGCAATAACTTTCACTGAGCAGGATGTAGAGGATGTACAACAACCATATAATAATGCAGTGGTTGTCTCTTTGAATACTTTTGATTATAATGTACACCGTGTACTTATTGATAATCAAAGCTCAGTTGATATTTTATATTTTTCTACTTTTTTTTTATGGAATTCTCTCCTAATCAGTTAAGCAGATTTGATACGTTGATCCAAGAATTCTTCGAAAGCTCCATGATTCTAGAAGGAATGATCAAGCTGCTTGTCACAGTGGGCACTCTGCCTCAGCAAATAACAATATAGGTGGATTTTCTTATTATGAAGCTTCTTTCGGATTATAACACCATCCTTGGAAGACCTAGTTTATAGAAGCTCAGAGCTATTATGTCCAGCTACCACCTCACGGTCAAGTTTCCAACAATCCATGGAGTGAGAAAAATCCGAAGCAACCAGATTATGGTAAGATAGTGTTTCGTTGCCAAGCTTCAAATAGAAGACCAAGCGAAACTCCAGCCTGAATCCCTAATAGGACTGGACGCTCGAGATAATTTGGCAAAAAATTGGGTCCAACCATCCAACAAGCTTCAGAAGATCCCACTAAGAAAGAAGAACCCCAATCAAACCGTGAAGATCTGTTCCTTCCTCGACTAGATAACAAAAAGCTAGTTGATTACTTTTTTGCAAGCAAATGCGGACCTTTTTCTTTGGTTGATCACTGACATGCCTGAAATTGATCCAGAGATGATGGTCCACCATTTGAGGGTGGACCCTACTTGCCATCCAATTAAGCAAAAGAAGCGAAGCTTTGCTCCGAAGTGCTAGAAAGTCATTGCCAAGGAGCTAGACAAATTGCTTAAGGCTGGCTTCATCAGAGAAGCGATGTATTCAGAATGGTTGGCAAATATCATTCTGATAAAAAAGATGAATGAAAAGTGGAGCATGTGTATCGACTTCACCGACTTGAATGAGGCTTGCCCTAAAGACAATTACCCACTGTCTCGGATTGACTAATTGATTGACGCTACTTTAGGGCATGAGCTTCTCAGCTTCATAGATGTCTTTTTTGATTACAATCAGATCCAAATAGCCCTTGAAGATGAAGAGAAAATAGCTTTCATAACTGACCAGGGGCTTTTTTGCTATAAGATGATGCCCTTTGGGCTAAGAAATATAGGAGCCATATATCAAAGGCTGATCAACAAAATCTTTAAAGATCAAATCGGCAAAAATATGGAGATGTACATTGACGATATGCTGGTTAAAAGTCAAACGATGTCTGATCATGTTGAAGACCTCCAAGAAATCTTTGACATGCTTCGTCGATATCAGATGAAGTTAAATCATACGAAGAATGCCTTCAGAGTAATTGTTGGAAAGTTTCTCGACTTTATGATCTCATGAAGAGGCATCAAAGTGAACCCTAAGAAGATCAAGATAATTCTAGAAATGTCACCACCAAAAATAGTTAAATAGGTACAGCATTTGACTGATAAAATTATCTCTCTTAACTATTTTATTTTCAGATCGGTTGAGAGATGTCTCCTATTTTTTCAGACCCTCAAGCACCTAATGAATTTTCAATGGACCCCAGAGTGCTAAAAAGCTTTTGAAGAACTAAAGAAATACCTTAGTTTTCTATCTTTGCTCACTAAGCCACTGCCGGGCAAAGAGCTCCTTCTCTACCTAGCCGTTTCACTGGTAGCAATCAGTGTAGTCCTTGTTCGAGAGGAAGGATGGCTTCAAAAGCTCATATATTATGTCAGCAAGGTCCTTCATGATGCAGAGACCAAATATGCCAATGAAAAATTAATCTTTGCACTGGTCATCATTGCGAGAAAATTACGATCCTATTTTCAGGCCCATATCATGGTGTTGCTCATGGATTAGCCCTTGAGGATGGTCCTACACCGATCGGACACTTTAGGCAGGATCGCGAAATGGGCATTGGAGCTCTCAAAGCTGGATATATGCTATCGATCGAGGTCTTCTATCAAAGCTCAGATCCTGGCGGACTTTGTTCTTGAATGCACCGTGCAAGACGTGGAAGCCTTGGAAAGAAATTCAAAAAAAAAAATTGGAAGACCCCATAATTCAAAAAGCGGCAAAAGCTCAGGGTCATATCCAAAAGAAACATGGACCCTACATGTCGATGGCTCATCAAACTCATCAAGATCAGGAGTCGGGCTTATTCTATCCAGTCTAAAAGGAGATGTGGTGACATACGCTTTATGCTTCGAGTTCTCAACCATCAATAATGAAGCAAAGTACGAAGCCTTAATTGTAGGATTGAAGATTGCTCAAGAAATTGGAGCTCGATGCCTGGAGATATTCAACAATTCATAACCGATAGTTGGGCAAATTAAAGAAGAATACGAGGATCGAGAAGAAAATATGAAAAAGTATCTCTAGAAAATAAAAGATTTGATCTTATTCTTTCGATATTTTAATATTCAACAGGTTTTCAAGATGCAAAATACTAGAGCTGATGCTCTATCAAAGCTAGCATCCCTGCTGCCCATCGACTTGAACAAAGAGACCTACTTTGAGGTCTTGAGAGCTTCAAGCTTAGAGGAGTCCGTCATTGTTCAACAAATCAATGAAGAATCTAGTTGGATGGACCCCATCATAAAATACTTAAGGTTAGAAGAACTATCACCTGATCAGAAAAAAGCTCAAAAAATTAAAAATCAAGCTACTAGATATGTACTGCTCGATAATGACTTGTACAAGCAGACTTTCTCTCTACCACTCCTAAGATACTTGCACCTATCTGAAGCTGATTATGCCTTGCGAGAGGTCCATGAAGAAATCTATGAAAATTACTTGAAGAGTTGGTCATTATCCTATTAAATCTTTTGGTAAGGATATTACTGGCCAACCATGCAGCAGGATGTACAGAACTTCATCAGAAAATGCGAGCAATGCCAATATAATGACTGAATTCAACGTTGATCTACAGCACTTTTGACTCCTATTAAAGTCCCATGGTCATTCGCTCAATGGAGATTGGACATCTTGGGCCTGTTCTCCCGAGCCTCGGGTCAGCATAAATTCCTACTAGTAGCAATCGACTACTTCACAAAGTAGATAGAAGCTAAACCCTTGGCTCAAATTATAGAATCAAAAGTTTGAAATTTTATTTGAAAGTCAATCATCTACCATTATGGTCTTCTCAAAGTATTGGTCTCCGACAACAGAAGGCAATTCAACGGTGCTCGACTCCGTGAGTTCTATGGGGACCACGGGATCGAGCAATGCTTCACTTCAGTGGGCCACGAGCAAGCAAATGAAGAAGTAGAGGTTACTAACATAATTCTCCTACAAGTTCTCAAAGCTAGATTGGATCGGACTAGGGGGTCTTGAATAGAGAAACTCTATCATGTCCTCTGGGCTTATTGAACAATCCAAAGAGTCCCAACTGACAAGACGTCTTTTAACTTGGCATTTGAAATGGAAGCAGTCATACCTATAAAATTTGAACTTTCTTCTGTCAGAATTGAAGAATATGATGAAGATACCAATCCCACATGGCTCAGAGCTAACCTTGACTTAATCGAAAAAAATAGGAAGCGAGCAGCAGTGAGGATGGCTGCATATCGATGAGGGTAGCTAGATATTATAATGCCCGAATTAAAGCTAAAGAGTTTCGAGTAGGCGATCTCATCCTTCGTAGAGCTGAAGTCTCAAAGCCTACCAAATAAAAAAAGCTTTTGCCCAATTGGGAGGGCCCCTACTAGGTCGATGAGGTGATACGATCCAAAACATATCGACTAAAGCAATTTTATAGGACTTTGCTTTTAAGATCATGGAACTCGACTAATCTTCATATGTACTACCAATAGATCAAATGAATAAATGAATTTATAAATTTACTTTCTTGTTTTATCAATGAATGCTTGTGTGATAAGAAGACTTGGAAGAAGCCGAGCTAAGATCTCTTTGATCGGGATAGGTTACAGTATGTTCCTTAGATCGAAACTACTTTGACTCAAGATTTCTTTGATCGAAGTAAGTTACGGCACGTTCCTTAGATCAGAACCATTTCGACTAAAGATTACAGCATGATGCGGGATCAGGCTAACTAACCTAGACCTATCTAATCACTAAGAAGATCAGTAAGCAAAATTAATTAAAGTAATTAAGTATAAAAGTAGCAAAAAATTAAAAGCAAGCAAGAAAAATAACTAAAGAGATCAATCATGATTAAAGTCCGATCTAGAAAGTAACTTAGTCGGCATGCACAAACAAAAAATTTAAAAACAGGATTGTTGGTCATTAAGAAACGATCGTTTAGCTAAGATTGGCAAGTCAATCAAATCTAATAAAATTAAAGACAAGGAACTAACATAACAAATAAATTTAAATAGCATTGATTTAAAATATTCTAAACTATTCCATGATGAGGTCTAACGTAGCATGGGATGTCATGAGTCATGGATGAGATAGATCAAATCAAAAGGCAGTAAGATGATCGGCTACTAGATCGTCGCAAAAGTCTTCGAATATGAATCATTCAAATGCAAGAGAAACATCCCAACATATTGAAAATCCAAAAAAAAAATAAGCCTAAAGGTGAAAGTCGACATTGGAAGGGCCGGGTTTGCTCTGAAATCCATGCTGCCTTCACGTTTGTGCCAACGACAAAGGGATGGGTTCGAGAAACAGGGCTTGGCATTTGGATGCGAAACTTTGGAAGACTCGGGGATGATCATCGGAGCTAGTCCGTTGGGATCGGTCGGTCGGAGGGGAAGACGGGTTCGCCAGAGGAACAGATGGCATCGGTATCAGTGGGAAGGGTGCCAGTGGTGGCTGATTGTCGCTGGTAGCGGTAGATGTGGCCGCTGGTGTTGTCGGGAAGCATTTCGTTGGGGCGATGGAGGTCAACAGTAGTGGGGATTCACCGGTGAAGGGTGATGACGGGCAACGTGCGCTGTTAGGCATAGGGCCAACAGGGATCGGTCGGGGTGGTCGAAATAGAGGAGGGAATGAGGGGAAAAGGGATTGCTGCGGGAGGGGTTTTCTAGAGCGGTGGAGGCCATCGGCGAGTGGAGTGTTGCTCTGATGGAGGGAAAATAGGGAAAGAGAAGGGAGATGGTCGGCGGAAGCAGTGAAGGTGGGGGGTTTGGGTGGTCGGAGAAGTGGGTTTAGGCAAAGTCCACTCAGGCATGGGGTTTGGGATGGCGGCGGATGTGATGGAGGATGGCGGCAAGAACAACAGAGGGCGGCATGGTTGCGGACCGATGGTGGTGATAGTGGATGGTTTGGTTGGGAGATAGGCGGTGCGGTGGTGGAAGATGAGTTAAGGTGGAGGTGGGAGGCGGTGCTTGCGGTGATTTGTGAGTCTTAGGCTAGGGCTAGTGGCTTGGGAGCAGAGGAGGATGGGGTGGTCGAATAGGTTAGCTTAGATGTTGGCCGATATTTCGGGAAGTTAGAAATGGAGGAGGGAGTGGATTTCGTAGCTTGGGGAAGGAAGCTTTAGTAGAGATGAAGTAGTAGGAAGGAAGAAGAAGCTTAGCAGGAAGAAGAAGAGAGGGAGGAGAAGGGAGGAAGAAGAAGTCTCGGGAGGAAGAAGATAGGGATTTCTTTTGATTCAATTCCATTCTCCCTTCTAATTACAAAAGAAGGCCCTTTTATAAATGGGCTTCGGACAAGTAATAGATTCCGATAAAATAAAAATAAATTCTAATAAAAAATTCTGATCCCTAACAACTTGGTTCCATCTCATGCTTTAAAATATATGCATAAGTTGAAAAATAAAAAAAAATATACTCAATTCCCCATACATCCATTTATACACCCACATACACCCAGATAATATAAAGTAAAATAAAAAAAATGATGCATCAATAAGCGTACTGCTAAGTGATGTCCTCATTAATTTTTTTGAGGATGAAAAAAATTTGACTCCATCAAGTCAGGCTTTGGACTGCTCTAAAAGTACTCAAAAAGATCCGAATCAATCCTCTATAGCTCATCTCGAGTAATCCAGAAATCCTCAGATTTTAGCCTACCTTGTCAGAACCAAAAAGTGGTGGTAGTCTTGACCCCTAATGGACTTGATCTACTCATTCAGGATACAATCGATCACACCATGCTTTTCTCTCATCTAGGCTTATGGACACTCAGGGGGAGGATCACTCTTAAAGAAAGGTACAGGCTCAAACAGATCACTAGGTATCAATGCTGACTCTTTATATTCAATTAGATCCGATATATTGAAAGTTGAACTAATCCCATAACCAGGTGATAGATCAATAACGTATGCATTCGATTCAACTTTCTTTAAAATCTTAAATGGGCATGCTTCTTGGGCATATAGCTTCCGAATGGTTTCTGATGGAAATCGCTTAGGTTTGATCCTAATCATGACATAGTCACCCTCAGCAAAATTCTTAACTTACCGATGAGAATCTGCTAATTATTTATATATTTGATTACTTAAATTAATTTTATTATTGATCTCTTTATGCAGACTTCTAATATAATCTGCAAAAGATGATGCTGACTCTGAAAACCTAGCATTTACAGATAACGGGATCAAGTCTACTAGTTTTCTAGGATGATAATCATGCACAACTTCAAAAGGACTCAAACCAATAGACCTATTTACCAAACTATTATATACAAACTCTGCTCTAGGTAAAAGTAAGTCCCAATTCCTTACATGCTCTCCAACAAACATCGAAGTAAATTTTCTAAACTTCTATTTATAACTTTTATTTGGCCGTCTGTTTGTAGATGATATGCAGTTAAAAATTTTAATTTTGTTCCCATTAAGTGCAATAAAATTTTTCAAAAGTAACTAATGAATCAAATATCCATATCAGATACTATAGATTTTGGTAATCCATGCAGCCTAAAAATTTCATCAAAATATAGACGAGCAACTCGAGAGACATAAGAGGTCTTTGGATAGGAAAGAAAATGGGTCATTTTGGGAAACCTATCTACTACCATGCAAATAGAGTCATTTTTCTTAGCTGTTAGAGGCAATCTTGAAACAAAATTTATACTTATATCTTACCATGGACAGTCAGGGATAGGTAATGGGGTGTACAAATTAGTATTTTATTTTTGATGTTTAGCCATGGTATAAGTATGATATTGAGCAACAATCCGGGCTACATCACGCTTCAAACTAGGCCAGTGAAATTGGGCCTCAAGGGCATTTATGATTTTGTCTCCCAAAATGCCCAGATAAACCTCTAAGAAATATCTCACAAAAGTTCGGAGGATACACGGTTTATTATTCTTGAAAAGGTAACCATCCTGAAGGGTATACTCACTAAGCTCTCTAGATGGTCCTTGCTTGAGGGAGGAAACAATATTTTTAAAGTTCGGACACTCATCATACTATTTTTTTAACTGCTCAAAGTTCGTAACTTTCACACTTACTATCGATAAGAGGACCATCTTACGAGAGAGTGCATTAGTAGCTTTATTTTCTATGTCTGCTTTGTACCTTATCATAAAATATAGGCACGAAGGAACTTAACCTACTTTCCATGTCTTGGATTTAATTTCTTTTAGGAGTTGAAAAACTTAAGGGCCTCATGGTCAGAATATAGGATAAATTCTTGTGGAAGCAAATAATGCCTCCAGAACTTGAGAGCTTGGACCAAGACGTAGAATTCTTTATCATAGGTGGAATACCTGCACTTGGAGTCATTTAGTGTTTCACTAAAGAAAGCCACAGGATGTCCTTCTTGACTTAAGACTCCATCAATTTTCACTCCAGATGCGTCAGATGCAACTTCAAAATCTGATAACCATAAAATTGGAGCATGAGTCATTTTTTTTTTAATCTTTTGGAAAGCTCGCTCAGCAGCTCTAGTCTATTTAAAGCTCCTTTTTTGTATACAATCAGTGATTGAGGCTGTGATGATGCTAAAACCTTTGATGAACCTTTGATAAAAAGTTGCGAGGCCATGGAAGCTTCGAACTTCATGCACATTTTGGAGCACAGGCCATTCAGTTATTGCGCCTACTTTTAAGGTCTACTGACAAGCCATCAGGTGTTAATACAAATCCTAAGAAGATTATATGGTTTGTGTTAATACAAATCCTAAGAAGATTATATGGTTTGTCAGAAAATCATACTTCTTTAGGTTTGCATAGAGATTTTTGGTTCTAAGGGCTTGATAGACTTGTTGCAAATGATCTAAGTGGTCTTCTTTGGTTCGACTATAAATCAGGATATCATCAAAGTACATGATCATAAATGAATCAATGAACGATCATAGTACCTGAGTCATAATCCTCATGAAAGTACTCGAGGCATTGGACAGACCAAATGGCATGACTAGCCATTCATATAGACCATCTTTTATTTTGAAAGCGATTTTCCATTCATCAACGGGTCTAATTCTGATCTGGTGGTATCCACTTTTTAAATCAATCTTGAAAAAGATAATGGATCCAGACAGCATATTAATTATCTCATCCAACCTGAGGATAGAAAATTGATACTTCATAGTTATTTTATTTATTGCATGGCTTTCCATGCATATCCTCCAAGTACCATCTTTTTTTTGGGGTTAGGAGTGCGGAAATTGCATAAGAACTCAGACTTTTCCTCACAAAATCTTTTCTTAAGAGCTCGAAAACTTGCTGCTATAACTCTACATGCTCAATGGGGTTTAAGCGATAGTAAGGAAGATTGGGAAGAGTGCCTCCAGGAACAAGATCAATAGCGTGTTGGACATCCCGCATTGAGGGCAAATGATTTAGGAGGTCTTTTGAAAAGACATCTTTGAATTGGTCTAAGAGGATGAGCACCTTTTGGAAATACTGGTGTAAAAGAACTATGTCTCCGTTAGTTTTCTTAACCGCCAGAATCCACACCAAAGAATCATCATTCAATTCTTTATCAAACTCTTTCACACTGATTATATGAAGGCTCTTCTTTTGTTTTTGGTCATTTTGATTATTATTTTTAATATTTTTGGTAGCTCTAGGAGATGAAGGATATACAGTGATCTTTTTATCCTGGCTCATAAATGTACAAGTATTAGATTAACTATAGAGTGTGGCATCTTGGTCAAAGAGCCATGGTATGCTAAGTATGATGCTACCAACTTCCATTGGCAAAACATCACATCAGATTTTATCTTGATATAATTGAAACTTGATCGAGACCAAACACTTATGCCTAATAGGGATAGATGAGCATCTATCCAGGCCACATTGTACGGACTAGGATGGTCTACAGGTGCTAAACCTAGGCACAAGATAGCATCAGTGGAGATGGCATTAATGCAGCTACTACTATCAATGATTACCTTGCATACTTTATTATCTTGTTCGATAAAGATTTGAAAAATAGCAGTCCTACGCCAATCTTTACTTTCTTTGGGTTGGGCCAGCACACATCTAACCATGCCTAATCATTTCACTATTATAGAAAAGGACTATGACAGCACATACTACGGTAGCGATTTTCAAAATCATTGTAATAAAATCTACAACGATAATTAATCCTAACCACTATCATAGGTCGAACCTATGATAGCTGTTAGGATTAACCACTACCATAGATTAAACTATGGCAGTGGCTCTTTGTAATCGCTACTATAGGCTCAACATATTGCAGCGGTTAGTCAAAACTACTGCGATATTTTTTTTTCATATTTTTACTCTAAATATTATATAATTTAAAAATTTAATATTTATTTTTATTATTCATTATCTAAATAATTATCATTAGAGTATCATCACAAAAAGCCATCTCGATCCGATGGCCCTAGCTTCATTGATCAAAAAAATTTGATTTTGACGATCATGAATGATGATGTGATGATTTGATAGATGGAGACCTCCGATATATTCAAAAATCTACAATGATGACCTCGATGATATTTGTAGCATATTATCAAAGTTTTATTTCAATCGAATATCGTTATCATAATCAATTAGCATGAAATAATTTCAATCACTAAATAAAGAAACGAATGATCAAAGAACCAGACGACGCCTGATTATGAGATAATTTTTTAAATAAATGATCTTGACTACTATTTTAATAATTTTTATAGTGATGATCATAAAATTTAAATTATTTTTATAAAAATCATTCATGTTTAGCAGATCTTGCAAAAGCACGAGCATAATTATCAATGGAGTTTAAGAATGGATATTAAGCGATGTATAGTTTTGGATCGTTCTTAGATCCATAATTTTAATTTTATGATCACTACTATAAAAATTATTAAAATAGCAGTCTATATCATTTATCTAAAAAATTACCTCATGAATGAATGCCGTCTGATCCTTTAATCACTCATTTCTCATTTAACGATCGAAATAACTCCACGCTAAATTGATCATGATAATAATATCTAATTAAAGTGAAACTTTGATAGTATGTTGCAAATATCATCGAAATTATCGTTGCAAACTTTTGGACATATTGGAGGTCTTCATTTATCAGATCATCGTATCATCATTTGTGATCGTCGAAATTAAATTTTTTTGATCGATGAAGCTAGGACCATCAGATCAAGATGGCCTTTCGTGATGACACTCTAATGATAATTATTTAGATAATAAACTTTTAAATTATATAATATTTAGAGCAAAAATATAAAAAAAATATCTCAGCGGTTATAACTAACCACTGCAATAGATTGAGCCTACGACAGCGGTTACAAAGAACTGCTACCATAGTTTAATCTACGGTAGTGGTTAATGAAAACCACTATCATAGATCTATTCTCGCTGATCGAGCCAGTTCGAATCCAAATCAGGTCGACTCGATTGTTAGCCGGATTAGCTCGACTCTAAATTGAACTGGCTCACTCAGAAAAATAGAATATTCATTTCTATAGCTTAAGACTTGGATCGGCTTGATTTTAATTCAGATTGGCTTGAATTCTGATACCTATGGCAATGGTTCCAAAACCGCTGCCATAGGTTAGGTTATTTCCAGCTGCCCCCTCCCAAATTATTTTTTCTTTCTGTCGATTGTTATCTCTCCTTTCCTTCTCTCTTACCCCCCTCTCACTCATACCTCCCTCCAGGCGCCCACCGCACCTACTTTTCTCTGGCTACTCCTCCTTTCCTCCCCTTCTCTACTAGGGCCGGAGCCAGTGCCACCCGCCCACCCCCCACTTCAGCTTCCCATTCTCCCTTCCCCATCACCGCCACTCCTTTCTTCCCCAGCCTAGGCCCGTGGCTCCTCTCGGCTACCCGTACACCCACCCCCCCCCCTCCTCCAATCTGCCCACAGCCCACCCCCCGGCCTCTCCATCACGCACCATCCCCTTCCCTTCTTTCCTGGCCTAGGCCTGCATCTCCTCCATGCCGCCCACAACCCATCCCCCCCCTTTGCGCTCGTCCACCCCCCCCTCCCCATCACCGTACCACCCCCTCCTCCCGACACAGCTATGATTACCCTCTCTCTCCTCTCTTCCTCGACCCACCGGCCCCGACCCCTCTCTAACTCTCTCTCCTCTCCCTCTCTAGGCCTAAAGCCCCCCCTCCCCCTTCTTTCCCTGTAGCCTAGCTCCGCCTTCCTCCACCGGCCCACCCCCCCTAGGCCACAAACCCTCCCTCTCTTTAAGCTATTCTCTCTCTTCCCTATTTCTCTCTCAATATTCGTTTGATCTCTCCGCTGTCACTCGCCCGCTGCCCATAGCTGCCCGCAGCGAAGCTCTGTGTATGACCTCTCTCTATAGCCCGCAAGTATAATTTTTTTTAAAAAAATTATAATATAATTAATTTATTATTTATAATATTTATATTAATATTTAATTATAATTTTTATAATAAATATTATAAATATTTATTCTAAAAATTATAATTATTCGTCGGTCATGGATCATGCCGGCGGATAAGAAAACTCCTACCGACTGATTCTGGATTATGTCGGTGGGTTCTGGGCTAGGCCATGCCGTGTTAGCGATCATGGATGATCTTGAGCCGTACTGTGTCGACGACCTTAGGCCGTGCCATGTCGGCAGCCGTGGATGGCCCTCAGACCGTACCGGCCAATAAGAAAATCTTCACCGTTGGGTTCTGGACTGTGTCGACAGCCGTGGGTCGTGTCGATGGATAAAATTTTTTTTGTCAATTATTTATATCTTGTTATTTTTATTTATTACATTGCATAATGATAGACCCATCAATTAATTAGCGTACATAATCTTCGGCATCCATACATTTATATATAATTGTACGGATGAAAGAATTATATACATTGATCAATTGATTATCTAATTTAAATAGTTTAAAAAATATAAATAATTTTATAGATAATTCTAGTAATTAAACGATATGCTAAGAATTCTGAATAAAATTTTAGATAATATTTTGCTTTTGTTCTTCCTACATGGGAGAACTAAGAAAAAATAATGCCAAAATCTCATTCAATTTCTTTGCATATGATTTGATATTCATTACTAAAAGCTATAGAGATTTATTTATAATTTCTGTATTGGATAGGACATATAATCTTTATCTATTTGTTATGAATGATGCCATTTTATTGCCTATTTAAAATTTTTTATATTTATAATTCATATTTATATGAGTATTTTTTGTATCATTCTGTAAAAATTAAGATAATATTTGAAAGTAATAATTTTCTCTACTCCAAAATTTAAAGTATAATCCTCTAAACAATGATTGATGAATAAACCAAGTATACCTTACAGCTTACCGAGCCGCTCGACTTCAAATCAGGCCAGCTTGAATGCCAGATCAAGCTCGATGCTAAATGAGCTGACTATCTCAAAAAAAGAAACTCTTTTTGTAGAGCCAGCTTAACTCGGAAATCGAGCTGACCCTCAAAAAAAATAAAAACTCATTTTGTAGAGCTGGCAAATCGAAATCGGGCTAGCTTGAAATGCCGTCGGTCACTATGCCAAAATCGGCTGGCTTCTTTAAAAAATAAAAAACTCATTTATAGCCTAAAGATCAGATCGGCTCGATTTTAGTTCGGATCAGCTAGAATTCTAGGATTTCAAAATTTTAACTCTTCAAGACTATGTTGTTCACGCTTTACTCAATTCAGCTTTTTTTTTTAAAATTAATATTCCTTATTTATTTTACTCTTCAATTAACTTTAAATATAAAAATAAAAAAAGAACATCTCCTACTTGGAAACAATAAATATTCAAAAAAATTAAAATTCTTAGAATAAGAAACAAAATTTGGGTTCAGTTTAAATTATCTAAATTCAAATTTATTAAAACTTTCTGCTTTAGAATGAATAGGTTAAAGGGTTCTAAAATTGTTTAAAAATCACTTATTGACTCGCTAATATCTAGAGATCATTTTATTTTTTGTTGTTCAAAAATCATATTTTATATAGCCCTCCTTATAGGTGCTATTTTCTAGACTTGAAAAATTTTTAGGATTCGAAATGATAGATAGCATAATTTATACTCAAATGGCTTCAATAAATTTTGGTAAGTTAAGTTTAATTCAAATTAGTTTATAACAAGATTAAGTGGCCTACAAGATCAATTCGAGAAACTTAAGCTAACACTAAAGAAATAATATATAATCAAAAAATTCTATATAAGATCGGGGTATTATAGATGACTTCAACATTCTAGTATAAATATTAGAGTCTATTTATTGATCTATACTATATATTATTCAACACATGTTATATTTGGTAAAATGTTCATTAACGTTGTAGATCATGATGGTACCAAAATGCTATCTGACTTTCACCCCTGCCTCTCGATGGATTAGCAAAGCAAATCTGAGGAGCAGTCGTAGCATACTTTATTTACCTCTACATCGGCTGTTTAGGAACCATCAGCATCTACTCCACCAGCATCTAAGCCTTCACCATCAACCACATCTCCGACACATGCTTCGACACTGGCATCTGAGTATAGATTTTTATTATATTATTTATTTATTTATTTATATAATTTTATATATTTACATATTTAAATACATATTTTATTATAGGTGCATCATCCAGTAGGATATTTTGCAAGTCCTCACATGTATGCCACATGTGTGAAACCACCAGCATAAAAGATGGTGTAAATGATACTGAGGGAAGGCCAGTAGGAGAGATCGTGCAGAGATGCATTCATTTTTGGAGTCTTAGTGGTCTAATATTCTATTTCGATATATATCCATAGTGATATAACGATTGATGGATGCTGGTAATTTGGAACCAGGTGTGGGAGGGATATGGAAAGTGGTATCTTAGATTATTATAGAATGTGATAATGTATTGGACTTTATTTGATTGAATAATTTGGTAACTGACTTTTTGATAATTTTGGTGTAAGAGAAAAGTATGACTTTTCAAATCATGAAGGGCTAAGATATCCAACTGAAGAAGATTGAAGAGTTGAATCTAGGGCTATTAAGTCTTAAGCTTGACAGAGTGGCTCGAGCATCGATGGAGACATTAGAGGAGCTTGTTTTTGGATATAGGACTGTCCCCTTGTCAGATGGGAGGGAATTCCGCATTGAAGGCCCAAGAGAAGGATAGACTTTTAAAATTTTCATGATTATTAAAGGTTAATTTTATAAATAATACAATATTAATAGTCCATATATCAGCATTATAATTATTTTGAATTTATTAATAAATTTTAATTATAATTTATAAAATTATAAGAAGAGATTGGATGCGCTCACGAATCGAGGGTCCGGATATGCTCTGGCCCTAATGAATCAGTTTGTCTTAAAAAGATCTTTAGGGGCTCTGAGCATTTGTCTAAGGAGGATCCAATGATGCCTAGAACATACACCATAGCTATCGATCTGAGTGTCTTCTCTTATTACTTTCGATGTTGTTAGTCGGGAGCAGCTTGAGAAGGCGTTGGCCAATGCAGCTCAGACTACGACATGGGTAGATCAAGTATGACGTGGGCGCTTAGCTGAGGACGCATATCTCATCTGGAGAGTATCCCTGAGCATCATGGTGATGAGAACTCAACATTTTTGGAGCAGACTCGCAGGCAATTGGGGAATATATGACCGCGTCCAGCTCCAGCCCTTTTCAGCTCAGGGTCCTCCAGCTTCGCTCCAGCTCCAGCTCATGCTCCATTTTCGGTGACGCAACGAAAGATTTAGGAGACTTTCCAAGTATTTTAAAAATTTTATTCAACAATAAAATTAGAGCATTTTATTAATATTCTTATATTTATAATATTTTTTATATATTTTATTATATTAGATATCTCTATATTTATCAGATAAAATATATAAAAAAATTAAAATTTTTATATATTTTTATTATTCAAAAACTATGATAATGGTTGCAAAATCACTATCGTAGGCATGCCAAGCGAGGCAACAAGTTACATGCCAACCACTACTATAGACCTATGGCAGCGGTTATATAACCGTTGCATTAGATCTATGACAGCGGTTCCATAATCACTGCCATAAATAGATATAATAGTGGTTACGTAACCGCTACCATAAGTTAAGCTATGACAGTGATTATGGAACTACTGCCATATCTCGATCTATGGTAGCGGTTATGAAACCGCTGCCATAGACTGGATATGGCAGTGATTTGCATAACCACTGCAATAACCACTGTCATAGATCTATAACGACGACCGTGGTGACAGCGGTTATCTAACTGCAGCCATAGCCTATGGCAGTGATTTTTTAGGCTACGACAGCGGTTACAAACTGTTGTCGTAGCCCTTTTTTGTAGTAGCGTCATCCCTTCTTCATCATTCTTTTCTGTTATTTGGAGATGTCGTTCTGTTTGGTGGTGCTGAATTCTTGGTAGCATATTTATGGCTTCACTACGGCGTGCCTTTTAGCCACGGTAAAGTTGATCGTTACTCTCTTTTGTTATCACTTCATGGTTAAAAGGCATCCCGTTATCTGTGGCTAGTGGTACATGACCCCCAAGATTAGGAAAGGTGTTCTCCTACTGATTCGAGGCCCTCTTTTTGCCATTCATGGCTGAAAGACATGATTTCTATTTCTCTTTCATACATCGAGCAAAGACTAGGGTTTCGTTGATTGGAGGGAGCCTCAAGAAAATTTATTGAAAGATCCACTGCTTGGCCCACGCTTGAAGCAGGACCTAGATACTTTGCATGGTTTTAAGATTTCAGAGTTGAAGGAACTCCTATCCGAGCAGATCTTATTCAACATAGGAATTAGCCAAGTTAACCCTTTGGGTATGTACTCGCGATGTTGATTGATTAATGCCTCGGATTGCAGAGCAGGGTCCAAGTTGGCCCAAGGCGTCGGGTCCGAAGGTTCTTCGGAAGAGAAGGGCTGATGCTACCAGAGGAAGGTCTATTCATCCTCGGGTCAAACTTCTTCCTACACTGCCAGTTTTCAAAATCGAAGGATTCAATCCTCATAACATTGAGGATCTTCAGATCATGCGCGTTCCATGTGTTTTGGACCCCCTAGCTGTCGAGGGGAGTCACGAGACCTCTATTGAATGTTTGTTTAGCAAGGTGATTCTGAGTTTGCCAGCCTCTAATGTCTCCGATCTTTTTCTAGAGGAGGAGCCAGCTAATGGAGAAGAAACTGCCGGGACCGCAGTAGATGCAACGCCACTTACTGAGGGTGCTGAGGTTTCTGAAATTGTTTCTAAAACTACACCAGGTGGTGCTTCCAAGGTTGCGCTGGGCAAAGAGAATGTTACCGAGGTTGCCAAAACTTCTAGACTATGCCAGCTGGAGTTGACTGTCAGGGGTCTACTCTTGACGACTACAATTTAGTGTGCAAGGCATTCTCTAATTTTCTTCACCTTGCAGAACTACCCAAACTATTGGTAGAGTCCCTGAGGACGAAGAGGCGAAAGGCTTTGGACTGCTTTATTTGGGTAAGCCAAGAGTATCCATCATTCTGTTCCATTTTTATCTCTTTATTTTGAGATTCATTTATCATGAACTTTATGGAATACTTCGGCAACTTGCCCATTATCTAAATGGGTTCATAGAAAACAATGTTGATCTTTTGGTTAAGGCAACGAGGTTCGTAATGGAAGCCATGATACTTAAGAGAACCAAAGATCAATTATCAAAGACGATTGGGGAGGCTTTCGATAGAGCTAAAGCTACCGAGAGAAAGCCTCAGGATGCTGAGGCAGCATTAGTGAGGTCTGCAGAAGAAAATGCTTGGCTACTCGGCATCAATAAGGTTTTAGAGATCGAAATTAAGAAACTCAAAGCTCGAGTTGTTAAAGCTGAGGCATCTGAAGCAGAGGCCCTACTCATGACGAAAGCAGCAGAGGAAAAAGCTTCGAAGGCTATTGATGATTTTCGAGCATCAAAAAAATTTAGAGAGAAGAAAGCTTTATTTGCATTGGATGCTTACGATGAAAGAAAATGCATCGTCTGTGAAGAAGTGGCTTCCAAGTATCTGAGATTAGATTTGGGCTTTTTGGACGAGGTCCCAGGAGGTTCCTCTTCTGACCCGGAGGATACTTCTTTTGTTTCATGTTGTTTTCTTCTTCTAATTTTATTTTTTGTTCTACTCTGATATGAGGAATCGTTACTTTGGCTCAATAGACCTCATTTTTTTGATTTTTATTCGAGAACCCACAAACCAATCTTTTTGCTTTTTGTGCACATATTTAACAGGATGTATCTATTTTTCTATGCGGCATTGAATGTACATAATTATAGAAGCATCATAACCATAAGTCTTTATGCAAAATTTGGAGCACAGCTATAGGGTGGCAGAAATATCCAATCTGTAATTTACACATGGCGCTATTTGATGCTTGTGATTATGACGGGTTTGCCTATTTATAGCAACCCCCCGCTTGCAAATTCGTCCATCTACGGTATCGAGAACCATTTTGTGAAATGCCTACAAAGTGGCTTAATCCCCCGTAGGGAGATGAAGCTCTTTCTTTTTGTCGTAGTAATCATCATCTGATCAAAGGAGTTGACAAGTACTGGTTGGCTTCAATTGATTCAATGATGCCAACGATGGGTGTTTCGTCATCAGGCTAGTTCTACTCTTAGTCCTGAGACCTTGGTCACCTCGCTCTTCCTATAGGGGATGGTTTCTCGCTCGGTCCTGAGGGCTTTATTACTATTTTTCTATCTTGAGAGGGCAAGATTTCGTGACTTTCTTAAAGGGGCCAGAGATTGTGTGTAGGGGAGCAGGAAGAAGTTGAGCTGCCTTTGGGGGTACTGATGAAGATTGCATCTTATGCTTTGAAGGCTCTCTCAGCTGTGGTACCATGTAAGACCATAGTTTTGAGGCTTCGAAGGGTGCTTTGATGCCATCCTAAGATATTTCTCCGATTATCTATCATGCATTGGCATTTGATGGTGGGATTCTTTGTTCTGAGGTTATCTATCAAGCGAATGCTACTTCAACCTCGACGTGATTTTTCTCATCACTTCCGACTTGCGGTTCTCTCGATGGCGCTCGAGGTTGTGCCACCTTCATAGAGGAGAGTAGAACAGACAAAAGATCCTCTGATTCTAGGTTGGAAAGAATTAGATTTCAAGTGAACCTAGCTTCAACCTTGGTGGGACCTCTATCACCTCCAGCTTGCCATTCCCCTCGATCTAGGTACCTCTTATGAGCTCTCAAAGCCTCAATGCCATGGAGGAACAAGTTCCAGATAAATGCAATTTCAACTCCATCGAGCTTTCTGATCGTGTTTTCTTCTCTCCGATAAAAAAAGGCGATAAGCAGGATCCTAATTTCATAAGGCCTATTGTAACTCTGATATAGAATTTTTACCATCATTTCTTGTAAAAGCAATAGCAGCATTGCTCTTGGAAGAATTCTTTTTAATGAGGAAATGTCTTCTTTTCCTTCGCAACAATTTTGAACTTCCTTTTGTGGACTTGTTCTGAGTTGATACCCCATCTCTTAGGGTTTCGTTATCCCGATTGGAGGGATTTTTTGGCTTAATGTGGTTCCAATCTAGGGAGCCCATTGAGTCATAGTCCTAAACAAAAGGGCTTAATTTTGAAGCAACTCTGATCCGAGGAGTTAGTTAAGACAGTCCCGAATCGAAGAGACTTCGAGTCTAAGCGGTTCCGATCTAAGGAATACATTGTAATCTATTCTGATCATAGGGATCTTTAGTCGAAGTGGTTTTGATCTGAGGAATGCGTTGTAATCTTTAGTCGAAGCAGTTTTGATCTGAGGAACATGCCATAACCTATCCCAATCAAAGGGATCTTGAGTCAAAGCGATTTCAATCTGAGGAATGCACTATAACCTTTAGTCAAAGTGGTTCCGATCTGAGGAATGCATCATAACCTATCCGGATCAAAGAGATCTTGAGTCGAAGTAGTTCCGATCTAAGGAACGCACTGTAATCTTTAGTTGAAGTGATTTCGATCTGAGGAATGCACCGTAACCTATCCCGATCAAAGAAATCTTAAGTCGAAGCGATTCCGATCTGAGGAACGTATTGTAATCTTTAGTTGAAGCAGTTTTGATATGAAGAACGTGCCATAATCTATCCTGAACAAAGGGATCTTAAGTCAAAGTGGTTCCGATCTGAGAAACACACTATGAAGAGGACATCACCCAACAGCATGCTTATTGATGCATCATATTTTTTTATTTTACTTTATATTTTTTGGGTGTATGTGGGTGTATAAATGGGTGTATGGGGAATTGGATGTATTTTCTTTTATTTTCCAACTCATGCATATATTTTAAAGCATGAGGTGGAACCAGGTTGTTAGGGATCAGATCTTTTTGTTAGAGTTTGTTTTTATTTTACTAAAATTTGTTACTTGTCCGAAGCCCATTTATAAAAGGGCCTTCTTTTGTAATTAGAAGGGAGAACGGAATTGAATTGAAAGAAATCCCTGTCTTCTTCCTCTCGAGACTTCTTCTTCCTCCCTTCTCCTTCTCCCTCTCTTCTTCTTCCTGCTAAGCTTCTTCTTCCTCCCTACTTCTTCTTCTTCTCTACTAAAGCTTCCTTCCCCAAGCTACAAAATCCACTCCCTCCTCCGTTTCTAACTTCCTAAAACACCGGCCAACATCTAAGCTAACCTATTCGATCACCCCATCCCCCTCTGCTCCCAAGCCATCAGCCCTAGCCTAAGACTCCCAAATCACTATGAGCACCACCTCCCACCTCCACCTTAACTCATCTTCCACCACCGCACCATCTATCTCCCAACCGAACCATCCACTATCACCACCATCGGTCCGCAACCACACCATCCTCTGTCGTTCTTGTCGCCATCCTCCATTGCATCCACCGCTATCCCGAACCCCACGCTCGAGTGGACTTTGCCTAAACCCACTTCTCCGACCACCCAAACCCTCCATCTTCACCATTTCCATTGACCATCTCCCTTCTCATTCCCTATTTTCCCTCCATCGGAGCAACACTCTACTCGTCGATGGTAGTACATTGGGATAACAAAGGCTGCAAAAGAAGCTCTTTGGCTTAGAAGACTGATTGATGAGATGAGATGGAGTAGAGCAAGGTTACACTATTCAGTAATAGTCAGAGTGCTCTGCTGTTGGCACAAAACTCAGTCTATCATGCATGCATAAAGCATATAGATGGAGGTACCATAGGATTAGAGAGCTGATGGAGGAAGGTGAAGTAAAATTGATGAAGATCAATACCAAGAAGAATCAATCTGATGCACTCACGAAGGTACTTCCAAGTAATAGCTTTCAGAGATGTGTGTTACTGAAGAGTCTATTGAGAAGAGATGAGTTCATAAGGACTTGAAAGCACCAAGATAGAGAATATGAGCTCAGTCTCAATAGTAAAAATTCAATAATTGGGCCGGCTCACCCTAAGACTGAGCCGGCTTAGTTGAGAACTGGGCTGGCTCAGTCCAGGACCGGGTCGGCTAGGTCTCAGAGAAAAATTCAGATAGAAAATAGTATTTTTGAGCTATTGGCATAGTACACAACTGGATCGACTTAGTCTGGGATTGAGCCGATCCAGTCGTAGGTTAGTTGGCTCAGTTTTTGTAGATTATTATTTTATGTACGTGGGTTATTTGGATTTAAAATTTTTTTTTATGAGCTTGGACTTGACCCTTTGTTAAGTATATATACTGAAAATAGATCAAGATTGTAAGAGTGCTGAAATATACTGAATAAAAGCTTTTTTCTTTCGAAAATCTCTTCTTCTCTATTTTCTGAATTATTTGATCGTGCTTTCACATTAATCTCTGAGAAGTACTTTTTTGTTACTTGGCTAATCACCGATAACTACGTTGATTCGTGTGGGAAGAGTGTGCATTTTCGATAAGAATCCGATTAGGTCCAACCATTAACATAACTATACTTGGTGCATCTAACCAACGAATGATTAAACCTAACTATGGTTGATCAACCTAACCACCATTAGAGAGACACATCTAAGTCATCATGTGATGAATGATAATTTTATTAGTCAATAAGTACCAGACCTATGGGCCTTCAATGATTATTGAGTTAATGGATCCATTATCAAACACCTTAATGGGAGGCTATGACTCAATTATCTTCATATCTTTATCATTTTAAGGATCTAATAATTTTAAAAAATTTAAATTATTAGTGATTTAAGGTTAGAAAGAATATGGACCAATTTGTTTCCACTGACTTGACCAAGTCAAGTCCTCCCACTGATTTCTCAAGTCATCAATAAGGACTATGATCAATTTCAGTCCATAGGCACCTAGATCAGTCTCACTAAATAAAATCAGTCTCATTGATTTTCTATGTGACATGAGTTAGTACGAATCAATGAGCAATCTAATCAAAAGCTGATTAACTATATTGGCCGGATAAGTGAGATTGATGAAAGAATCTACCAAGGCTTGCCTTAGACATCATCAAAAATGGTCAGATAAGTGGGCTGTCAATTAAAAACTATTGATCTAAAATGCCAGACTTATCTTAGATACCAATCAATTTATCAGTTTTGATTTGATTTGCCTAAAGACTTGGGCTCGACCACTGAGCCATGATCAGTATTCATTTGTTAGATATATGGACTTTGATCAACTACAACTAGTAAATTGATCTAAAAAAATGATCTAATCCTAATTAACTATTAATTAGATTTGATCAATTTTTTAACTAAGTTCATATTTAATCTAACCCTAGGTCTAACCCAATTAAGGACCTGATCAAAGCTAACCCATTATCCATTAACCCATATTTTATGAAATTATCTCAGGATGTTCAAATCACAAACTTAGATCCTAAATAATTACTTAATTCTCAATTAATTTCAAGCTCATGAGTTTTGGGTTCATGAAATCTCAGAACTAATTTTTGATTTGATTATTTAAAAAATTTTCAAATTATAAACACTTTACTTTGAATCAAATTCAAATGATGGTTTTAGATCTAATTTGTTTCAATATTTCGATCATGTCCTAGGATTTCGAATCTAGAATTTTATAGAAAGTAAGTTTATAATTTAAATTCTACAAAACTTATATATCATGCATATGCAAACTAGATTAAAAAATAGAGCTACATATCAACATATGCAATATAAAGATCTAGATCAAAACATGAAACATATCACATGGATCTCATCTAAATGATCAAAATCAGATCATAAATTATTTAATATTAGATTTAAAATCTAAAAATAAATTATAAATTATTTTATATCTCATCTAATATATTTATGATTTAAGTTTCTCGGATCAGCACATACTAGGACAACTTTTTTACTATAAGGGGTACACCTTATAGCAGGACAATCTTTTATCAGTATATGCAATTCTGATATTATTTAGATCTAATCTAAATAACCTAAAATATATCTAATATCTATTTAATTTTAAATTTAAATTAAAAAATTAAATCATAAACTTTCTTAGATCTAATCAAAATTATTCATGATTTATATTCAGATCAACACATACTAGGATAATCTTTTCATTGTAAGGGATTAACCTTATAATAGAAATAAGAAAGAAATCCAATTCTTAGATCTTTCATAAATTAAAAAATAAAATAAAAAAAATAAATTCTAAGAGAAGATAAATCTTCTCCTTTAAGATATCAACGGTTGATATCCTGAAAATATCTATATGCTAGGACAAGAGGAGATCTTCTCCTCTAGATTTTTCCTATGCTTTTAGATCTAACATCTCTGATTTTTACTCTCAAAAATTTTCACAAAAATAAGAAGAAGAAGGGTTCTCAAATAAATTTTAAGAGAAGACCTTTCTTCTCTTCTCCTTTTCTCATCAGGATATGATCAAATCATGTCCAAAAAGAACATCATGCCCCAACAACTTGAAGCACTTATCCCCATACCCTATTCCTCTCTCTCTCAAATTTTTATCACATAAAAATTATAAAAAATAAATAAGAAAAAAAATACATAAAAAAAATAAAGAGAAGACAATCTTCTCTTACCTTATCTCTTCGAGATATCAACATTTGATGTCTTAATTGAAGGCTCTTCTCTAAGAATCTTGGCATCCCAAAACCACCATGCCTTCTCCTCCTTTTCCTCTAATTTTTCATGAATTTTCTAAAATTTATCGCATTCTCAAAGGGCCTTGAAAAGTGGCATAGGTTAACAACCAAAGACTAGGTCAAAGACTACTCTTAGAAAGGCTCTTGGTGGCGTCCAACTTTTGGATGCCACCCCATCCCTTTCTCAAAGTGAAGAACTAGCAAAAACATTCCTAAAAGGATGGAAAAAGGATGCACAACAATATGGAAGGCGTGGAATTTATTTCCATAGAGAGACAGATAGAGTTTTAGGTTTTAAGGACTCTATCAAATAGAATCCCATGCATAACTACTTTCCAATTTTGACCAACTCAAAATTTATTCCAAAACCTCCAGATTATGGGGCATGAAAAATCATTCTTAGGCATGTAACTAAGTTATGTTAACTTCTGAAAATGAAGTGTGGGTGTGGGCTTACTTAGGTGCAAGGAAAGAGAGAGAGTCCCAGTCCAACTGGGACTCCTCTTGTTTGACTAGGTCAAAATAGGTTTGAATCTAATTTAAATTATATTTAAATTAGATTAAATGCAACCTAGTTAAGGATGATCCTAGTCCAACTAGGAGTCTAATTAAATTAGATTAAATTAAAATTTAAATTTGATTTAAATTTTAAGTCAATTAGGTGCACCCAAGTCCTAGTCAAACAAGAAATTATTCTTTCTTACTATTAGCTTATCCAATAAATTAATTAGACTTAATCTAATTTAGTCCAAACTAATTTTAATTAAATTTAATTCAATTAGACTTGATCTTAGCCCGATTGCTCAATCAAATTGAGCTAATTAGTAATCCAATTGCTAATCGATTCTCCTGCAATACTTGCATTAGATCAAACATCAATCGTATTGATGGATTGACCTTAGAATGATTCTCAATCATCGATTAACCATTTGATTAGGTTACAAGCTATAATATGTGTGACCTTATAGGTTCGAACCTAAGCTGGTAGTATAGGAACCAATTTCTGTACCAATCAAAGTTACCATCTAATAATGATTTCTGATATCCGGATAGGTCGAATGTATTCAAAGCAACATTCTTAGAATCCTGACCCATGGTTACCATATAATTTATCCCTATGATCAATAATACTCAAGATGACTTTGAGTACGCTGTCAAATACTCATACAAGTTATTTCTATTATGTCTCAAAATTTTACAAATTTTGTGACACCTCACGAGGATCACCCAGGCCTAGATTTTGCTAAATTGAAACATGGTGAGTCATTCTCTTCCTGAAGTTAATCAGAAGTGGTCAATCTCATCTTGACTCATACAACAATATCACAAGTACTTGACTATACTCAAAAATCTTTCAAATCTATATTAGAAATACAGGCAGTCTGGCACCAAAGTATAGTAAGTTGCTTGCAAGTCACCATGATGATCTTAGGTCGGAGGAACACTCATACCCATTGATCTTAGCTAGCTACTCTTGATAGTAGAGTGCTACATTGATCATGTTCAGTGCAGATATACTCCTACATCTCACTTGGATGCCATATCAATGTCTTCACACCACTTGGTTATGAGGATAACCAACGAATATGGCATATAGCGACCTACACTTGATAAATTATCGTTCTTATTAATAACTTATCATTTGATCATGAATAATTTAAGAACCATCCGATAAATCCTTCTTTATCGATTAATTATGGTTCTAAGAACTTCATCATAATTTAGAAGATCATTTAATGAAGATAGAACTTTTATGATGAATCAGTCAAATAATTATTATTATTAGATAATTTATATGCTAATTTCAATCATCTACCACCTAGATGATTGGCTTTAGAACATATTTTTCAATAACTCCTATTTGGACTAAAGCCAATCAGAATGATATCAAATATTCTATCTTTCACTTGAGTTCGTAGAACTCTTTAGTTCCAAGGCCTTAATAAATGGGTCAGTCAAGTTCTTCTTTTCCATCGACCTTCTAAAGATCGAGTCATCCAGATCTAATATCTAAGATGAAAGCAATGCAGAATATGCTGGTCCTTGGGTTCTTTAGCCTGAGCTATGGCTCTAGTGCTATGATAAGACTGGACCATCAGTGGAGGATTCCACGCCCAACTTGTTAATGAACATCAACAACTATATAGTTTACATGGCAGCATCATATGTCACGATATACTCTACATCATTAATTGAATAGGCTAAAGTATATTGCTTGAAATCTTTCCAATAGATTGCTTCTACAATTAGGATATGATCCGACATTCTCTTGTTGTCATCTTATTTTGACTAAAATTAAAATATCCACATATTTTAAGTCAGTACTTTCATATTTGAGTCATTGAATCTTAGTATTTTTCAAATACTTAAGGATTGTCTATACAATCTTTCAGTGGCTCTCACTGGATCAGACTGGTATATGCTCACTACCTCTAGTGAGTATACCATGTCTAGTCTCATACATAGAGAAATAAGATGATAGCTAAACCTTTATTCCTTGTAATGCTGGAATATCATTCCTTATTAAGAGAATTTCATCCTCAAACATCACAAGAAATAACACTATAAAATATTTTGCCCAATTATAAATACAGGATTTGTCTTTGTTTATAACCAAGATATACGTTCAGAACATATGTTCGAAAACTGAGATAATAGCCAAACGGGCTTTACAGGTCTTTACTTTTCTATCTGTACTACTCTGATCTTTTTGAAAATTTATTCACACCCAATAAATTTTATTCCTTTAGGTGAATCATCTAGTGTCCATACACTATTGATTTTCATAGACTTCAATTTGGATCATGTGGATCCAAGCTACTTCTCAAAGGTAGATCACTGCATTGTATCTCTATAGATGATCGGATCATTGTTGTTCTCATCAAGCTCAATAGGATCGTCATCCCGGACCTAGATACTGAAGTATCTGTCCGGCTAATGCGGTACTCTACCGAATCTTCTTAAAGATGATACTTTAATGGGATTCAGATTTGATCTGATCAAATTCGATTCTATAGGTTTATAGATAACATTGGTTCTTTTCTATCAGTCAAACTTTTACAAGTTCAACTTGACAAGCATCAGTTCCTTCTCTAAAAAATTTCTTTTCAAAAGAAATGCCTTTCTATTGATGAATATCTCATATTCTTCAACATAGTAGAATTAATAATCCTTAAACACTTATTGGACTAGGATCCAAGTTTATCTGTGTGCAAGACTTTGACATAGCCCGATCAATCCTAAAATCGAAGGTGAGAGAGTCTAGGTCTATGCTCGATTCATATCCAATATGGAGTCTACGTGATAGATTTACTCAGAACCTTTTACAGAATAAAATAAGTAGTCAGTAAAGCATAACCCTAAAATATGCAGACTAGTGAACCCTATCGTGTATTGAATCATGTCTAATAAAGTTTAATTTCTTCTTTTAGATATACTATATTCTAAAAAAAATCTATTAAAAAAGAATCCAATTCTCTCCTAGATATGTCACAAACTTTACTAAATAAGTATTTGCCTTCTCGATCTGATTGAAGAGTTTTAATACCTTATCCAATTTATTTTTCTATTTTATTATTGAATCATTTGAACATTTCAAATAATTTAGGCTAGATGCACCCATGACCAGATGATCGTTTGTAATGAAATATTAATATTTTTCTTTAGAACTTAAGTTCATAAATCCATATACATCACTATGTATGAGACTTAGAACTTTATTGGCTCCTTCATCTTTTTCAGTAAAAGATAATTTTATCATCTTCCCAAGAAGACAAGATTCATGGGCTATCAATGATTCACAATCATTAATATCGAGGTTTTCCTCTCAAGCTAACCCGTTTATCCTATTCTTGTCAAGATGACTAAGCCTATAATGCCAAAGATAGATATCAATGATATAATCTAACTTGGATGTATATATTACACTTAACAGACTATGTAAATATTATATTTATTATCCATATATTATTATAATATTATTTATAATAATATTACAACAATCTTCTTTATTGATAAATGATAATCATCTCTGACCAAAAGGCCATTAGAGATCACATTTATCATAAATAATGGATAATAGTGATAATCACTCAAAATGAAATCTTTTGAAAATAAGCTTGATAATTTCTAAAGATAGAATTGGAACAAGACTTCCATCCCCAACGTTCAGGTATTTCTCACCTTTTTCAAACACCCACTTGTAGTCTTTGTAACAAATTACATAAGACTACCAATATCTAATATCTAGATAGTAGAATTATATATAGAAAAATTTTAAGGTATTATCATATAACATCTTTGATGAGCAATTTTTGCTTCTTTCTCTTGTTCAGCATATTATGATAAAAAAAAATAAGATAATTCTTCTTCCTATGATCCTACTTCTTATAGTAGAAGTACTATGCCTAATTTAGATTAATCTTCAATTAATTATTTTGACCGGGCTTAGAAGCTCCAACATGAATCAATTCGTACTACTAAACTAAATTTAACTTTCAATACTAATTATTAAAGTTGGATCTTATAAATCATCACTGTCTAACAGTAATAGGAGCAATTAGAGTTTAGCCTTATTTTGAGAAAAGAGAGTAATGACTTAGGTATATGAATTATATTAAGCTTAGAGACTTCAACTTTAGTTGAAAGGTTCTCTTACTATTTTATTCGAATTGGTAGCCTCTACCTCTAATTTAAAAAATTATTTTAATTTTTTAGTAGGTACTAAAATTCACATAGACTGCACATAAGCCCAACTATGGTTAGTCAATCCATGTACATCTAAGAGTAGGTTCATAACCAATTATTTCTCCAAATAACTTTTAGTAATTTAATTTTATCCCAGAAACCTAATCAGTAGGCTAGGGCCTCTACTGTAAGGATCCGATTAGATCCAACCATTAACATGACTATACTTGGTGCATCTAACCAACGAATGATTAAGCCCAACTATGGTTGGTCAACCTAACCACCATTAAAGAGACACATCCAAATCATCATATAATGAATGATAATTTTATTAGTCAACAAGCACCAGGCCTATGAGCCTCCAATGATTATTGAGTTAATGGATCCATTATCAAACACCTTAATGGGAGGCTATGACTCAGTTATCTCTATAACTTTATCATTTTAAGAACATAATAATTTTAAAAAATTTAAATTATTAATGATTTAAGAATAGAAAGGACGTGGACCAATTTGCTTCCACTGACTTCGTTAAGTCAAGTCCTCCCACTGACTTCTCAAATCATCAACAAGGACTAGGATCAATTTCAGTCCATAGGCACCTAGATCGGTCTCACTGAATAAAATCGATCTCACTGATTTTCTATGAGACATGGGTTAGCACGAATCAATGAGCAACCTAATCAAAAGCTAAATAACCACATTGATTAGGTAAGTGAGATCGGTGGAAGGGTCTACCAAGGCTTGCCTTAGACACTATTAGAAATGATCAGGTAAGCGAGCTATCAATTAAAAATCATTAGTCTGGGATGTCAGACTTATCTTAGACATCAATCGATTTATCAATTTTGATTTGGTTTGCCTAATGACTCAAGCTCGACCACTGAGCCACGATCAGTATCCATTTGTTAGATGTATGAACTTTGATCAACTACAACTATTGAATTGATCTAAAGAAATGACCTAATCCTAATTAACTATTAATTAGATTTGATCAATTTCTTAACTAAGTTCATATTTAATCTAACCCTAGGTCTAACCTAGTTAAAGACCTGATCAAAGCTAATTCATTATCCATTAACCCATATTTTATGAAATTATCTTAGGATCTTCAAATCACAAATCTAGATCCTAAACAATCACTTAATTCTCAATTAAGTTCAAGCTCATAAGTTTTGGATTTATGGAATCTCAGAACTAATTTTTGATTAGATTATTTAAAATATTTTTAAATTATAAATTCTTTACTTTGAATCAAATTCAAATAATGGTTTTAGATTTGATTTATTTCAATATTTCGATCATGTCCTAGGATTTTGCAGAAAGTAAGTTCGTAATTTAAATTTTATAAAACTTATACGTTATACATATGTAAACTAGATTAAAAAATGAAGCTACATATTAACATATGCAACAAGAAGATCTAAATCAAAATATGAAACATATCACATGGATCTCATCTAAATGATCAAAATCAGATCATAAATTATTTAATATTAGATTTAAAATTTAAAAATAAATCATAAATTATTTTAGATCTTATCTAATATATTTATGATTTAGATTTCTCAGATCAGCACTAGGATAACCTTTTCAATGTAAGGGATAAATCTTACAACAGGATAACCTTATGGCAGTATATGCAATCCTGATATTATTTAGATCTAATCTAAATAATCTAAAATAGATCTAATATTTATTTAATTTTAAATTTAAATTAAAAAATTGAATCATAATTTTTTTTAGATCTAATCTATATTATTTATGATACAGATCAACATATACTAGGATAACATTTTCATTATAAAGGGTTAACCTTACAACAGGACAATCTTATGGCAGTATATACGATCTTTAATTAATTTTAATTTTTAAATTTATTTTAAAATATATATAAATATATTATAAAAGAATCTAGATGCTTTGATATCACTGAGGAAAAACATACAGAATTTCATGCATAGATTTCAAAACTTTTTCAAAATTAAAGCAGCAGAAGATATAGATTAAATAGTTTAATCTACAATATGCATATAATCAGATTACAAAATCCTACATCAAGGATCTATAACATATCATAATACAAATATAAATCTAAAATTAAATTAATCATAAGTGGTATTGATCATATCAATACCTAGATATAGAATAATTCTAGATCTAATCCTAGATCATATCTAGGTTACCAAGAGATCAGATCTCTTATCTTTGCATAGATTAAGAACTCCACATTTGATTTTCATTATTGCTTTTAGAGCTACACATGCATCCGATCTCTACAGATGATCCATACGAACCTGCAACATAGATCAGAGGTTCGTCGAACGAAGATCCGCTCGAAGTGCTAGCTTCTCATGGATCCCTCTTGATGGTTAATCAAATAAATATTCTCTAGATCTCTTGGATACTCTAAAAGATGAAGAATATGAGAAGAAATAAGGAAGGAAACCAACCCTTAATCTCTTATAAATCAAAAAATAAAATAAGAAAAAATAAATATTAAGAGAAGATAAATCTTCTCCTTTAGGACATTAATGGTTGATATCCTGAAAATATTTCTATGCTAGGACAAGAGGAGAACTTCTCTTCTAGATTTTTTTTATGTTTCTAGATCTAACATCTCTAATTTTTACTCTCAAAAATTCTCATAAAAATAAGGAGAGGAAAGGGTTCTCAAAAAAATCCTAAGAGAAGATCTTTCTTCTCTTCTCCTTCTCTCATCAGGACATGATCAAATCATGTCCAAAAAGAATATCATCCCCCAATAACATGGAGCACTTATCCCCACACCATATTCCTATCTCTCTCAAATTTTTATTACATAAAAATCATAAAGAATAAATAAGATAAAAAATATATTAAAAAAAATAAAGAGAAGATAATTTTCTCTTATCTTGTCTCTTCAAGATATCAACCTTTGATGTCTTAATTGAAGGCTCTTCTCCAAGAATCTTGGCGTCCCAAAACCACCATGCCTTCTCCTCCTTTTTCTCTAGTTTTCCATAATTTTTTTGGGATTTATCACATCCTCAAAGGGCCTTAAAAAGTGGCATGGGTTAACAACCAAAGACTAGGTCAAAGACTAGTCTTAGAAGGAATCTTGGTGGCATCCAACTTTTGGATGCCACCCTTGGATGCCACCCCATCCCACCCCATCCCTTTCTCAAAGTGGAGAACCAGCAAAAACATTCCTAAAAGGATGGAAAAAGGGTGCACAATAATATGGAAGGCATGAAGTTTGTTTTCATAGAGAGAGAGATAGAGTTTTAGGTTTTAAGGACTCTATCAAATAGAATCCCATGCATAACTATTTTCCAATTTTGACCAATTCAAAATTTATTCCAAAATCTCCAGATTATGGGGCATGGGAAATCATTCTTAGGCATGTAATTAAGTTATGTTAACTTCTAAAAATGAAGTATGGATGTGGGCCTTCTTAGGTGCAAGGAAAGAGAGAGAGTCCTTGTCCAACTAGCACTCCTCTTGTTTGACTAGGTCAAAATAGATTTGAATCTAGTTTAAATTATATTTAAACCAAATTAAATATAATTCAATTAAGGATGATCCTAGTCCAACTAGAAGTCTAATTAAATTAGATTAAATCAAGATTTAAATCTGATTTAAATCCTAAGTCAATTAGGTGCATCCAAGTCCTAGTCAAATAAGAAATTGTTCTTTCTTTCTATTGGCTTATCTAATAAACCAATTAGACTTAATCTAATTAAGTTTAAATTAATTCTAATTGAATCTAATTCAATTAGACTTGATTTCAATCTGATTGCTCAATCAAATTAAGCTAATTAATAATCCAATTGCTAATCGATCCTCTTGCAACACTTGCATTAGGTCAAACATCAATCGTATTGATGGATTGACCTTAGAACGATTCTCAATCATTGATTAATCATCTGATCAGATTGCAAGCTCTAATGTGTGTGACCCCATAGGTTCGAACCTAAGTCGGTAGCATAGAAATCAATCTCTGTACCAATCAAAGTTACCATCTAGCAATGATTTCCGATGTTCGGATAGATCAAATATATGCAAAGCAACATTCTTAGAACCCTGACCTATGGTTACCATATAATTCATTTCTATGATCAATAATGCTCAAGACGACTTCGAGTACACTATCAAACACTCATATAAGTCATCTCTTTGTGTCTCAAAATTTTGCAAATCTCGTGACACCTTATGAGGATTATCTAAGCCTAGGTTTTACTAAATTGAAATACAACGAGTCATTCTCTTCCTATAGTTAATCAAGAGTGGTCAATCCCATCTTGACTCACACACTGACTTTACAAGTACTTGACTATACCTAAAAATCTTTCAAATCTATATTAGAAATACAGACAGTCTGGTATCAAAGTACAGTGAATTGCTTACAAGTCACCATGGTGATCTCAGGTCGGAGGGACAGTCATACCCATTGGCCTTAGCTAGCTACTCTTGATAGTGAAGAAAAATCCTGATTTTTTGGATCAGGTTCGTTCAGATCTGATTGGATCGATAGGCATATTTCAAAATTTTTTTCTTAAATTCTAATCAGATCTGACACTTTTTAGATCTAATTTTATAATCTGATAAATAAAAAAATTAAATTAAATTAATTTTAAATTAATTTTATCTTGATTCTGGGATAATCCTGATTATCCATTGATGATCCTTGTCGAAGCTCGGAAGGTTCTGGAATCTAGCCACGCAAGCGCCTGGACCTCTACCGGTATCCACTCAGGACTGGATCTGGAAGATTTTCTCTTCTTCTCTATCTTTTCTCCAAAAATTAGATCTGGAATCTGATCTGGAGGATCTTCAAAACTTCTTTTGAAGATCACTGCAGTCGTCCTTCTGCAGCAATGCAGCCTTCTTTTTTTTTCGTCAATCTTTTCTTGATCTGATCGCACCTAATCTGAAGATCCAAAACTTTCTTGGACGTGTGAAGAGGAGAGAGAGGGCTAGATGGTGGCATGGAAGGAAGGGAGAGGGGCAGCCTTGGGGCGTGGCTAAGAGGAGGAGATCTCAGAAGTTGGGCGCAGATAGGGTCTTATTTATAGACTCTGCTGATCCAATGCAGTCCTCTATCACCTCAACCAATCACAACCCTTTGTGAAATCAGATCTAAATCTGATTGGATGGGAATAGAGTCCCCTGGATTCCAATCCTTAGATGAGAGACCCACAGTTCATTCTTAGATGGTTCCTAAGATTGGTCAAAGTAGATACCCAAGGGCCACCTAAGTGGAAATCCAAGAAGCAGATCTGGAGTCCCATCCATATGAAGGACTCCTAGGCATCCCTATCCACTTGGGCGCATGCCATCCTAGGCGTGCATCCCCTTCTTTTGCCAATTTCTAGAGAGGGGACAAGCCCCCTACCAGCTCTCCAATAAGTGCATGACACATGGTCAAATGTCAAAGGTCAAAGGTCAATGTTTGACCAAGTCAAAGTACAAGAATTAGTAGGTGATGAAAAATGGCAGGTGTTGTCTCAAATTTATCTCATAAATAAGACAACCTTTTCTGACTTGGACAACCTCCAGTCAGACCATATGAAGGCCTCTGATTGAGCACAAACTCCTTTGGCTCAGTCAGGACAACTTATTTATGATAGTAAAAGAAGAACGTTAGGTTCAATCGAGTGCTAGCACGATTTTCTTGAACCTAATTGAATCTCATTCAGATCAATTGAACTAGATCAGTTCAATTGATGATCACCAGATTCAAACCCTTGTTTGTGTGACCCAGTTAGGTTCAGTTCTGTATGGTAATGGGATATGTCATGATCTCTCTATCATCGACATCATCGAAACTCCTTTCGATGGATCAGAACTCTTCTGATTCGAACAGCTAGAATGATCGATCATCTAAATCATTCTAATTGCTCCCAAAATCCACCAGTGACACCTAGCAGTATATGGTGGCAACCCATCAGAGCTGAATGCGAACCTCTTGGTGCAGCTACCTGTGTGATTAAGTTCTTCTATCTTGAGCCCCGATCAGATTAGGGTTAAGGTGAACTCGTCAAACCCTAGTTTCTGTCATATGATGTAATCATTCGATTCAAGTCCAATGTGAAAATCTAAATAGAAACTCTTTCTATTATTTCACTCTGCCATGGCCATGGGCTTCTGGACTTGATTCTCATGATCATCATAGGGCTGCTCCTCTACCACCGAGGTAGATATATTCCATCTTGATGCAATCCAGTTCCTACAATGAACATGCTATAGCCAACATACACCTCAGGGTTCCATATGGCTAGGAGACCGAGTAATGGTGTAGTCAAACTATAACACCCTCAAGGTGAACTGCCGATGCACCTCAGGTCAAAGAACCAGACACACTACTGCAGCATCGAGTCAGTCATTGACGAGAAGGTAGACTTCCTAATGACTACTCGAGGTGGTCACGCTCAGTGCCCTCGTTCTCTAACGAGTACCTGTACTCTCGCTCCGGTGTCTCCACACCGTAGACTCAAGACTCATCTACTAAAGAGAAGCGATTGTACACCAACCTTCCGGATCAATCACCATCCTCGTGATGATCCTATGGTCGGGAGCATTTTATGAGTTAATAATGAAAATTCTTATCTTAAATTTTTAATTCTTGAAAATAAGAATTATCATTACCATTAACTCAAAGGATGTATCATAGACACTAAATATACTTATGTGATAGAAAATAATCCATTTTATTATTTATAGTCAAAATTATAATTTTGCCCTTAAAAGTGTATTACAAGTGTCAGCCAATTCTGACTTCTAGGGCACACATATCTAATAGATAGTAGAGTGCTACATTGATCACGTTTAGTGTAGATATACTCCTACATCTCACCTGAATGTCATATCAGTATCTCCACATCACTTGGTTACGAGGACAACCAATGCATATGGCATACAGCGATCTACACTCGATAAGTTATCATCCTTGTTAATAATTTATCATTTGATCATGAATAATTTAAGAACCATCCGATAAATCCTCTTTTATCGATTGATTGTGGTTTTAAGAACTTCATCATAATTTAAGAGTTCATTTAAGAAAGATAAAACTTTTATAATGAATCAGTCAAATAACTATTATTATTAGATAATTTATATACTAATTTTAATCATCTATCATTTAGATGATTGACTTTAGGATACATTTTCCAACACAATGGACTAGGCCATGTTGCTAGTCAATGTCCATCCAGAGCACTACACATACGGCAAATTCAAATTAAAAATTCTGTGAATGATCCTGAAGAAGAATTCTATATCATGGATCCAAAATTAGCTGACATCTTTGAAGAGTATGACACCATCCAAATTGAGACTGTACTTAAAAAATACTACTATAGAATAAGGCTACGACAGCAGTTTGTAACCGCTATCGTAGCCTAAAAAATTGCTGCCATAGGTAATGGCAGCGATTAGCTAATCACTGCCATTATGGCCATCGCCATAGGTTTATAGCAATGGTTATTGCAGTGGTTATGGAAACCACTATGTATAAACCACTGCCGTAGTCTAAAAAATCGCTGCCACAGGTAATGGCAGCGGTTAGCTAACCGCAGCCACTACAGCTGTCACCGTAGATCTATGGCAATGGTTATTGTAGGGGTTATGAGAATCACTGCCATACATAGTCTATGGCAGTGATTCCATAACCGCTGCTATAGTTCAAGCTATGACAGCGGTTGGTTATGAAAATTACTGCCATACATAGCTTATGGCAGTGGTTATGGAATCGCTGTCATAGCTCGATCCATAGCAGCAGTTACAAAATCACTGCTATAGATCTAATGTAGTGGTTCCATAACCACTATCATAGGTCAATGATAGTGATTGGCACGTAACTTACTGCCTCGCTTGGCATGCCTACGACAGCGATTTTGCAACCGCTGTCGTACCTTTTGAATAGTAAAAATATAAAATTTTTAATTTTTATATATTTTATCTAATAAATGTAAAGATATAAAATATAATAAAAAATATAAAAAAATATTATAAATATAAAAATATTTTTGAAATACTTAAATTTTATTATTAAATAAAATTTATTATAATATTTTTTAAAAAATAAAATACATCAAAAATTTTCTAAATCTACATCATCATCGTCACCGAAAGATGGAGCACAAGTTAGAGGAGTCGGAGCTTGAGCTGGAGGGGTGGGAGTTAGAATGTTGGCCAACATGTTCCACAGCCCACGAAATTTACTCCAAAATGCATGCTGAGCCTCATCATCATGGCGCTGAGGATGTCCTTTAGATAAGATGTGCACTCCTCAGCATGAGCAGTCCATGCCGTAGCCTAATCTACCTGCACCGTAGTCTGAGCTGCCTGTGCCAATACCTCCTTAAGCTGCTCCCAATTGACGACCTCGAAAGCATGTGAAAAGATTCTCGCCTTAGATCAGTAGCTTGTCGGCGTATTTTCGGACCTGCATCGGATTCTTTCAGAGTGCTTGGGTCCAAGACCTGAGATAGATGGTCATGGAGGCCAGAGCTATCCGAATCCTCGCTCGCAAGCGTATCTAACTGCTCCTATAATTATAAATTTAAATAAAATTTTATAAGAAATGCTATAATACTGATAATATATACTAATATATTTATTATTTATAAAATTTTTTTCGATCACGACGTTCATCGATCTGCCCTTCTTATCCATACGGCTGGGCATCACTCCATCTCTCATCAGCTATAACAATGGATCAATTTATTAGAAATATAAAAGAAATATTAATTTAATTTATCTAGTAAGATTCAAAATTCATTATCTCTCTATGCATATGACTAGCCATAGACTCACGGTCTAGAGTATGCATATACTCCTAGGCTGCCTGGTTCTTTCGATTCTGATGGGGGACAATCCTGTATCCAAGAAACAAGCTCCTCTAGAGTGTCTCGTCGGTGCTCAAGCCATCCTTTATGGAGCTTAATCTTGTAGCTTTGGTACAACTTCCCAATCTTTTTCAGTCAAGCATTTTGAGCTCTCTCATGATCTGAAAAGTCATACCTCCTCTGCATAAAGTTATCAAAACTCAGTTACCAAATTATTCTAATCAAATAAAGTATAAACATATCAAATGCATATATAATTAAGATACACTTATCCATATCTTCTTCCATATCTGATCCCTGACATCAGTATCCATCAATCTCTAATTTATGGGCAATACTGAAATGATGTCGGATCGCCTCACAAGCACTCCAAAAAATGAATGCATCTTCCGTGCGGTCTCCCCTACTGGCCTTCTCTCTACATCATACTATATCATCACCTAATGCTAACAGTTCCACATAGGTGGCATGCGTGTGGGACCACGAAATATCCTACTTAATAATGCGCCTACAATAAAAATATATTATACAAATATATAAATATATAAATACTATATAAAAAATAAATAAATAAATAATATAATAAAAATATACACTCAGATGCCAGTGTCAGAGCATATGTCAGAGTTATGGCTGATGGTGGAGGCTCAGATGCTGGTGGAGTAGATATCGATGGTGGAGTAGATGTCGACGGTTCCTGAGCAGCCGATGCGAAGGTAGATGGAGTATGCTTCGATTACTCCTCAGATGCTGAGCTCCATATAATCTACCAAGAGATGGGAGTAAAAACTAGATGGCATTTCGGTGCCATCGTGACTTGCAATGTTAATAAACATTAACTGATATAACATGTTGAACAATAATATTAGTATAGCATCAATAAATAAACTCTAATATTTATACCAGAATGTTGAAATCATCTGTAATACCTCGGTCTTGTATAAAATTTTTGGATTATATGTTATTTCTTTGGTGTTAGCTTAAGTTTCTAGGATTAACCTTGTAGGCTACTTAATTTTAATTATAAACTATTTTGAATTAAACTTACTTTACCAAAATTTATTGAAGCCATTTGAGTATAAATTGTGACTATCCATCATTTCAAGTCCTAAAAATTTTCTAAGTCTAAAAACAAGCATCTATAAGGAGGGCTATATAAAATATACATTTTCTTGGAACAAAAAGTCCAGGTAATTAATATTTAGATGTTGGTGAGTCAATAAGTAATTTTTAATGAATTTTAGAGACCCTTTAACCTATTTGTTCTAAAGCAAGAAAGTTTTAAAAATTTTAAATTTGGATAATTTAAACTAGAACCCAAATTTTAGTTTCTTATTCTTAAGAATTTTGATTTTTCTGATATTTTTATTGATTCCAAGTAAGGGGTGTTCCTTATTTATATTTATGTTTTAAAGTTAATGGATAGTAAAATAAATGAGGGCATTAACTTGCGAACATAGTCCGAAGAGTAAAATTTTTGAAACTCTAGAATTCGAGTTGATCCGAATTGAAATCGAGCCGGTCTGAGTCTCAGGCTATAGAATGAGTTTTCTATTTTTCTGAGAGAGCCAGCTCGATTTGACATCAAGCTGATCCGACTAGCATTCGAGCTGGCTCGATTTCGAGTCGAGCTGATTCGATTAGCGAAAATGGAAGAGCGGTGCAGATTGAGAGGCTTTAAAAGTGGTATTTTCAATAAATTTTTGGAGAAATAACTAAATAGCTGATTTTCTTAGATTGTGCCATATAATTAGAAGAGAGAGGGAGAGGTATGTTGGCTTCTTATTGGGATAACACTTAGAAGAGAGAGGTGTGTTACGGTCCAAAACCAGCCGACAGAAATTCTCTTATCCACCGACACGATCCACGATCGATGGATAATTATAATTTTTATAATAAATATTTATAATATTTATTATAAAAATTATAATTAAATATTAATATAAATATTATAAATGATAAATAAATAATACTATTAAATTTTTAAAAAAATCATACCTACGACTATAGAAAAAAGTCACATAGAGAGCTCTAAGGATCGTCGGCAGCGGTACTAAAGGAAGACGATGGTGCTAGAGATCACCTGCGAAATGATCGAGATAGATAGTGAGTTAGAAAGAAAAAAGAAAGAGAAAAAAGAGGTGAGAGAGAAAGAAGGAAGAGAGAGATATAGCAGGGAGGGAGGTCGGGCCGAGGGAAGAGAGGAGGTGGCGGAGCTAGTGGCTGGGTCGACTGGGGAAGAAGGGGGAGGAGGGGGGCTCGGGCTGAGGAAGAGAGGAGAGAGAGAGCAAGAAGGGATTGAGGCCAGCGGTCGGGTCGAGGGAAGAGAGGAGAGAAAGAGAGGTGATCGTAGTCGCGGCTAAGGAGGAGGGGAGGAAGGAGGAGGAGGGGGGTGGCATGGTGATGGAGAGGCCGGGGGGTGGGCAGAGCCAAGGGGGGCTGGGGTAGGGTTGCAGGCAGCAGTCCGATAGAGGAGTCGTGGGCCTAGGCCAGGGAAGAAGGGGAAGAGGGGTGGCACGGTGACAGGGAGGCCAGGGGGGTGGGCTGCGGGTGGAGCCGGAGGGTTAGGGGGTGGGTTGCGGGCGGCAACCCGATAGAGAAGCCGCAGGCCTAGGCTGGGGAAAAAGGGGAAGGGGGTGGCACGATGATGGGAAGGCCGGGGGGTGGGCTGCGGGTAGAGCCGGAGGGGGTCGGGGGGGTGGGTTGCGGACGGTAGCTCTGCGAAGGAGCCGCGAGCCTAGGCCGAGAAAGAAGGAGAAGGAAAGGGAGTAGGGGAAGGTGGCGAAGCTGATCGGGGAAGAAGGGAGAGGTGCGAGTGGAGGTGGCACCGATCGGGCACCGACCGGGGAGTCAATAGTAGGCAGAGGAGGAGGTGCCGATTGGAGAAGGAAAGGGAGGGATGAGGTCTCATCAATGGTGGAGAGGAGGGAGAGAGAGCAATCGATGGAGAGAAAAAATAATTTAAGGATGGACAGCTGAAAATAACCTAACCTATGGCAGCAATTTTGGAAATGCTGCCATAGTTATCAAAATTCGAGCTGATCCGAATTAAAATCGAGCCAATCCAAGTCTTAGACTACAAAAATGAATGTTTTATTTTTCTGAGTGAGCTAGTCTAATTTGGAGTCGAGTTGACTCGGCTGACAATCAAGCTGACCCAATTTGGATCCAAGCCGGCTCGATCAGCGGAAATAGATCTATGGTAGCGATTTTTATTAATCGCCATACTAGATTAAACTATGGCAGTGGTTCTTTATAACCGCTGTCGTAGGCTCAATCTATTGCAGTGGTTAGTCATAACTGCTGTGATATATTTTTTTATATTTTTGCTCTAAATATTATATAATTTTAAAATTTAATGCTCATCTTCATCGTTCATTATTTAAATAATTATCATTAGAGTGTCGTCATGAAAGGCCACCTCGATCCGATGGCCCTAGCTTTATCGATCAAAAAAAATTGATTTCGATGACCACGAACGATGATGTGATGACCTGATAGATGAAAATTTTTGATATATTCAAAAATCTGCAACAATGATCTCGATGATGTTTGTAGCATACTATCAAAATTTTACTTCAATCAGATATTGTTATCATGGTCAATTTAGTATGGAGTTATTTCAGCTGTTAAATGAGAAATGAGTGATCAAAGGATCAGATGGCATCCATCCATGAGATAATTTTTAGGATAAATAATCTTAACTACTATTTTAATCATTTTTATGATAGTGATCATAAAATTTAAATCATGAATCTAAGAATGATCCAAAACTATATATTGCTTGATACCCATTCTTAAACTCCATTGATAATTATGCTCGTGCTTTTGCAAGATCTGCTTAACGTGAATGGTTCTTATAAAAATAATTTAAATTTTATGATCACCATCATAAAAATTATTAAAATAATGGTCAAGATTATTTATCTAAAAAATTATCTCATAATCGAACGCCATCTGATCCTTTGATCATTTATTTCTCATTTAACGATCGAAATCATTCCATGTTAATTGATCATGATAACGATATCCGATTGAAGTAAAACTTTGATAGTATGCTACAAACATTACTGAGATCATCGTTGTAGATTTTTGGATACATTGAAGATCTTTATCTATTAGATTATCGCATCATCGTTCATGATCGTTGAAATCAAATTTTTCTGATCGATGAAGCTAGGGCCGTCGAATCGAGATGGTCTTTTGTGACAACACTCTAATAATAATTATTTAGATAATAAATGGTGAAGATGATCATTAAATTTTAAAATTATATAATATTTAAAGTAAAAATATGAAAAAAAAATATCATAGCGATTATGACTAACCGCTGTAATAGGTTGAGCCTATGGCAGTGGTTATAAAGAACCACTGTCATAGTTTAATCTACGATAGTGGTTAACCTTAACCGCTACCATAGCTCGCACCTATGGCAACGGTTAACCCTAACTGCTACTATAGCTCGCATCTATATGGCAGCGGTTATGGTTAACCACTATTGTAGATTCTATTACAGCAGTTTCGAAAATCATTATCATAGTATGTACTGTCATAGTCTTTTTTATAGTAGCGTGAAGAGAGAATCTCAACCCAACTCGAAAACATTCCTCATATACACATATCCGACTAGGAGGAGGACTATAAACACATTCCTCTCGCTTCGAGACTTCAAGTTAGAACTCCGAAGGAATATTAAACTGGCTATGGATCACTATCAAATCCTTCTTTATCAGCTCTGATCAGAAAGCTAATAGAGCAAAGCCAACATCCTCGAAGTGAGCCATCTTCCGCAGAGAGGAGAAAATAAGCAAAAGTTAAAGAAGAGAAAAGATAATTAGGCAAAAAACCTATGACAAGGAGAAAATAATAAAGCCTAGCTTTTCGTTTCGTCTGAGCCTTATATATACGAATCAGATTGATAGGAATTCGAATGATTCATCTTATTAGAAGCATTGAATGCAAAAGATGGAGATCAAGATGATCTAAACATGTGGTAATCACAAATTAGATGCAGCCTCCATTATTGATACGATAAATCAATATGGATAACCAAAATCATGCTCTGCTCCACTCATGAAGAGATGTGCAAAAACGTGCCGCAGTAGTCAGCACGCGAATGGTCATTTCAATTCCATTCCTTTCGAATTCTTTCAAATTATTCGATGGACGTACCAAAAATAACAAAAATTCGAATCGAGTTGGAAAATAGGTCAGACAATCTGAAACATTATGCAAAAAGGAGAAGCAAATTGCTTTGACAGAAGAGAAATTTTTTTTATAAATTTTAAATACCATACATGGCTTACAAAATAAAAAGAAAAAAGAGAATAAATGAAAGTACATCCAAGATCCCTCAATGGCCGTCTGAGAAGGATCTTCTTCAATCGCCACTCCATCTGCCTGCATGCCTGAGTCCATCTTATTCATCCTCGTGATGATATCAGATGCACTCATAAACTCATCGAGGCAAACACGTATCACAGACCTTAGATTTTTGTCCGATCGGTCTGTATGCAAAAACTCAATGTCATCATCAAAATAACGAGATAGAACCATCTCCTTGCATCTACTAAAGCCTGCATAGAATCCCAGTTTGCAAGCCTTAGTGACGAAATCAGTTCCAACTTTTTCCAATCGATTAAGTCTCTCTCTCACTACCTGAAGTTCAGTTGAAAGTTTTTGAGCTACAGATCCTCTTCCAAATGAGAAAACTTCGGACCTCCGAGATGCTTCTTCCTCATAATGATCCCTACCAGAAGACTTAGGCCTTTTACTCAGCAAACTACCAGACTTTTGAAGAGGATGAGCTTCTGATGAAGACCCTCTCCTCTCCGTAAGCATTCTTTTCAAACGTTTAATAACATCATGAGCTCGACGATAGTCCCAATCGGCTTCAGACCTTTGCCTCTCAAGGATCTCAATCCTCTGGTGAGTCCTACTTAATTCATCATCTCGTCGATTGATCATCTCCTAAGCCTCAAAAAGAGCTTTCTCAGAATAATCAATTTTCTTAACCAGATCGTTATTGACAACCTTCTCCTACTTTAAATAATATTTAAATCTTTCGAGCTCTTTCTTCACCTCTACAAGTTCAGGTGAAAACCCAGAGATAGCCCTAGTGAAATTTGCCAAATAGTGGCCAATTAAAGCCAAGGATCTGAAGGCACCCACCAACTGATGTTGAGTGCCCTCCCCATCCAGAGCCCGTCTATCCATAGGAGCAAGGTGGCTCCCCAAAAACTCAGCAACAATTCTAAGACTGTCCGCAGCTGAAGAAGAAAGAGGGTCTAGTGACGCCACCTCCGCTCGAACCTTCATCGGACAAGCACCAGAAGCAGGAATTGCTAACCACTGCAGTTCGACGACTTCGACCCCTCCAACCGAACAAGGGGAACCAACCACCTCTGCAATTTCTATCATTCCTTTAGGGAGATTCTCTTCTGTCTCTGCGATGACGCGCACCAGAGAAATGATAAGGACAACCTCAGTAGCAGCTTCCTTCATCGATTCTGTTGTCGCATCTGTAACCTTCTTCATCGAATCCACTGACTCGACCTTGGCCTCCTTCATCGAATTCTATGAATCATCCAATGACAAAGGATCATCTCCTCTTGTATCGGTCAGGACAGAAAGGGAAGCTGTCGAGGGAGCAGCATCTAAAGACTCAACAGAGGAGCTCCCGGAAGCTTGGGACTGAGCAGACAAAGTTTTAGTTCGCAATCTTCGAGCCGATAATTTTTTCAATATCTCTGCCATCAAAGGATCCATCTAGCCCTAGAAGTCCATGGGAACAACTTTGGAGGGAGGAATATGAAAGACAAGAAACTCTATAATCACAATAATCTTTTTTTTTCTCTCGCATACCTTCTAGATGCACTTAAAGAAGGAAGATGAAGACAAACAGACGCCCTTTTAAATTTTCTCCCCAAATAATCAACGGACAGATGAGCCCTCAGATTGTAGCTACTCTTGCATCAAGGGGTGACATCACCAACAATTAAACGCCAAAGCGCAACCGCAAATAAAGGCATAAATCATCCGATCTGAAGCAATGCTTAGGAATAGTCCTTTCACCTGATTCTTAGACTCAGCATCAGGGATAGTGTTACAGTGGTAACATAAACGTCATAGATCGTTCGATCAATATCCGAAATGCCTCGGCTCAATTGGTATTCATAAGCATTTTGGGGATAAGAAAGTAACCATAATACCCTCCGAACTGATAATCGATCCCTAAAAGGAGATCCAAGCCATTTTATTTGGCAACGGCTCGGATAGCATTCATAACTTATAGATTACCTCGGATAGGTAGCTCATCCACATTTTCACCAACTCATCTTGCGGGCTAGCAGCTATACAGCTATAATCCAGCCATGAGTAAATTATTTTCCACTCAGCCTCGACTATCGAAAATAGATAAGACATTTTAATCCCTCAGATAAACATCTTTCCATTCGAAAAAGATGCCTCTAATCTCACCATGATGATATTAATGGTCTAAGATTAGCGGAATAGCATAATGGTCATATGAAGCTTTCTTACAAATATTATATTCCGAGAACTCAGGTAAGTAAGAAATTTTTTTTCAGAAAATTTATTGTTGCTTGATTGTTCTCTACTGACTTGAGTATCGAAAGATTTTCATCGGAGTTAAATCCTTCGATCCAAATTTATTTTATAAGTCACCCCAGCATTTTCTATAAAAAGCCGACCGCTCCACTCCCAAAGTGAACCATTTTCAACAACAACACAAGTGTTATTCATTAAATAAACTTTGCTTATATTGCTGATGTTGATGGTTGTGCAGTAGTATCTTGTTGCAATATCCATCGCTAAGTTCATGGATCATGTAGTATTATGCAGATAGAATAAGATTATTTTCTATATGTTTTCATGATGATATAACTTAACGCTTAGAAGTGTAGGTATCTCATAATGCATCTTTCTGTTGAGATTTTTTTTATTTTTATGGGATTCTGGTTGACGCTCTTGAATATTTTTTGATATAGATTTTTTTTTTTTGGATATAGTAGATTTTTTTTTTCTATGAAATATGGATTAGCATAATATTTCTAAATACAAATTTAATATAAATTTATTTTTTAAATTATATTTATTTAATTCATGAATCCAAATAGATCCTAAATAGAGATGTATGAATGGGTAAACATTGGAAGTACTGTGACCCACTGGTCTTTGGGATTCCATGGCCCAATAAGACGCTGGTCTATGTAGGGATGGTAATTAGATTAGTTTGGATTGAAAATGGATTAGATCAATATATATTGGATCAAAAAATTATTAATTTAAATTCAATTTATTTATTAAATAAAAAAAATTAAATTAAAATTTAATTTTTTTATTAAATAGATAATTTAATTTAATTTATTTATTAAATAAATTAAATAAATTAAATTAAATAAGTTGAAAATAGTTTAATTAAATTTTAAATAGATTAATCAGATCTAAAATAGGTTAAATAGATTATTCGATTCAATTCAATTAAAATATTAAATGGATTAGATGAATTAGATATCTAAAATTTAAATTTAATTTAAATATTAAATAAATAAAATTAATTTATTTATTTATAATTTAAATTTATTTAATTTAAATTTAATTTGACCAAATACAAGGTGGATTGGTCTAATCGTATTTTGTCCGTCCTAAATCTACAAAAAGATCCGGGCCCAATCCCAGTGAAGTCATTTTAAATGCCTCTGTATTGCATGCTGCAGGTGCAGTGGAACGGTATAAATCCCACGGTGGATAACACGCCACGTGTCTTTTATATTTCATCAATTTTTAATTGCGCGTTATCTACCGTACATATGCTCCGAGATCTGCCCTTCTCGTTTCAAATGGCGCTTCGTTTTTTTTTTTTGGTTGGGGCGTCGTAGCTGACGTAATATCTGGAACCTTTTTCGATCGATCTTTCCCTTTTTATATACTATTTTCGGCTTCGCGTGTCCTCAGCGAAGGGGAAGCCCGGAGCATCAAACGAAAACCCTAAACCCTAGCGAGCGAGCCTGCGTCCTCCATGGAGAAAATCAAGGAGTTCTTGAACTCTCAGATCTACGACGATGAGAAGTGGGCTGTCAACTCGGTATTCTTCTCTTCCTTCCATCTCCTCTGATCTTTCGTCTCTTTCTCCTTAGATTTCTTTTCGACGTTGTTAGTTTAATCTGTTAGATGTGTGCTCGAATGATGAAGGATTCATGGAGTTCTCTGATTTGGTTCTAATTGTTTTCCAGTTCTTTATGTGTTCATATGAGATTTTGGATGGATTATGATTTTTTTTTTCTTTTGCACGAAAGCAAGATTTCAGGACATGGAATTCTGTAGGTCTAGGTGTTGTTTTGTTTGATGAACAGTTCCCTTGTTTCTTGTGGTTTATTTTCCAGTGATGGTTGTTTTGAAAGTGAATTGTTTGTTCTTTTTGTTTGAAGGATTGGCTCTAGAGTCAGTAATTTTCTATGAGGAACTACCGAACTCAATCACTTACTGCCGTTAATAGTTTTATATACCAACAAATAGAGATGTTGGCCTACTTCTACACCCGATATATCGTATAGCCCTTTGAGTGTTTTGATAGTTACGACTAGAAATACCTAATGGGATTGAAGTGCTTCTGACGTGCTTATATATAACAAATAAGCCAAATCCATCTATCTAGGGAAAGAGTACATCTGGTTGATGTTTGATTGGATTGTCCGATATCAATTATCTGGTCCTTATCATGCAGCACTGGCAGGATAAGTTACGTACAATGATATTCATCTCTTTTACAACAGGGAAACAAAATATAATGGGTTGGGAACTTTCTTTGGGAAATGAAAAAATAGTACTAGTGCATGTGACCTTGCAATTTATATATGTTTTTGGAATTATAAGAAACTGGTAATCTAATTTTAACAGTTATCCGCTGTTAAATTTTAAGTTGATGCAATTAAGAGTGCTTGAAGAGTCGAGGATCATTTCAAAGGAAATAAAAGGCAATAGCTTTGCTATGTCTTGGAATAAGGAAGCCCTAGATAGTTAAATATTGGGTTGAAAAGTCTTCAAATGTCACATAAAGAGTCTCTGGATCTTGTGAATTCAATGCATAATGTTATATCTGTTGTGAGGGAATTGACTCAAAATTCTATATGGTGGGATTCTAATGAATTCCAAAATAAAGAAACACTGGGTCCTAGTTCGAGAGAAAATGTGGGATACCTTAAGTTATCCCATCGGTTGGCTTTTCCCCTCTTTCTTCTTTATTTTGAAAGTTGATAGTAGGTCACTGTGTTTGATTAATTTAAAACTATGGATGAAGATTGTAAGCTGAAAAGAAAAGAGCACTTTTTTCTTAAGTTGCTTATCCATGATTATACAATGCTAGATAATATATTTGTAATTTTTAGACATTTTGATTTGTAATATATTTGTAATTTTTAGACATTTTGATTTGTATGGACCTGGCCAACTTGATTCGATGCTAGCAAGTATTTTGAGAAAGATTAATTTAGATGCTTATAGATTTGCAGGGTTTTACGTTAGATTGATAATGCAAGAGCAGCTTTAGAAAATTTCATGTAGAAATAGATTCATAGATGGCTGCTATTTTTTTCTAGATGCTGCATCTCTTTAGGCTTCAAGTTACCCATTCTATGCTAATCATATAACAGTTTTTAAGTTTTTCTCCATATTGTTCTAATTGCAACTTTGTTTGGCTGATATACATCTTAAATAACCATGTAAAGATATATCAGCCAGTAATTAGGGCCTACATGCAACTGATTTTAAGTTTTGCTGTTATTTTTCTAATTGCGACTTTTTATGGCTAGCATACATCTTAAATAACCATCTAAAGATATATCAGCCAGTAAGTAGGGCCGACATGCTGTGCTAATCATATAACTGATTTTAAGTTTTGCTGTTGTTTGGCTAGCATACGTCTTAAATAACTGTGTAAGGGTGTAAAGGTATATCAGCCAGTAAAAATCAATACCATCATTTTTTCCTCATAAACATCAGTTGAGGATTTCTTATTAAGGCCAACCCCCCCACCCCCCCCGGGCAACACACACACACACACAAAAAAAAAAAAAAATGTTGTAATATTTCATTGTGTTAGAGCTGGATGCTACTATTATACACAAAGATACTTTCCCCACACCTTGAAGAATGAGGGAGGACTTTTTTCCCTTTCTTTCCTTTTTTTTTTTTTTTTTGGATGAACATTGACCTTTTAATGATGAATGGTTAATTTTGGAATTTTTCACATGAATTTATTATATAAAAATGTGGAGTATAATCTATGAATTTAAATGACAACTAAATGATAGATTTTGTGGATGTAGATGCTATTGTATAGAGTATAAAATAAAAAAATGTGTTATTTTGATAACCTACTTGTATTTTGGATGCTAGTTTACATATATATGTATATATGAGTGTATGTATATTGATTGTCATACTTAGTCATATCTAATCCTCCTTCAAAATTTGTCATATCAACATATTTGTATGTATTGTATCTGTATCATGAATTTGTGTCTATGCTTCATAGCAGAGCATTTTAAAGATATATGAAACTGTTACAATCTTGAGCATAGATTTCCTGGAGTCATATTCAAGCTAAAATCAGTTTGCTGTCTGCTAGTAGATTTTTCTTTTAAAGAAATAGTGTGACTGCTGTAGTTGTCATATAGGGAGTTAGAAACTTGTACTACTAGGGAGGACTTGATTACTCTGATGCTTGTTGGGCAACAATCTTATTCCAAAATAATTTGTTGCTTAGGGCCTGTTTGGTATTGCTTGTGTTTTTCTTTTCTTTTCTTTTTTTTTTTGGTTTTTTTGAAGACAAGAGGAAAAAAAATGAACCAGACTAAAAACATATATGATGAATCCCTTTTGTTTCTGCAGTTTGTTTGTAAAATCTTTGGAGCTTTTGATAACAAAGATTTATTGCTTTTGAATGGAGTGAAAATAAAAAAGCAAGGAATAGCCGAAGTTTCGCACAAATGCTAAGATCAGCTTGAATTGTCATGTGATATTTCGGTAACTCATAGAGAAACAAAAACACAAAAATGACAACAATACTGAACAGGCCCTTACCAAGTAATGGTTCAAGCCATATCAGTCTCCTAATTTTGATGGATACTTTTCCTTGTACACTTTAAAAATGAGCATGAGTCCCCACCAATGCTATGTTGTACAATCTTATTTGAACATTGTTCCATGTACCTATTGGCAACGTCATATTGTCCATGCTCGCTGCATTTGGCGATTATCAAGTTTGTGGATAACACATTCTTTCAATTACCTCTTGTTCCATGTCTCTTTGGTTGTCTCTACCTTGTCTACTAACATGTACAATGCTCGCTGCATTTTTCACCATGGTCTCTTAAACTTATATGGAACTTTATTTTTTTAAAATAAATATGCATGTTTATGTATTAGAGTTTGAAGATTCTGAAGTTAGAGTTACCATTGCTGCAAATATACCTGACAGTCATCAGTTCTATTAACCAATCGTAGTTGATCTTTTAACCATTATGTGCTCCCACTTTAGGATATCAAGTTAACCCTTTGTAATGGGTGACAAACCTCAGCTGTCCTAATGCTTTCTTCAACAATGTAAATTCATGTAACTTAACCACCAAGAAGCTACATATCAGTGATATAACTTCCATTTGGTATTCAAATATTAATGTGTGACTCCTCTGAAACTGAAACTGTTTTGTTTTATCAGCCTTCCCATCCAGTAGAAGAGGTACAAGAAACTCATATGCTGCATTGAATCAGTTTCATGTGCCTCTTTGTTTTACTATCTAGAATATACTTGATGTTGTATAGCTTTCTTTCTCAATATTAATTGAATTTGTGACTATGTTGATGTTTACAGAAGTTACTGTGTGCTGTTGGGCTATTTGCTGGCTCGATACTCTTTATGCGGAACTTTGGGGATCTTATGGCCATTTAAGAGCATAGGAGGCAGCATTGTCTCCTCAGTGTAACCTTCTTGTTTAGCATGCTGCAAATGGTGGAATAACATTTCTTCACTTTAGCGTTCCACCTCTTCCTTGGATGTTCCTTTTGGTTTCTTATTGAATAATATTTGTATGATTTGGACTTTCCAGTATAACTTCTGTTAAGCAAGGTACCAGAATTTGATGGTGATATGTTTGTTTAGATCATTGGCTAATATTTTCTGCCTTAACAGTATGGACTGAATATGTCATTACGTGCGATAGATCATTTATAATTCCTGTGGTGGCTTATTTGTGATCATTCGAAATTCATAGCATGGCCTGGTTAATATGACATTGCCATATTAGTTTATCATTGCCTTTTTGTTGTGAATCCCTCTGAATATGGATTATGGTAATATCCAGAGTTTATTATGGGGATCTTGATTGTGATTGACAACGATTGGGGTTGTTTGTTGAAACATCCCCCTTTTTTTTATTAATTCATATTTTTTTAAAGCTGGGAGTGGGTATTTGCAATTTGTTTCGAAACAATGCAGCGAGTGATTCATTCCTGTATAAAAAATGGGCTGACCATCTTAAGAAGAGTGCATAAAAATATCATTTAAGAATTCTCCTAGTTCATGATCATCAAGAGCCCAGTTAGGCTATGAAATGTGTTACTGATGAATGATAGCAAGCCAGAAATTTGGCACTACTGCAATCTAAGCTTGCATCCATATTATTCTTGTCAAATACTTTTACGACTTGTTACATGGTATGTAGTCAACATTCTTCATGTTCACAAATGAACCTAATTGATAACTGTTGCAAGCCATCCTCAAATTTCTTGTTGAACTTCTGACCAAATAAGGAGAAGTCAACAGTCTTTGCAGGCTATGAGCAGTATCTGATCAGGACAGGATCAATATAACATAGAACTTGTGTCGAAACTTGCTTATTTTGGTAAGATTTTCTATTCCCAAAAATGCTGGAATTTTGGCTTTTAGATTTTTTGACTGGAGCAATCTTTTTATTAATGGAGGACATCATAATTTTCCTTTTCTAAGAAGTAAGCTTTTTATATAACAGAGGCCACTTGATATAATGTCGCTGGTCATATGTTGCTGCCTCCTTTAGTTCGCAAATTTCTGAACTTTGGATGCATTTAATGGTGATTTTAGGTTCTCTAGTAGATAAATTTTCTTGTTGCTTCTTTTTTTTAAGTTAAGCAATGATTATTTGTAATGTAGTTATGGATTAAATGATGCATACTGTAGAGTATTATGAACATAATTTTTGCACTGCAAAGACATGGAAGTTTAGGTATATCATGGTTTGTTTCATATAGTTGAAGTTGCCTCACCTGAGAAAGAGCAATGGACTGTAAACTGAGATTTTGCTTACAGCGTGCCAGCGTAACTCTTAAATAGAGGGTTTGGATCTTTGGGGCGTTTTCAGGAAGCTGTGATAAGGGAATTTAAAAGAGCATTTATTTGAAGGTGGTTTTCCTTGATAAGAATGCCTGGTGAAGATTGGGTCATCTAATCTATCTTAATAGTCAAAATTTGTCGGCTAGGATTGCAGTTGTCACATTGAAAGTTGATTTTGTGGTAATCAAGTCAAAGAATTGTGACTGGCTTTTAAAGAAAAAAGATCAATTGACATATACTTCGACTGATACGAAATTGGGTGGGCCCCCCCAATTGCTTTTCAAGTCTTGAGAGAACACATTTATCAAAAAGAGCATATCTCAACTGATCATGGCTCTTGCAGAGATTCAAAGCTTCTCCATGGAGGCTTGCAAGTTTCCATTGTCTCATGTAAGTGGCATTGTCGTAGTCACTCTTGGCGGCCCTGCAGGAAAGAAACATCCTATGTCCAGAAATAATTCAATCCATGAAGAAAGATATACAATATGGTTGTGGAAGGTTAATACAAAATAGACGACCATTTTATCTTGTTTGCTTTGAATGTGTGGTCACAGTTGTAGAATTTCTCTGTGCTTTAAGAGCAAGAGGCTGATTCATTAAAATGAACTCACTTTGATCCATTGTGCATACTCTGTTGGCGACTGTGTTATTTAATTTAAAGTCTTTGTTTTCTGTCACAATTAAATTTGTAGCACATGTGACATGGGATATTTTTGTTGGGAGGAGGCCAGTTGAATGCAGGTGCTGGTGGGTTTCATTTGAACTAAAAATCCTCCTGAACAACAGGATATATGTCCCAAAACCATGTGATAAAGTTTCATGTAGCGTTGATGCTGAAAGACCTAGCATTTTCACATATGCATTCTATATATTGCTGATGACAGCAAGTTAGCAAGTAATAGGACATGTGACATGTACAAAATTCTCAATATCTAGTGAAATGATTTCCCTTCTCCGTTTCTTCCTTCATCCCAACCTGTCCAAGTCCAACTTGTATATTTAAATGTAAAAGGTAGAGTTTTCAGGTTGTGATTTATGGGAAGTTGAATAAATTAGTCTAGCAGGGATAATGTTCAATTTTGTCTTGCCTTTGCAGTATGTGGAGTGCTACTCTGGTTTTTAATTGTTTGATGTGACCTGGTTACGAATACGTGTTAAGAACCACTTTGGACCTGTTTTCGCAATTATCTTTATCTGTATCCCATAAATTGATATCTATCAGTTTGACAGGGCATCCTCCGAACTTCGGAATTTATTAGTTGCATGTGGGATTGCATGAAGCGTGAAATTTAAATATTATCAGCTGCTGTTTTCTAGCCTTAGAATTCCTAAGCAGAGGTATGATAATATTCTTTATGCTTTGGTTCGGTGCCTTACATCAGCACCGTGTCAGGCTTTTGTTGCATGACAATGCTGATAAAAGAGTCTGCGTGTGCACCGACCCGAAGAATGTTGGACGAGTTTTTTTAAGCTCGAAGCAACTCATGTTCGGTGGAAGTCTCGCACATGGATCAAACTGAACACTTAGCCAGCCAACTTCATATATCTATCCTCATTTTACATGCTTGAGTCTGACGTTTTTCAATATACTCTTCTTCTTTTAATGACAAAGTCAGCAGTTATATGACGAAGTTTTGGACCGTTTGAGTGGATGTGGATTGTTGCTTGTTCCCAAATATACTTGTGAAGATCTGAGGCTAGATTTACAAATCACCAGGGTTTGGGTTTTCCTCTGGTTGCATAAATTATGCGGACATGGATGATTCGTTGTACTTCCTATTCTTTTTGTCTGCACTTGATCAAGATTTGGTTTAAGCTATATTTTGATTTCATATCGCTCATGAGAGGAAGCAGAATGCAAATGACTTTATGATGCTACCTGTTATGCTTCAAATCTATTCGAGATTTCTTTGATAAACTTACGCAAAGGGGCTAGGCTTGTATACGGGGTCAAAGTGAGCAGCGCCTGGGTGCCTCCATATTTTGGAATTTGAACTGTGTTGAGTTGAATCCAAAACAGTGAGTTATAGGGATGAATTCTCATTTAGGTGTCACTTCATGTTTACCAATAGATACAAGGAGCATGGTTAGCTGCCAGGCATTGTTGGTGCCATTTTTTTAATGTTGTTATATAGACTGCTTGTGTAATATAAATTGGTCATGTGTCTAGGATTCTTGTGCTAGATATGAGAATAGAGCTGAAATTGGATGGAATATGGATTTGGTATTAATATATTTATATTTATTTTATTTAATAAATATAAATATGGATATGGATATTAGTTGAATGAAAAAAATTTATATTTATTATTATTTTAAATATTTATTTTAGATGAATATTAATATAAGTTAGATATCGGAAGCATAGATATAAATGTATATATATAAATTGGATTATTAAATTTTATGATAAATTTTTATTATTATTAAATAGATAATAAATTAAATTAATAGTATGTTAATATGATCATTTATTTTTTTTTAAAAAAATTATAAGTACTATATAAAATTAAATAAGATTATAAATGAAATTGGATTTAGATATATATTGAATTTTTTTTTAAATGAATATAGATATGGAATATGAATATTAGTGAGGTATTCAAAAATGGATTGGTATTTTAGATGAATATGAATACAAATTAGAAGGGTGCTTGGTTAAGGGGATTAGAGGTCCGGAATTGGAATGAAAATAAATAATTTTCATTCTAACTGGTTGGTTGGAGAGAGTTTCATTTTGATTTTAATTCTAGAATGGAATGAAAATGATTTAATCCATCAAAAATTTAATTTTCATTCTTTTATATAGATTTAAATTTTTATTTTTATTTTTATTTTGATTTCAATTTCGATCATAAATCAAATTTTTTAAAGGATTAGACTATTTCGATTTCAATCTATTTTAATTTTGATTTCGATTGCAACTCAAGCACTTCCTAATCGAAAGTATAGATATAAATGTATATATATAAGTTGGATGATTAAATTTTATAATAATTTTTTTATTATTAAATAGATAATGAATTAAATTAATAATATATTAACATGATCATTTATTTTTTTAAAAAAATATTAATATTATATAAAATTAAATAAAGATTAAAAATAAAATTAGGATTTGGATATATATTGAATTTTTTTAAAAAAATGAATATAGATATGGAACATGAATACTAGTATGGGTATTATCAGATACGCTTTCACGGCTGCTGCATGGGAGGGTACTGATTTTAATTCTCGCGGTTGCTGGCGCACCTTAGCATTCAAGCAACCTGCCCTTCAATATTTGTTTCTTTTTTTTTATTTTAATGCTTCCTCAATGCAGAGCTACGACGATGTTTAGGTTTTTTCAGTTGGAAAAAATCCCCATAATGCTTTCTGTTGTCAAAGTAGAACCTTTGTAATCTAGGTTTGCTGTGCATGCCATGTACGGGACTCCAGACTTACACCTTCCTCTACCCAATTGCTCCCTCTCTATATGAAAAGGCCGTGGATTTTCTCAGTCCATGTTACCCTTCGCTGTTGCTGCATTGAGATGTTCGCCTATGCACAAGATTATGTTCGTGCTCGTTTGCATGCATGTACCGCTGAGTGCTTGCACGGATGGTATAACCTCTTACCATCTGAACGGCTGAACGGTACGGAGGTTCCATTTAGTTGATGTTAGCCTTCAAGGGATAGGGTGAGTAGGAAAAAAAAAAAATGAAGAAGAAGAAGAAGAAGAGAGCATCATGGTGCTTTATTATCAATTTTCATGCGATCTTTTGGGTTTTCTTTCGAACACTTGGTGGGCTAACATCTTGGTGGGCTAACATCTGAAGTGGTTATGATTGAGAAAGGGATAGGTGTTAGCACAAGCAATCATTCCACGTCGGAGTTGCGGGGGAAGGCAAAGCCATGGGTGAGGACGGTTCAAGGCCAGGCGTAGCAATCTTGGTGGATGGAGAACCGGATCTCCAGTGAGGAGGTGGAGGAGCTTCGGCATTTCTTTACTAAGATCCTAGAATTTTTAGAGGAGATGGCGGTGGCATGGAGGCAATGGGAGGAGGTGTCCATCGTGGTGTGGAGCATTGGCCGGCAAGTGCCGTCGGCATGGGTGGCCAAGGAGTTTAGGGATCGCTGGCAACTTCAATATGAACCAGAGGCTTTCACATTGATCGAGGATCACCATTTGATTCGATTTCAATCTGCAATGGATTGCGAGGGCGTTCTCCTTGGAGGCTCCTAGTTTGTCGCCGGCCAACTGCTGGCACTAGAATCATGGGTCCCGAGGTTCATCCTGGGAGTGAAGCAGGGGAGGTGGGTGGTTGTTTGGGTCTGATTACCCGGGCTATCGATGGAGTTCTAGAGCCTCGGGATGCTGAGAGACAATGGCGGAGGCTAGGAAGTCGATGGCGGCAAACGAGTTCACCGACAACCATCGGAAGGTTAGCTTTGCCAGATTCTAAGTGGAGCTGGATGCAAGTGACCCCTTTAAGCCTGGTGTTCTAATCCACAGTGACAGAGGGGTGTTCTGGCAAGCCTTGGTATACGAGAACATCCCAGCAATCTGCTACCGGTGCAGTCGGATGGGGCATGAGGACGAGAGCTACATTTTCCCATCGAAGAAGAAGGATGGGGATAGGAAACTTTTGTCGGAGAACTTCATGATGTCCCCAATGGCAGTGGAGGAGGAGACATCATCTAGAGATGAGGGGCCTGTGATCTCTCGGCTAAGGATGGGCCTATAGGTGGTTACCTCCAGGATCTGGCCATCTAGACCGACTAGGGTTTCGTTGAAGGCTGCGGGAGTGGGCAGCTCGAATCTCAACTCATCCACCCCAAGCTCCTCCCCCTTGAGACCCAGTTCCTCTCGGTTGACGGAGGACTCCCCACTAGATTTTGATGGATGGCAAAAATTGTTGAAGGTAGCGAGACGGCGGTCGCTGACGAGAGTAGATGGGGGAGACGATGGCCACCGGGTTGACTTGGAGTCTACCTTTGTGGTGTTGGTTGAGTCGGGCTCGAGTCACGACTCACTAGGAGTGGGCCTATTGGTTAGCCTAGGCCCACCAAACCTTTACATGGTGGAAGCGTCTGGGCCTGCTCTGAAGCGGGCCAGGAGCCCGGTCCAAAGCAGGGGCTAGGCTGTTGACTTAAAGATTGATTTTGGTGATGACAAAGAGTTTTGAGTATAAGTTATAAAATCTAACTATGCTCATGAGGATGTGCAGTTTCAAAATTTCAAGTGCTCATAATTTTTCAATATTTTAATGAAGATTAAATTAAGTCAAAAAGATAAATCTAGTCTACAAATTAATTTGGAAAAGAAAGGATCACAAACAGTCTTCGACACGCATGGCATGCAAACTGGATCGACACAATTCAAAACTAAGCCGACCTAGTCTTAGTGGAAATAGAAGATAGAAAGCATAGAAAGTAAAATTTTTAAGATCTAGGAGACTAAGCCGACCCAGTTATAAATTAAGTTAACCCAGTAGGACTGAGCCGACCCAGTTTGAAACTAAGCCGGCCCAGTGCCTGTAGCCTATGTTAGTAACTTGTAATAGTAAAAAACCTCTGAAATATATAAGAAAATACTTGGAGCATTAAAAATAAGCTTTAAAGAGTATATTGAGTATTATTTAAGAAAGCTAAGGAATGAGCTGAAAAGAAGAGAGAAGTTATTTTCAGAGTGATCCTTTGTCTTTTCACTATAAAACATCCTCAAGCAAGTGAGAGCAAGAGTGAAGAGAATCAAGGAGCGTCATAATCTCTCATTTATTCAAGAAAAAGAAATCAACCTTACAAGCAAAGCAACTTAGATTGTCTTCTCTTGTGCTTCAAAAGAGTTTGTTTTAAATTATAATTTTTTATTTTATTTCAAATTTCTTGGGGTGAGAAATTTAGGTTGGTTCAAGTCTTGAGTTGGACGTTGTATTAGTTTGATTGGTGAGCCAAGAGTAAAATCAATCGGGATTGATTATTAGTCCAGAGAATAATAATCACTTGTGAAATTTTGATTGATGATCCAAAAAAAATCAACTGGATTGATTGTGAGTCCGAAAAACAATCGCGTACGATTTTGGTTGGTGAGCCAGAAAAAATCAACTGAATTTGATTGTGAGCCCGAAAAATAATCGGACTGTAATTCTTGTTGAGAATTATAGTTGAATTTCCAAGGGATATACTTAGGGAGTGGATGTAGGTGCTGAGTTTGGCATCGAACTACTATAAAATTTGTATATTTGTGATTGTATACTTTTGTTCTATTACTTTTATTCAATATACATTATATAGCTAGTTTCATCTAAATACTTAATTAGTTTAAATTGCTCATATCTTAAGTTTAAATTTAAAATATTCAATTTACCCTCCCTCTTGGGTAGCCATCTTTGGGCAATAATTGGTATCAGAATAGGTGCTCTGTTATTGATTATTAACCTTACCATCTAGGGTGAAAAATCTATGGCAACCCAAATGGAGCCTTTGTTTAGTGAAGGATATTTTATAGATAGACCTTCATTTTTTAATGCCTCACATTATAGTTATTGGAAAGCATGCATGCGCGTCTTCATACAAGCATATGATTATAACCTATAGAAGATTATAATTGATGGCTCACACACCCCCAAAGCATTGAAAGAGTATGAAAAGAAAATGGCCCAACTTAATGCTAAGGGCATGAATATACTTTATTGCTTCTTAGAATAAATATATTTAATGCAATTTCTTTATGTATTTCAGTAAAATATATATGGGAAAAATTGGAAAGAACTTATGAATGAGCAAATCAAAAAAAGAAATCAAGCATTCAAGAAGAAAAGGAAGCTCACCCCAACCTATGCCTCATGGCTCATGAGAATGAAAAGAAGAAACAAAGGAGAAAGAAAGCAATAATTAAGGAGCAAGTAAAAAAAAAGCTAAATGAGAAAGAGAAAGAAAATGCTATAAATTCTTATCTCATGGCCAATAATAATGAGGTAAACATTAATGACTCTTCTAATTTTACTTTTGATGAGTTATTTGAAGCCTTTAATGAATTAATGGATGAATTCAAAAATTTAAGGCTGAAAAATAAAGAGCTTAAAAGATCAAATCTTCTTCTAGCTAATGAAAAGAATAACCTTTTGAGTGAAAAAGAAGATTTTTTGAAAGAAACAAATTCTTTGGCTAAAAAAAAGAATGTACTTTCTAAAATTGAAAAATTTTTAGTTGAAGAAAATACTAAGTTGAAAGAGAAATTCAAAAAATTAAAATTTTATATTGAAGAGAAAGAAAAATTATTGAAAAAAAGAAATCTTTTATGAAAGAAAATGAAAAATTAAGAAAAAAGATTGAAAACTTAAGTCCATGCTTGAAAAATTTACTATTGGATCTCAAAAGCTTCAAGCAATTTTAAATAATCAAAATACTATTTTTGATAAAACAGAAATTTGTTATAATTCATTGAGAAAATAAAAATTTGTTAAAAACATGTTTAGCAAAGTTTCATTTGAAAATTACTCAATTACATGTTTTAAATGTAATAAAGTTGGCCACAAAATTTTTGAATGCAACACCAAAAGAATCGGCCAAATCTTAAATAAGTAAATATGGGTTTTAAAAGAAACCATAAGCTCTAACCTTAATGAATCCAAGATGGCTTGGGTACCAAAAATTAGAAAATAATTTTGTAGGTATACCAAGGTTCTAATGGAATGAAAAGAAAAAAATTTTATGGATGGATTTCTTGGAAATGAAATTAGATGAGTGATGATATTTGATAAAATCTAAATTTTTCTCACATCATGTCATCATTGTTTAGTAAATATATTTTGATTATTAATTAGCATAATTATTAAGCATGTTTGATTGATTTTGATGATTTATCATTGTTTAAAATGATCATACTCTATGAATTAAAAATTTGATGTATTAACTTTAATGATTTGTTAATATATATGCATATGATAAATCCTTTCATGTTTTGATAAGTATGATTGATTTTGATGCTTGTAATAATTAAATATCTTAATTTTAAAGATTAATATATTCTCCTCTATATATCATGCTTTGGATAAAATGGTTTATCTTAAAAATTCAGCATGATATTTTAAGCCTTCCCATATCAATTTTATAATTGATGAATTTAAATCAAACAATGCTTAATTAGATATGAATATTTTAATTGCTAAACTTACAAATTGAATAAATTTTGACATTCCCCTATAAAATACTTAATTATCAATATTGGAGATAAATTTCGCTTCCATCGAAGTTCAGTCTGATGCTTAGCCTAATATAACTGGTAATCACAGAAGCGCTTCGATCGAAAATTCTTTCTTTAACAGCCGAACTCCTTTCGAATTCCTCCAGCAGTCGAACTCCTTCCGAACTCCTCCAACGGCCGAACTCTTCTTGGACTCCTCTAGTGGTCGAACTCCTGCCAGACTTCTTCAGCGGTCGAACTCCTTCCGAACTCCTTCAGCGGCCGAACTCCCCGCAGTCATCCAGAAAGGTCTCCGCACGAGTCCAATCTCGTACACGACATGAACTGACCCTCATCCGAACTACCTTAGAGGAGTTCGAACTCCTCTAGAATTGATACAACTCAAAGGTCATCACCAACCGACGTCCATCCCTCTAAATTTTGACTATCAAATCTCAAACGGATTGGCATCTCACGACAACAAACACTATCTTCCTTAATAAATCCCATGTGATCCTGAGCAGCCCACTATCCGTTAGTTACAACTGTCACTATCAGTTTGTTACAAGCTCCGTCTATAAAAGAAATCCTCTAGATACGTTTTTTCTAGGCTCTCTTCTTCCTTTCGAAAACTCTACAACTTTCTTGACTGAGCACTCCATTTCTATTGGCCAAAAAAACTAACTTGACCGTCGGAGGGTCTTACCGGAGCCACCACCCCGGGCTCCGGATGAGACTTATTTTACAGGTCATTGATGGCGACCTCGTCTTCTCCAACTCCGGCACTTCTTCGATGGCAATCAGATTTTGCACCAATAGGATTGGCGCTAGAAGGAGGGCACTCTGTTCCTGAGGATCCCTTCTTCTTAAAGGAGTGCTCAGCAGCGATCCCTCTTCTTCTTCTCTAGAGTTCTTTCCAAAAAAAATACCTCACAGGAAAGCTTCGACCCGACGGTTAACGGTCTCTACAGTCAGATCCCATTTAGATCTATCCGCTCCTACTTTAGCTCCGGTAACTCAAGCTTCACCTGCAGCCATGGTGGATGTGAAGCAGTTCAACCTACTAATCCAGCAGATTCGCAGGCTCACGGAGGCAGTGCAGGCCATGCATCGATAGGCTCCGATGCCAATTTGGTTAGAGCAGGCTTCTCCAGAGTCCCATGATCTAGTCTGGGGACGGTCAACTTGGGCTAGCCAATCGGTAACCTCTGAAAAGAAAAAGTAGAGGGTGGAGAGCCCTTGCTCTGACCATGACTCGACTCCGAGGGGAGTTTTGCCTCTGCTCCATCAGAAAATCTTGAAGATCAACAATCGTGAAGATCTCCTGGATCAAAGGCTTCAGAAAATGAGCCGACGAATCGAAAAACTTTGTCGTGCTCCTTCCTCCCACAGTAACGATATTTGCACTGATCCTTCTTTTTCTCAAAAGATTATGCAGGAACCAATCCCATCGAACTTCAAGCTCCCATAATTTAAGAGTTACAACGGGACCACCGATCCGATCGACCATCTGAAGGCCTTCCGAATAATGATGCTACTCCATAGTGCATCAGATGTTATTCTGTGATGGGCTTTCTCATCCACTCTCAAGGGAGCCGCCAAAAATTGGTACCCAGCACTTAAGTCGGATACCATCTTTTTCTTCGATCAAATGAGCCATTAGTTTGTGGCTCACTTCGTTAGCAGTCAACGTTCCCATCGAGATTCGGATTTTTTGATGAATATCAAGTAGAAGGAGGGAGAATCTATCTGGGCTTATGTCACCCAGTTTAATGTTGCTGTATTGGAGGTCCAGAATCTGAATCAGTCTGTTGCAATGGTCGCACTTAAGGGCGGCTTTCAGAAAAATGATTTACTGTTCTTCCTGAAGAAGAAGAACCCCAGGAACTTTGCCGATATGCTGAATGGGCTGAAGGTTATGCCCGAGTTGAAGAGGCCTTTAAGGTCAGGAACAATGAAGTCATCCAAGAGTGGCAGATGGGTGATCCAAATGTGCCCGCGGCTGTAGAGAAATCGAGCAGAGCTTGGCCACGCTCCCAGACTCCTCTGAAGCGTAAGCAGGCCCGGACCCCTACCCGAGCCCAGAGGTAAAGAAGCCCAGATAGAAGGGCATGACAAAGCTCTCGCTTCAGAAAATTCTATAACTATGCCCCTCTCAATGCTCCAAAAATTCAAGTACTGATGAAGATTGGGGATCAACTATCGAGACCGAAAAGAATGTGCACTCATCCTGGCAAATTCAATCCTAGCAAGTTCTGCCTCTACCATTACGATCACGATCACGATCACAATACGGAATAGTGCATCCAGCTCTAGGACGAGATCGAGGAGCTCATTAGGTGCAGTAGGCTTGGCCGATTCCTGCGATGTCGGTCGGAAGGATGAAAGGATTGATCGAGAGCACCCCCACCATCAGAACCACCGAGGGGCAAGGAGCAGCGCGAAGATCGGCCCCCGATCGGCATCATTAACACCATCTCTGAGGGACTTCAGCGAGGGGAGGCTAGTAGGTTGGTTGAGCCTGGAAAGTGGTGAAGAACTGAAGAGCCCATCACTTTCACTGACGAGGATGCTCAAGAAGTTCAGTTCCCATACAATGACGCGATTGTAATCTCTTTGAACATTGTTGATTATGATGTACGTCATATTTTGGTAGACGTTCTGTACTATGATACTTTCTTTAAAATATCCATACCCGATAATCGTCTGAGACCCATGAGCTCTCCGTTGGTCGGCTTCACTGTCGATGCTGTGCCAGTGGAGGAAATGATAACTCTGGCCATGACTACAAGACAGTATCCGAAGAAGGCCAAAGTGTGGGTCGACTTTTTAGTGGTAAAAGCCTCCTCTACTTACAATGCAATCCTCGGTCGACCTGGTCTAAATGTACTATGAGCCGTTGTGTCGATCTATTACCTAAAAATAAAATTTTCAACAAGCAACAGAATATGTGAAATCAGAGGCAATCAAGCATTTGTTCGGCACTCCTACTCCATCGTCTTACAATATGGCACTCGACTTGACCCCTGCCCAGTTGACAAGCTTGATGTCCGCGATGACCTTGCCGAAGAACAGGGCGAGCCCATAGAAGATCTTGTGACCATCCTCCTGAATGACGAAAATGCGGAGCATACGATGCAGATTGGCTCTAATTTGAAAGATGAAGTTCGGGAGCAGCTCATCACCTTTTTACGAAGGAATGCCGACGTCTTCGCCTGGGTTCCGACGGATATGCCTAGGATTGACGTCAAGGTTATGGAACATCGGCTGACCGTTGATCCCAAGCATCGACTAGTGAAAGAAAGAGTTTGGAGCCACGCACCAGAAAGGTAGAAGGCAATAGTAGAAGTCGATAAACTTCTCAATGCTGAATTTATTCGAGAAATCAGCTATTCGACTTGGATCTCTAATGTGGTCTTAGTCAAAAAGGCCAACGATAAGTGGAGGATATGTATAGACTTCAAAAAGCTGAATAAAGCCTATCCAAAAGATAGCTACCCTCTATCCAGAATTGATTAACTGATAGATGCAATCTCGGGCCATGAGCTTCTCACCTTCATGGATGCCTTTTTTGGCTATAACCAAATACGGATGGTGCCGGAGGATGAGGAGAAAACTACTTTTGTTACTGACCGTGGTCTTTACTGTTATAGGGTTATGCCTTTTGGACTCAAGAATGCAGGGGCAACGTACCAATATCTGATCAACAAAATCTTCAAGGAGCAGATCGACTGCAACATAAAGGTATATATGGATGATATGCTCGTCAAAAGTCGAGCTTTAATAAATCACATCATCGACCTCGAAAAAATCTTTAGTGTGCTCAAAAAGTACAAAATGAAGCTGAACCCGATCAAGTGCGCCTTTGGTGTGACCTCAAAATTTTTTTTGGGATTTATGGTGTCAAGACAAGGGATCGAAGCAAATCCAGAAAAAATTTAAGCTATTCAGAAGATAACTACTTCAAAAATAATCAAAAAAGTTCAGCGTCTGACTGAAAAAGTGGCATTCCTAAATCACTTCATCTCGAGATCGATCGAGCGATGCCTGCCCTTCTTCCAAGTTCTCAAGTAACCAAAGAACTTTCGCTAGACGATGGAGTGCCAACGGGCATTTAAGAAGCTCAAAAATTACCTCGGCTCACCCCCACTACTAGCTAAGCCTGAATCCGGAGAAGAATTGTTCTTATACCTAGCAGCCTCTCCGACGGTCTTGGCAGCAGTCTTGGTCAAAGAGGAAGCAAAGATGCAGCAACCAGTCTACTACGTAAATCGAGTCCTGAGGGATGCAGAGATTAGGTACTCTAAGTTAGAAAAATTGACTTGCTCTCTTCTAATCGCTGCCAGAAGACTCCGACCTTACTTTCAGGGACACACCATAATAGTCCTCATGGATCAATCAATAAAAGCAGTTCTTCATCGAACGGATGCTTCCGAAAAAATCATAAAATGGGCAATCAAGCTCATGAAGTTTAACATTAATTATCGACCCCGGCCATCGATCAAAGCTCAAATATTGATAGATTTTGTAGCAGAATGTACCATTCCAGATAAAGCCAAGCTTGAATAGGATGAGATCGACATCTCGTGGTTGAAACCGAGCCTTCCCGAAGAAAGTGTCGACCTTTTCGAAGATTTTTAGACCCTGTACATAGATGGTTCGTCCAACTCCGCTGGAGCAAACATGGGATTGGTCTTAGTCAACCCCAAGAAAGTCGTCACAGAATATGCGCTATGTTTTGAATTTTCTGCAACTAATAATGGGGTCGAATATGAAGCACTGATCGTCAAGTTAAAAATAGCAAGAGAGTTAAAAGCAGATCGGCTTCAAGTCTATAGTGATTTTCAATTAGTGGTCGGCCAAATTAGTGGCAACTATGAAGCACGGAAGGAAAGTATGATGAAATACCTTGAGAAGATAAAGGATTTAACTCCGACCTTTGGCAATTTTGACATTCAACACATTCCGAGGGCAGAAAATATAAAAGCTGATCTCCTCTCTAAATTGGCCACTTTAGCCCCAACCGAAGTATCCAAAGAAGTATTTTTTGAAACTCTAAAATGCCTAAGCTTAGAGGAATCACAGCTTGTTATACAGACGAAGCTTAAGTCGAGCTGGATTGACCCGTTAGTTGCCTATCTCAAAGAGGGAGTTCTTCCTCATGATCTGAAAGAAATTCGAAAACTCAAGAATCAAGCCTCCGGTATGTTTTGTATGAGGGCAAGTTATATAAAAGGTCATATTCGCTACCGCTATTAAGATGTCTCAAAATTTCAAAGGCCGACTTCGCATTATAGAAAGTACACGAGAGAATTTATGAAAGTCATGCAGGAGCCAGATTTCTGTCACAAAGACTACTTCAGCAAGGATACTATTGGCCAGCCTTATACCATAATTCTATGGAGTATATCAAAAAATATGATCACTGTCAGAAAAATACAAATATACAAAGACAATCGACCTCCGAGCTTACTCCTCTAAGCATACCTTGGCCATTGCGTAGTGGAGAATGGATATACTTGGCCCTTTTCCAATGGCATCCGGACAAAGAAAGTTTCTTCTGATTGCGATCGACCACTTTACCAAATGGGTTGAAGCTGAACCACTAGCAAAAATTGCTGAGGCCAAGGTACAGAACTTCATCTGAAAATCAATCGTCTGTCAATTTGGTTTGCCTCGAATTCTCATAACAGATAACGGACGACAGTTTGCTGGGACGAGGTTTGCTGAGTTCTGTAAAGATCTAAATATCTTCCATCGCTTCACGTTGGTAGCTCATCCATAGGCAAATGGAGAAGCTGAAGTGACCAACCGGATCCTATTGCAAGACATCAAGATAAGACTCGAAAGAACAAGAGGGACCTAGGCGGATGAACTCTATCATATTCTGTGGGCATACCGCACTATTCAAAGACTGCCGACTGAAGAAACATCATTTGTCTTAGCTTTTGGAATAGAGACAGTCATCCCGATCGATCTTAAACTTCCATCGATGCGGATAATGGATTTCAAGAAATAGCATAATCTGCAGGATCTCAGAGCCAACCTCGACCTACTAGAAGAAAAAAAAGAGAAAGTCTAAGTTCGGATGGCAGCTTACAGACGAAAGGTGATCCGATACTATAACTCTAGAGTCAGAGGTAAAATATTTAGAGTGAGAGACTTAATGCTTCAGTGAGCCATCATCTCTCAGCCTCTAGGTCAGGGGAAGCTTGCCCCAAATTGGAAAGAATCCTACGAGGTCATGGAGGTCGTCCAATCTGGAACGTACTACTTGAAGAAACTCGGGGGAGAGACCTACCTCGATCATGGAATTCAAAAAATCTATGAATGTATTACCGATGATTTGATTATAATAAAATCCTCCTACTTCAACACCCTAATCTTTATTGTATATCGATGATAAAGGGGGACTACCCCCCAAACTTGATCTCACGATAAATACAGTCCGTTGGAAATAGGAGGAGAACATCGTCCTAACGTGAGCAAAGTCGAAGGTCTCGTTCATTTTAGACGAGATGAGAGGAGAGGTCCTGGCAATAGTCCTAATGTGCTCCTACAACTCGTTAGAAATAGGAAGAGAATCTCATCCTAATATGAGTAAAGTCGAAGACCTCGTTTATTTTAGATGAGATGAGGAAAGAGGCCCTGACAATGATCCTAATGTGCCTCTACAGTCCATTAGGAGCAGGAGGAGAATCTCGTCCTAACGTGAGTAAAGTCGAAGGTCTCATTCATTTTAAACGAGATGAGGAGAGAGGCCCTGACAATGATCCTAATATGCCCTTACAGCGCATTAGGAACAGGAGGAGAACCTCATCCTAACATGAGCAAAGTCGAAGGCCTCGTTCATTTTAAACGAGATGAGAGGAGATGTCCTGACAACGGTCCTAATGTACCCCTACAGTCTGTTAGAAATAGGAGGAGAACCTCATCCTAATGTGAGCAAAGTCGAAGGCCTCGTTCATTTTAGATAAGATGAGAAAAGAGATCCTGATAATGGTCCTAATGTGCCCCTACAGTCTATTAAGAGCAGGAGGAGAACCTCATCCTAACGTGAGCAAAGTCGAAGACCTCATCCACTTAAAACGGGATGGGGAAAGAGGCCTTGACAATGGTCCTGATGTGTCCTTATAGCTTATTAGGAATAAGAGGAGAATCTCATCCTAACATGAGCAAAATCGAAGATCTCATCCACTTAAGATGGGACGGGGGGAGAGGTCCTATCAACGGCCCAAGATGCACCCCCATGAGCCATGTTAGGAATAGAAGGAGAACATCATCCTAACGTGAGCAAAGTCGATAACCTCGTCGATATAAGATAGGATGGAGAGAGAGATCCTACTGACGATCCTAACGCACCCCCGTAAGCCATATTAAGAATAGAAGAAAAGCCTCGTCCTAATATGACCGAAGTTGGAACATCGTAGACCGAAGATGTGGAGAAGAAAGAAACTTGGTGGAGAATCCTTACACGTGTTTTCCCACAATGATCTAACTACATCGAATGTGAAAGGCAGAATCTTATCCTGATTTGCAAGAGAAGTCCTAGTTCGACGTCCACAACAAGCTTGGCATCCACAACGAGCTTGGCGTCCGCAACAAGTAATTCATAAGAAAATGATAGAAAAAAAATAAGGTAAAAAAGGTAAGGTCGCAAATAGGCCTCAGGTTCATGCGAAATGAAAATAACAAAAAATATATTATTTCATTATAAAAATGAGTTCATTACAAGCAAAGCATAGGCTGACAAGGTCGATTACACTGAAAGAAAGAGAAAAAAGGGGGAAGAGGGCGAAGCTTTAAGGCAAATCAGATTCTTCGAATTTTGGACTGCCGGCTCCGACCATCACCAAGACCTGCTTTAGCCTAAGGATCTCCTCCTCAAGTTTCTTCTTCTGAAAGAGACTATCTACATACATTCTGTTGGCGAGCTGAAACTTACGCTCGAGCTCTCGCCGTTGTCTCCTTAAAATTTTAGACTCGGCCTCCACATCCTCAACAGCCCAATGTTCACAGACGAGCTAAAGCTTCAGCCATTAAACCTCAGCCTGCTCCACCCCAACCACCTCTGAAAGCTCACCAATAGTCCTCTTCAAGGAGGCCATCTCCTCCAACTTACCACTCACGCTAGCTCCTCGGTTATTGTGCAGTCACTTCCGAAGATGAGCTGTCTCGTCTCTAGCAACCTTGAGCTCGCCTTTAAGCCTGAACATCTTTTCCGCCTAGATCACTTGAAAGCTATTATGCCGGTCCTCAGTATCTTGCAGCTGCTTTTGAAGCTGGAAAAACTTTATTGACTAGTCTGAGTCGTATCGGGCCTTGTCGGTAGACCATGATGAGCTTTCTTCTAGAAGATGGATCTTTTCCTTGGCATCCTTAAGGTCAGCTTCAACAGAGCTGATCTTCACTGTCAGTGCCTAGGACTAGTCGCTGGCATTTCTTTTGAGTTCGGCAACCTCCTTCTCGAAGTTGCCCTTCCAGATACTGAAGCTCACCGCTTCCTTCATATGTAAGCCTCAAAGGCGAGTGACCTCTTTGGTCATCTCAAAAGCATTCTTTCGTAAGGCTCGAAGGTCGTCCTCCATCTTCTTCAATTTCTTCCTCAGAAGATGAACTTCTTTCCTCAGGTTCTTTATCAAAGGCTTTATTGGAACCTCCTGAGGTAGTGGATCAGCATTGGTGGGAGATTGCATTCGAGATACGAAAAGCGCTCAAGGGTATGAAAAAAAAATTTTACTTTATTTAATCAAAACTTTTGAGTACAAGACATAAGAAAAAAAAGAGTACAACTATTCGAAGATCTCAACCTCGGAGGATGGAGTCGGATCACTCTCAGCCGCCTTAGGTTCTCGAACTAGCTTGGGCGCCTCTACGGCAGGTTCAGACGGACCAGAAGTAAGCTCATCGAAGAAAAGATCGACTACAGTATTAGACGGTCCCGCCTCCACGTCGTCTTCCTCCTCCAGAAAGCCGAGGTCAAGCTTGGGGAACCTTCGAGCTACCCTGCCTTCATAGAGCTCGAAACTCTTGATAAATGCTTCCTAACCGAACTTGACATTCAGGTTCCTCATCTTGGGAGAGGTCTTGAACTCTTCCATGGCCTAGGTCATTGCCTCTAAGATCAACTTCGTCATTTGGGTCTCCAGTTCGGCGACCCTATTTTCGGCTTCCTTCCTCCTCTTCTCCTTTAGAGCTAGTGCGGCCTTCAGTTCGACCGAAGTGAACTCCTCGTGGAGCGCATCCTAAAGACGTCCAATGTTCACTTCCTTCTCCTTGGTAAGATGCTCGACCTCATCGATCCTCTCTTGAAGATGGCAGACCTCGGCTCGAAGGTCCTCCTGGGCTTTCTGTGCCTCCGCCTCCTGACGATGTGCCCTTTTGATGTGAGCGAGCATCTAGTGATCCGACTGCAATAAACGATTGATGTTAAAAAAAAGAGAGAAAAGAAGAAGGAGAAAAAAGAAAGAGTCGAGCAATGGAGCAATCACCTTGAGGATTATTCCGAGAGGACTCCAAATAAGCTGCCATGGGTCTAGGTCGGCCATCTGATCCACCACCTCGAGCATGGCAAACCTGTCGGCGAGATCTCGAACGATCTTCGAGTTATCGAAGGGATGCTCCCCTCTTTCATTGTCGTTGCCATCCGGTCCATCTAAGCGAGCCTTGCAAGACGTCTTCGCAACGACTTTCTTTTTCCTTCTCTCTCCTGTCCCTTTTGCTGACAGGGAGCTCCAAAACCCAATCCCCGCTAGAGGGACCTGAGGGCATGAAAGGCATCGAGCCCGTGCTAGCGGTGTAAACCTCAGCAATTGGGGTAATCTCGATGCTGATGATGACTTCGGATGCAATGGCAGTGAGGGCGGAGACTCCAGAGCTGGAAACACCAATCTTTGCCCTCTTTGAGCCATCTTCTTGCACCTTCTCCTTCCTCTTCCTGGTGAAGAGTCCTTTGGTAAGCATCTTGGCGGCTTGTGCATCCATTTCTGTAGCAGAAAAAGAAGAGCGGTCAATAGCAATACACATGCACAAAATCATGTGGATTCAAAAATTAAAAGATATACCAACAGGATCGCGGGGACTCAGACCCAGGTTGAACAAGGTATGTTCCTTTAGAAGGTCGGAAAGAGAAGGAGCTTGATACACCTTGAGTTTATCGAAGGAATCAAGGTCGGCTCCATCTAAGCTAGGAGCTCAACGAACTGACTCTTTAATGTAACCCCATGAAGGAAGACCTAATGGTAAGGTTGGACAATGTACAAAAAAGTATTTTTTCTTTCAGTTGTGAATGAAAGAAGGGGCACCTTTCAGTAACCCCTTCTTATCGACCTGAGGAGAAAAGTACTATCAATCCTTCATGGAAGGATGGCGCTTGAAGGTATAGAAATTTCTAAAAAGTAAAATAGTCGGCTGAACTTCGGTCAATCAACAGAGAAAGAGAAAACCTATGACAAATCGAAAGGAGTTCAGTACGAAAGATGTGAAGGGGATGTTTAAAAATCGAAAGAGGACGATTACGAATGGGGGTAGCGGGAGTCTAAGCCCGATGTGCAAAGCTTCTAAGTACAAACAAAATCGGTTGATCAGAGGAGAACTGACCTAGTCGTCGGAGCTGGGGAGTTCAAGGTCATATTCTGGAGGAATTTCATATTGAATTCGGATCAAAAAAAGATCATCTGGGGTAAGGACGGATAGGATGGTGTCTGGAGCAAAAAATGAGCAGAACATGTTCCTAGGTTCTACCTCGATCGAAGGTGCAGAATCAAAGAAGGTTAGTCCGGATGAGCTCCATGAATCGATGGAGTGGGAGGTTTTGGAAGACATTTGGATCGAGATGAACCCCAAGAAACCCCTCCAAAAAAAAATCAGAAAGACAAGGAGTCAGAAATGATAAGCACGAATAACCTAAGTGAAGGATTAGAAAACTGACCTAAATTGTCCGAGGAGGATGAAAGGATGATGGATGCGATGAGGATCAATTGAAAGGATGTTCGAAGCTCAGAAAGATGAGAGAAGGATGAGACCCATGGGAAGAAGGCAAACAAGGGTCAAAGGAAGAAGAAGACTCGGGCAGGGATGACTTTCGAACAATAGAAGAAGGTCTTAAATAGCCCGAGGCAACTCGAAGTAGTTATGATTGTGGATCGATTTTGGTTGGTCTGCGTGCACCGCATGTCCCACTCATCATGACAGAAGAGCGACGACGGACGAAGTCTTTATGGCACCGTACCTATAGTAGAGTTTCAATGGAAGATTCAAAGGGCCATCTTTTCGAACTCATTTCAGACTTAGAAAGTTTCGGTGCCAGCACGATAAACACCAAAATATCTCATCCTAACAAGTGCAAAAATTTGGGATCGGACTTCGATCGTCGCTTTTTTTCTCCCTTCAAATTTTGAACTCGAAAGTAGGAGGACTATTATTGAAGATAAACTCTGCTCCCATCGAAGTTCAGTCTGATGCTTAGCCTAATGTAACTGGTAATCATAGAAGAGCTTCGATCGAAAATTCTTCCTCCAACAGTCAAACTTCTTCCAAATTTCTCCAGCGATCAAACTCCATCCAAACTCCTCCAGCAGTCGAACTTCTTTCGGACTCCTCCAACAGCCGAACTTCTTCTGAACTCCTCCAATGGTCGAACTTTCCGCAGTCATCCAGGAAGGTCTCCGCACGAGTTCGATCTCATACACGACATGAACCGATCCTCATCCGAACTACCTTAGAGAAGTTCGAACTCCTCTAGCATTGATACAGCTTAAAGATCATCACCAATCGATGTCCATCTCTCCAAATTTTGACTATCAAATCTCAAACGAACTGGCATCTCACGATAACAAACACTATCTTCCGTAACAAACTCTACGTGGCCCCGAGCAGTCCACTATCCGATAGTTACGGCTGTCACTATCAGTTTGTTGTAGGCTCCATCTATAAAAAGAATCCTCCAAATACGTTTTCTCTAGGCTCTCTTCTTCCTTCCAAAAATTTTGCAACTTTTTTGACTAAGCACTCCATTTCTGTTGACTGAAAAAGCTAACTTGACCGTTGGAGGGTCTTACCGGAGCCGCCACCTCGGGCTCTATACAAGATTTGTTTCGTAGGTCATCGGTGGCGACCTCGTCTTCTCCAACTCCAGCACTTCTCCGACGGCAATCAGATTTCGCACCAACAATCCAAATTCTCCTAAAATTTTGCAAGGAATAAGTATTTGAAGATAAATCTTTCTATTATAAAGATCAAGTGCTTAATTTCTTGATATGCCTTGTATCTTGGGTTTACCTCTAAGAATTTGAAATTTTCTTTTTGAACCAAATCCCATAGAACCATTATCTAAATTCTTCTTGATTTGATTATACTTGATTTATTTGATTATCATACCCCCAATTGGTTAATTTTTTTTATCCCCTAAATTTACTTGAATATATTTATTGATTATTGATTTGATTGCCTCTTGGATCTTAATAAAGAATATCAGTTTTAAGTAATTAGTATCAAACAGCTTGCTATTTGCCATGTATTTGATTGATTTATCCTTAGGCAAAAAGAGAAGATTATTTTTGTTTCAAATCTGATTTTGCACAATTATACATTTGATATGATATCATTTAAAATAAATTCAAAAATACATACCTTTTCTGAACCTAATTACTTGATATTTCTTATAAAAAGGAAGAGATGATCTTTTTGAAGAATAACTAAAATTTTTTTATGATTTATCATGACTAATTTGCTTATATTAATTTAAATTAATTTATCATTCTAAATCTTTAAAACTATTTTATTTGAATCAATTCATCTCTACTTAATTCAAAACTAAAATCATTAGTATCAAACTAAATTTGAAATTGATCTTTAAGTGATATTGAACTAACAAAAAAATCATGATTTGGTATAACCTTTAGTTCAATTGGTATCATAATTTCAGCTTAATTGGTATCAAGAAAATCTTTCAGAGAAATGGCTTTATTTGCTAAAGTAAGGAAGAAAAAATATTAAAAAAATTTATTTAATTAAAAAGATTTTTGAAATTAAAAATATTTTTTAAATTTAAAAAATTTGAATTTAGTGTTTAAAGTCTTATTAAATATACTTGATTTGAAAGAAAAAGGAAGAGAAAAGTTGAAAGATAAAATAATCGATCTATAATTATGAAAAATAGGGGGAGACAATGTTATTGAAATATTAAAAGAAAAATGAATCCTTAGTATCTCCAAAATAAGAGGAGAAATATTTTCTTATCTTAATTTGATTAAATATTTTGATCTTAAGCTCTCAATTAATTAATTTATGAACTTCTTAGATTGAGCTTTTACGTATTTATTCAATTTAATTTACATAATTTGATTGTTCTATCTTATTTCTGGATAATTAGTTGCAGTTAAAAATAGTTTGAGACATATTCTTACTCCAAATAAATTAATTTTGATACATTCTTCTAATTTTAAAGCTCATTTATAAATATAATACTTAACTTTTTATGTGTCAATCTTTTAAACATGATTTGCATGATTATTCTTGATAAATGATTGGAGTTAAATTAAATTTATAGTATATTCCTTCTCAAAAATAAATTTCTAAATCTAAATTTGAAACTCATCTAAAAATTTAAATTTGATCCTAAATTTCTAATGTGCATTATAAAATTTTTATGAATTATTGGTATTGAAGTAATTTTTACTCAAAGCAATAAATTTAAAAATATGACTATCATTTATTTTGATACTATCTTTTCACTTTGCTCGATATATTTTCGATACATATCTTTTTCGAACTTAATTGATTGAAATTTATTTTAAGAAAAGAAAAGATTGAGTATTAAAGTAAATATTATACTTGATTTCAGGTTCAAATCTTTTAAAAAAATTTATTTCTCTTAAAGCTTAAAAGTGCATATTTAAAAATTTGATTAAAAATCATATATATTCGAAAAGAGGGAGAGCCTTTGATATTTAAATTTAAGCTAATTTTTAAAATTAAAATAAATATTTTAAACTTATGTTGAGTGAAAGGATAAATTTTTAAAAGGAAGATGATTCAATTGAATTGATTTTCTAAACTTGATATATTTCTTGTTTTGATACATCTCTTACTTTGATACATTCATATTATTGATTTTGATAATTTTTCTCCATCTTGCCCATGAGCTTTTTAATGCTGTCAAAAAGGAGGAGAGTTATTGTTGAGTATATGCTTAAGTTTAATTAAAATAAAGTTTATATTTATCAATTAGTGGTTTCATACTTTTTAAATATGTAATTATTTAGAAATTCACTATATATTATTTTGCATATACTTAAAAATTTTGTCATCATCAAAAAAAGAAAAATTGTTGACCTAAAAATTGATTTTGATGATGACAAAGAGTTTTGAGTATAAGTTATAAAATCTAATTATGTTTATGAAGATGTGCAGTTTCAAAATTTTAAGTGTTCACAATTTTTCAAGTATTTTTTGATATTTTAATGAAGGTCAAATTAAGTCAAAAAGATAAATCTTGTCTATAAATCAATTTAAAGAAAAAAAGATCACAAGCAGTCTTCGACATGCATGGTATGCAAACTGGACCAATCCAATCCAAAACTAAGCTAACCTAATCTTAGTGAAAATAGAAGATAGAAAGCATAGAAGATAAAATTTTTAAGATCCAGAGGATTGAGCTGATCCAGCTATAAACCGAACCAATCGAATGGGACTGAGTCAACTCAGTCTGAAACTGAGCCGATCCAGTACCTATAATGCCTAATTTTTAGAACTATAATTTTTTCATCCCACAAGCTTTTCAATGGCTATTTTCTCTTCTCCAACGGCTAGATCACTTCCAGAAGCCTATGTTAGTGACTTATAATAGTAGAAAACCTCTGGAATTATAAGAAAATACTTGGAGCATTAAAAACAAGTTTTGGAGAGTATATTGAGTATTATTTGAGAAAGCTAAGAAATGAGCTAAAAAGAAGAGAGAAGAAGTTATTTTTCAGAGTGATCCTTTGTCCTTCCACTACAAAATATCCTCAAGCAAGTGAGAGCAAGAGTGAAGAGAATCAAGGAGCCTCATAATCTCTCATTCATTCAAGGAGAAAAAATCAACCTTACAAGCAAAGCAACTTAAATTATCTTCTCTTGTGCTTCAAAAGAGTTTGTTTTAAATTATAATTTTATATTTTATTTTAAATTTCTTAAGGTGAGAAACTTAGGTTGATCCAAGTCTTAAGTTGGACGTTATATTGGTTTGATTGGTGAGCCAAGGGTAAAACCAATTGGGATTGATTGTTAGCCCAGAGAAAAATAATCACTTATGAGATTTTGGTTGGTAATCCAGAAAAAATCAATTGGATTGATTGTAAGCTCAAAAAAAAATCGTATACGATTTTGGTTGGTGAGCCAGAAAAAATTAACTGAATTTGATTGTGAGCCTGAAAAATTATTGGACTATAATTCTTGTTGAGAATTATAGTTGAATTTTCAAGAGGTATACTTGGGGAGTAGACGTAGGTGCTGAGTTTGGCACCAAACTACTATAAAATTTGTGTGTTTGTGATTGTATGCTTTTGCTCTATTACTTTTATTCACTGCACATTATATAACTAGTTTCATCTAAATACTTAATTAGTTTGAATTGCTCATATTTTAAGTTTAAATTTAAAAAATCTAATTCACCCCTCTCTTGGATAGCCATCCTTGGGCAATACAGGCCCCTACTCCTGGCGATTCAGCAAACCGAGCCCCTACTCCTGGTGATTCGATGGGCCATGAGGGAATCGAGAGTGCTGCGGTTGGAGGCTCCGAAAGTTGCAACCCTTCTCCTCCGACGTCGGTGCTAAAGGAGGCAGGATCGGAGTCGGAAGTTCATCTCCGACAAGAACTTGTGGCAATTGGAAGCAAGGATGGGGGTGCCAGAGGGGGAAGTACTGTGGCGGCATCTCACTCAAGTATTCTGGGTCAAGAGCAAACCGACGGCGAATGTTCGAGCATGAGGGGGAAGAGAATGTCTAGGGTGTTGCCAAAGCCAGAGATGTCAACGTCGATCTCTTTCGAGAAACTCCATAAGGGGGTGGACTTCCAAGGTAGAGAGGAGGCAGTTGATTCGTCTAGGGCACCCGGGATGGCTGGGACAGTTGAGGGCCATGGAAAAATCGTGGGCCAGCTAAAGAGGGCTCTGTAGTCTGAGGGGGGGTGTGGAGGGCAACGAAGGGGAACGTAGGGAAGGTGAAGAAATGTTTGGCAAGCCGGGAGGGGCATTACTGGCCTCTACTTCTCACCACCTTCATCCATGAAGGTCCTTGTGTGGAATATTCGTGGGGCGGGGAAGCCATCTTTCCGCTCCAATTTTAGTAGACTTGTTCAGCAACATGAACTCGATATATGTGGTTTGTTGGAAACTAGGCTCTCCAGATCAAGTGTCATCCGAGCTCGCCACTACTTCCCGAAGGAATGGGGGTTTTATGCTGTTGACTCCCAAGGCTAGTCAGGGGCATAATTGTAGTGTGGCGCTTGGGGATTGCAATAGTGGATGTATTTCATCAATGTACCCAACAAGTAAGTGTTGTTATCACTGGAATAAATGGAGTTACCTAGCTTTTCTCTACTGTGTATGCTAGCACTGAATATCAGGTACGGCAAACTATGTGTAATGAGGTGGCAAGTCTTGTTGATCAAGATATACCTACGATGGTCGCGGGAGACTTTAATTATATTCTAGAGCCATAGGATAAAGGGGGGGTCGACCTTTTATGGATGATGTAGGCTCTAGGGAGTTTATTCAGATGACAAGGCTGGTGGATCTTGGGTTTGCGGGGCCTCATTTCACCTAGTGCAATAATCGAATAGGGGTTGCTAGGGTATGGAAAAGAATCGACAAGATGTTTGCTACTACCAGCTGGATGCAACTCCATCCGAACTACTGTATTCATCACCTCTCGAGGATTGCCTTGGATCATTGTCCTCTTCTACTGGTTACTGATCCTCCCTTTTCATATCGTAGCTCTTTTCAATTTGAGAAGTTTTGACTAGCATACCCTAAGGCTTGGTAGATAATGTGAGATGTGTGGAGACTAATGATTCGCGGCGATGCCAGATACCGGGTGACCTGTAAATTGGAGTTGACCAAGAGGCGTCTGGTGAGGTGGAATGGGGTCAAGGTGGGTGACATTTTTCGAAGGCTAGAAGGGGTGGAGGTGTCTATTTCGAAGCTCCAAGAGTGGGAGGATCGCCAAGGAGGTCTTGCAAAGGGCGAGCTAGTGGAGTTGAGGAGTTTATTGTCACAACACCACTCTCTTCTTCAGCAGCAAGAGATTATTTGGAGGCAAAAGTCATGGGTGCAGTGGATTCGAGAGAGGGATCAGAACACTAGATTTTTTCACCAATCCACTATTGTTCGTTGGCACAAGAATCACATTTGGGCAATCAAAGATATAGTGGGGCAGTGGTTGATTACAGAGGAGGATATTAATCAGGAGATTGTTCGATTCTTCAGATCCTGTTGGACGATGATGCAGAGTGGGGGAGGGACTATCTTTCCCCCTTCAATGATGATGGTTTAGGTATAGCAGAATCGAAAGCTGGTGGAGGATGTCTCCCCGGAGGAGATTAGGAGAGCTCTTTGGACATTGGCGGAGGATAAAGCACTGAGATCTAATGGCTTTCCGCCGCTTTTCTTCAGGAGATACTAGCCACTTATTCAGTCCAAGGTTGTCACAGTGGTGCAGAAATTCTTCGCCACGGGTCAGATGCCCGCGACTTGAAAGTGGATGTTTATTGCCCTAATCTCCAAGAAGCCTGATGCTTTAGAGCCCGATCACTTCCGACTTGTCAGTTTGTGTACTATTTTTTATAAAATTTGTGCTAAGCTGATGATGTGTAGGATGAAGCCAGTTCTCCCCGGATTGATCTATCCAAAGTAGGGAGCATTTATCAGAGGAAGGAGCATCTCCAACAATGTCCTTATAGTATAGGAGTTTATGCATGATTTGAGACGAGCCTCCTCCCGTCGTGGGCTTATGGAGATCAAGCTTGACATGGAATGAGCCTATGATCGGATGCATTGGGATTTTATTGAGAGAGCCCCGATGGAGTTTGGCTTCCACCCCACCTAGATCTCCTGGACTATAGCTTGCATTTGGACCCCCTCATATGCCATTTTACTCAATGGGACGCCCACAGACTTTTTCTGCTCCAATGTCGGTTTGCATCAAGGTTATCCTTTGTCCCCATACTTATTTATTATATGTGCTGACTCCCTTTCGCGAGCCCTCCGTGCTGTGGCCCTAGGGATGGCCTTGGAACCTTACCGGCCGACACCTAGAGCTCAGCTGATCCACACCTCTTGTTTGCAGATGATTGTTTACTTCTTGGTCAGGCTTTTGCTCAAAATATGACCAATTTTTGATGGATTCTAGAGGAGTATTGTGTGGCATCAGGACAACGAGTCAACCTACTCAAGTCAACAATCGTCTATAGCCCAAAGCCATCATCCCGACATTGGACGGCAATCATGAATATTCTTGGGATTAACGAGGATGGGGGGAATCTCCTGTACTTAGGGGTTCCTATCATTGGTCACAGATTGAGATGCAGGGAGTCTGAGGAGGTGGAGCGGAGGATTCGAGAGTGGCCGGAGGGTTGGCACACTCGAGCCTTGGCTATGATGGGGCAGGTCACCCTGGTGAGGCATGTTCTAAGTTCCATCCCTATCTATCTTCTATCACACAGTTATTCCGAGGACTATGGTGGTGAGATTGGAGAAGATGTTTCGGAGCTTTCTATGGGGCTCTCGTCTTGGGGGTAGGGAGAATTCACCTGCTTGCCTGGGACGTTCTTTGCCAGCCTAGATGGGAGGGCGGCCTTGGCATCCTTTCTCTAATTACTAGGAGGGAGGTTTTGATGGTGAGGCATGCCGCCCGGATCTTCCTTGACCCGAATTTTCTATGAACTTCTATGATGCAGGCTAGGTATGGCCCTCTGCCAGTTAGGGATCAGACTTGTCTGAGGAGTGCTTCCTTCTTATGGCGTGAGATCTTAGCTCGTGTCCCCGATGTTCTTCCCTGGATCAGATGGTTATTGGGTGATGGGAGCTCGAAAGGGATTATTCATGACACTTGGATTGGAGATCTTCCTCTTAGCTGGTGGCCGACTTTCATTAGCAACGAGGTGTCTGAAGCCATGAGGGTGATCGATCTTCACAGGTCTGGTGATGGGGGGTGGGATCCTTTGGTGGTGAACAATTTGTTTGGCGAGCAGTTGGGCGAATGGATGTTGTCGCTTGCAACCCCTGGCTGTATCTATTCAAACATCAGAGCTTGGGGCCACTCTTATACTTCCAGGACTATGACGACTGATTTATACTAGATATATCGAAAGGAGGCCAGCAGGGACTTAGGTTGGATCTAGAGGATGGGAGTATACCCAAGGGTATGCCTTTTTCTTTGGAAAGTGGCCTAGCATTGGCTTCCAACTAGGTTCCTTCTTCGCAGTCGAGGCATGGATGTTCAGCTGGAGTGCCCATTCTATACGACCGAGGAGGAGACTATGGAGCACACGCTCTTTCGGTGCTTGAGGGCATCTGGGATTTAGACTTTAGCTGGTGTCACTCAGCAGCTCATTCAAGGAGATGATCCGACCCAGGCCCTTTTACAGTTTCTTCATAGCAGCACCACTGAGGCACAGCATAGAGCAGATAGGGTTTGTACAACTTATCTAGCTCTTCACATCTGGCTTGCTAGAAATAGCCTGGTCTTCGAGTCCAGACGGTCTTCGACCAGATTTATCCTCGAGCGCGCCTTGATCACTGTAGCTGAGTTTGTCGAGGTGTCCAATAGGTCTTCGGAGATCTAAAGCTCCCACCTTGCTCTTGCAACGATCCATAGGGTATTTATATTTTGGGAGCCCCTTCGCACTTTCTGAAAATCAATTTCGATGTGAGCATCCGAGGCAAGCAGGGTGGTATAAGTTTTATCATCCGGTGGCAGGGCACTACGTTTGTGGTGGTTGGGGGGTGCCACTTAGTGGAACCCTTAGTCCCGGAGATTGAGCTGCTCATGGCCTGGGCAGGGATCACCTATGCCAGAAGGATGCTTGGGGCAACTCAATTAGTGGTGGAGGGCGACTTTGCTACAGTGATCACATGGCTTCAGAGAGGCTCCCACCCTTGAGTGATCCATCAATTACTGCTTGATGTTGCGAGCCTACTGGGCGGATGCACTGAGCTGATCATCAAACATGTATTTCATGAAGCAAACTCGGTGGCTGATTGGGTTGCTCCTATGTTACAGATCATACTGGCGAAACTCTTTAGACTAGCAGGAAAGTTATTCTTGGGCATCTTTGGAATATTTTGTTTTCTGACTCTCTTGGCTGTATTCACACTCATTTTGTTTGAATATACCATCTTACCCAAAAAAAAAAAAGGGTGAGTACAAGGTAGTGGATGGGAGATAGCCTTCCTAATCTCAAAGAAAAAAAATACTACTATTTAAAATTAAATTAATAGAAATGCTATGCTTAACTATTAAGGATGCATTTGGTTAGCCATTAAAAAAATATTTTTTTTTATTTTAAAAAAAATAAAAATCAAAAAATAATATTTGGAAACATCATAAAAAGTAAAAATTAAAATAATTACTTTATATGCAAAGTAAAAAAAAATTTGCTTTTCAAAATTTATTTTTTAATTTTTTAATTTTTTAAAATTTATTTTTCTACATCGAACTCTTTTTCCTCGTCGAGCTCTTTATCTTCTCATCTTTTTCTCCCTTTCTTTCTGAATTATTTTTCCTCGTCAAGCTCTTTACTTTTCCATCCCCTTCTCCCTCCCTTTTTTCATGTTCTCATCCTCCGCCTGTCTGACCGACGAGCCCAAATAATGTTACGCTCTCTTCTTGATAAATGAAAAAATTTTATTTTAGCTTGTCCATTACCGTCAAGCCCTAAGATAAAGAAGATATTTTTTAAATTCTATTTTTTTTACTTTTTAAATTCTATTTTTGTTCAACAGTAAAAATTAAAATAAAATAAAAAAATATTTTTTAAAAATTTAAAATTAAAAAAATATAACCAAATGCATCTTAAATTAAACTATAGAATGACAAGCAATTAGGTCAGATTTTATATAGCTTTTGCCGGAAGGATCATATATGCTATGTCGTGGTAAACATTACCACATACCACCTGGTATCAATGAATGAGATCCTACATGCATACACCATTGCATAGCTCCATCCTAAATGCACCATAGTAAAGCGTGCAGCGTGTATGTCCGCATGTAATGGCAACTTAGACTTTGTGATTTGCTTGACTGTTGATGATGTAATATAGGCATTACATGAAGAGTTGTTAGTTCATGATGGTTAAGATGTTCATCACTGATACATCCTTGTATCTTTATCGGGCCCTGTAGCTTTACGTGTTATAAATTTAGAAAAATATAGTCAAATTTCAAGTCATAAAATATATCTAATTTAAGGCCTATAAAATTTTAAAATTTTATTCTTTTATCCACCATGTTGTAGCTAGCCTCCTAGTTAATGCAATAAATTAGCAAAGTGGCTCCATAAACAATAGTTAAACACATGTAATTTGCAATTAATTTTTGTTTGAGCCATGATGATCATGTTGCAGCATCATGTAATCGAACAGTACCTATCGAGCTTGTGCTGCATTAGTCCTTTATTTTGCTGTGAATGGAAGCTTGAAGCTCTAATTGCAGAGTTCTTTTTGTGTTTTAATCGGTAGACAAGGGGAACTGGCAGGGCTTCGGCCTCAGCGAAGTATTTTGACATCATTCCTCGACCCCTAGATCCTGTTTGTGTGGTGGAAACTTAACAGCAGGATGGAATCAGATGAGATGATAGGATGCTTAAATTCATCCACTCATCCCTTTTTTTCTTTTTTTTTCTTTTTTTCTTTTCCGGAGCATTCCTTAACCAAACCAATCTGTTCCAATTCAACCTACGATAGAAACCTTAGCTCAGGCCTTACCCGGATACGCACGTGGCGGGAAGAGTTGTCGCGTCGTGATTCGGGACGTCCCTCTCATCAAACCTCTGACGTGTCTGGCAGAGGCTATCCCTAAAGAAGATCTGCCACGTGCGTTCTCCCACGCTGACGTCATCGTTTTCCTTCCCTCCTTAAGCGCGCAATCGGGAATTCGTGAAATACAAGAGGTAGCGTGGCGAACATTCATAGGGTATCACAGCAAATATACCATCTTGCATTGATAGATCATCTTCTCGTTCCGGTAATCTGATATCAAGATTTATCTTCAAATCACATATGCATTCGATCAGTATCTACTTGAATTCCCATCTGAATATCTTTTTCTTGCTTAATTTTTTTAAAAAAACTTAAATTTAAATCTTAAATTTCTATTTTTGATCAGATCTTTGATGGTTGCTCGGTCGACATATATTTTTTTTTTTCTTCGGCTTGCACTCTAATCTTGATCAGTTTAATAATTAGTACCGAAGAGAAAAAATTTAAAAAAAAAAAAAAAACGTACGGAGAAGATGGAGCATAGCTTCGCACTTAGCCGATTTGACGTGGTCCAAGTGCATCAGAAAGATAGGCCTCTAAATTGCGATGTCCAGGGTGTGTCCATGGGAACGTTTTGACATTGGTCAAAGACGTAGTGGACGAGAGCGTTGATACAAGGACTTAGACCTGTACGTACGTGTATTTCTATCTCCACAAGTGGGCGGAGAAACGGTTCCGCTAGGTCAAATACGGGGCTCACAGAAAGTACACGTGCGCCGATCGTGAATCCAATAGATCGATGTCACGTCATCCAAAACCGTTGTAAGATGTCGGAGGCAGGACTGCGAGGCGTCGCCCTCCGTTTCTGCTCTCGGGCCCCGCCCCCGGTTTTAAATTTCCTCGAGGCGAGAGGAGTCGTGGGGACGGGCGCTCGAGGATGTCCGGCAGACACGTGCCGTGGCGAGGGGAGAGATCTTGGCTTCGAAACGCTGCTAGCAACCAAATCTAGCCACGTATCCGAATAGTTCCCCGGTACGGAGACACGTGGCTACGCACTTAGATTTCGCTCTCTCTTTCCTTCCACCATATCCGTTCTAATCTCTATGCCCCTATGCTCCATCTCCTTCGGACCTCGTGTTCTTGGCTTCTTTAACAGATCCTTGGACGCTTTTGTCGATTTGAAAATGCCAAGAGCTCTCTTTTTCTTCCTGCTTTTCTCAATTCGTTGTCTCCTTTCTGCTCGGTATTACGATTTTTTCTTCCAAGTTGCCCCACTTTCTCATAACATTAAAAAAAAAAAAAAATCCAGCGTCTAAACTTACTTAGAATGCGAGTAGAAGAGAGAATTAGTGAAAAAATACGATAAAGATCGATATTTTTTGTGTACTGATGGCGGCGAAGGCAACGGAAGGGGAGATAGAGGAGCTTCCCAGCATGATACAGGGCTGCCGAGATTTTTTGAGGTGTTTTGGAGGTAATAGTTGTCATGACGAGACAGCGGCGGCGGTTGTGGCGAGAGAGGAGGTGGAAGAGATGGAGCTTAATCTCGGGCTGTCTCTGGGCGGTCGCTTTGGAGTGGAGGCCAAGGAAAAAAAGAGGCTCGTTCGGTCATCGTCGATCGCCACCCTGTCGATGTTCCCATCGGAGAACGACTTCCCGGTGGCTGCTCCCCTCCCAAGGGCGTGCTCCCTGCCGACGGAGGCTGAGGAGGAGCAGAGGAAGAGGAAGGAGCTGCAGAGCTTGAAGAGATTGGAGGTCAAGAGGAAGAGATCACAGAAGAGAAATTTGTCGAAGTTGGCGGCGAGAGATCAGAGGGAGGAGAGTTTTAATGAGGGAACGAATGGTGGGCACGGTAGGGTGCTCCCTGGATCGGCATCGACATGGACCGGTGGTCGGCAGGTAGATGCATCCGGATGCTTAAGACCAGCATCTCAGTGGTCCATCGGATCGCTGGCGAGTAGCTCCTCTGGCGTGTCCAATTTCGAGAGCCAGATGCTGCAAGGTATAATTTTAGTTCAGTGCTCTTCCAATATTTGCTGGAGTGTAGCAATTTATTCCATCCCTTCCATTTAGTGGTTTAGAGATCATGCTCAAGCTACTGAGTTTGTTGACAATATATTCAATCCTTTTTTCTCCCTTCCATTTAGATGTTCAGAGATCATGCTCAAGCTATTGGTCTTGCTTGTTTAGGGAGTTCATGATGGGAATTTGATGTATATTGGTTTAGGTTTTGATGGTAATTTGAGTTGGAAAGAGATTTGTTACTTGGCTGCATTTTTCCCTCACCCTTTAGGACATTTTGAAGTGGGTGGTTGGGGTCTTGATAGATTTCCTATCGTCTTTGTATTTCTTTCTTTCTCTTTTTTTTTTTTTTTTTTTGGCTATTTGTTCTCCGATTGTGTCTTTACTTGATTAGTTTTGGTTGGTGTTCTTTAGTTTTGGTTACCTTGTTGCTGGATTGTGGTTTGCTTTCTTTTTCAGTTTTGTTCTTTAGTTTTGGTAGGTGATTTTTTTTTTTTTTAAAGTTTGGTTTACCTTGTTGTTGGTTAAACATCTGCTATTTGTTAAATGAGGAAGACAGTATGCGGCCCTTCCCATTTCCTTTTTTCTTAAAACATCTTTTGTTTTCTCTAAGTTACTGTTTCTAATTCTTTCTATTGATTATTAGAAATTTGCAAGAGGGAGAAAATTACTATTTTACTACTAATCGCCTTTTGCCATTTATCCCGACTTCTTCAATTTATTACTCTAATAGTTTATTTGTTTTGAAAAGCTTCGCAAAAAAACTCCATTATCACATCATCAGGGCATATATGGAAGCAAAAAATCGAATAATCTGTCCATATTTCTCAAGAACTTAGAAGTCACATAGAGAACAGCATGTAAGAAATGAGTGCTGCTTTGGTTGAGTCGAAATCCACAAGGATCCTGTTTCCAGATTATGCCCTTCTAGAATTATGCATTCTTTTTCTGTAATATTCCGGAGGCCTTTTCTTGTTATTTCATTTTAATTTTATCAGCTTAATGCCGAGCATTTGTGACTCTCTTGCAATATTTAAATATGGGTTCAATGTCTTTAGGATGGAAGGGTTGTGCACATGAAGCAGCTAACTCTGCCAGAGAGGTAGAAGAATCCTTGAAGAAGAAGATAACTGGGGTGAAGGGAGAGATGGAAGAGATGCCATGTGTGTCCACAAGAGGGGATGGTCCAAATGGGAGGAGGATCGAAGGGTTGCTCTACAGGTACGAGAAAGGGGAGGAGGTGAGGATTGTGTGCGTGTGCCATGGCAGCTTCCTCACGCCCGCGGAGTTTGTAAGGCATGCCGGAGGTGGTGATGTAGCTCACCCCCTCAGGCACATTGTTGTCAACCCAACCCCATCAGCCTCCTTGTGATGGTGGTGGTCACCCTTAGTCACCCAGGATGGTAGCCAAAAAAAAAACCCCTAGGGTGTCCCTTGTCCTATCAACAACTACAGCTACAACTGTATCAAAGATAAATTTATCAACATGATGTAAACAAAGACTTGTGTCTTTTTTTTCTTTTTGGTAAATTGGATGATTTAAATTAAATGAGAATAGATATATCTACCGGAGTCAGAAAATAAAATATTATAAACCTGGATAAGAAGATTTAATTGAGGAATTCTATAGACTAGATGCTATGTGATTCGCCATGTACGATAACATACAGTTGGATAAACAAAAAAAATTTATATCAAGATTTTTACATAGCATATTATCCCAATATAATGGCCCCTCATGGAAGTCATTATTGGCCATTATCCAAGTTTTTATTCTTAATATTAAAATAATTGCTCAAATGATATCAGTTATAATGGGTACAACACCAAAAAAGGGACAATGAGAACCATACAAAATAAGTTACAACTTTATTTATAAACAGTGGGATGAGTTTTGATAATGTGGACTGCAATCTGAATTTGACCTTAGGTTAGACTAGAATGACAGTAACAGCAGAATGACATTAAGCATAAGCTAGAAACCATGAAGTTGATTACGGGAAGGTTATCATCATCTAGCAATGGCAGCAGCCATACATTAGATTAGCACAGAAGAAGGCCGCTAGACACAGCACAAGCATAGGCAGCTGAAATAATACCAGGTGAAGGAATACCTGTTTTAACTGATAAAATTAATGGAGAAGTCGGGAGCTTGCTTCCAGAAATGAGGAACTCCCATCAGCTAACCTTCGTAAACATTCGGCTTTTCTGAGCATAAGACGTGCAGCTATACTGTTCCATGAGCACCATCCGCACTCTACAACAGACCCAATTTTCCCAGCCGTTCTACTCATCTTTCATAGTCTGTGGGAATATCTGATAATAATTATCTGAGAATTTGTTAATTAAAAACTATGAAAAAAATAAAAGAGAATTCAACCTCTGGATAAATATTTGAAACGAGATATATTACTAATAATATCAACCAAAAAGCGTAAAACTAATTGAGACACGAAGGACGAATTTGGAAAAGCAAATTGAACTATAACTCTAACCGAACAGAGCAAAAAACACAAATTTCAATTCGCTCATTCCATCCTGGATTTGTCAACGTTCACATCTAAAAGAACCAAACAGAGACACCGGAAACAAAGAAAATAGCTTATGATGATTGAACTTATACACTAATCAACCATTTTCTGGTTAACCTCAAATTCTTTCAAGAAAGGAAACATGGAAAACAAATACTATACTTTTGGTGGCAAACGAGACCCACAGGCACAAGCTTCCTGTGAGAAAACAACGGTGGATACGTTGCTTTGACAATTACAAAAGTTAGGGTAATCTCCTGGTCTCTCCTGGTCTGATCATAAATGAGAAAAAAACATAACAGTCAGCAGATGCTAAACGGATCGCTCTCCAGAGAGGCATATACTCATACACTTACCTTAAATCGCAGCTGACAGTTTCTTCAGATAAATTTTCTTTCCATTAAGCTATGTGTTCTCTGACTAGCTGCTGCTGCAAAACTAATTTTAGGCAATCTTTAACTCACCCCTGGTAGTGCAGGCCCAGAAGACCGCACAAATAGATCAGCGATCGATGATAGATCATGATTTCCTATGGCATTCAATAGGAATACCATCCTGGCAGCGTGATGTGTAAAAAAGGTGACAATTGTTTTCTGTCTTTCTGAGTTCACAGAAACTGAGATTGAATGCTGTTTGAGGAACCCACAAACCTCATGAGTTCATAAGTTTTTCTTGTCTCTGCCAAGAAAGTTGTCCATGTCACCAAAAAACCAGAACCTGATATCAGGAGCAATGGCCCTGAAGATTAACTTATGTGTGGCTCATCCTCCTGCCAACCATCCAAATAATGGGACGCGGTGTACATGCCATGTGCATAAGTTGTTGTCTCATGCAGGATCTTCTGCAAGCAGTTTTCTCCTGAAGAACCTCCCGCAGCTTACCTACATGAAAAGCCAAGGTGCTTTCAAGTTATATGCTATTCAATAAACATGATGCAGTATCAGCAAACAAACTCACCTAAACAAGCAAACATTTATATTAAGTGTCCGTAATTCACTGAGAGACAATGACAACGAAGAAAATACTGTGCGTACGAACTATTTATAACTATCAAACATACTGTGACCACTTGACAAAGAGTATCAAACATACGGTGGAAGTTCAGTAGCAGGAAACTTCCATATTAGAAGACAGATCCACTATGGAGACTCACTCTCAACCACCCCTCCCTAAACACTTCCTCTGAGCTTTCTTATCTTTATCATTAGCTACAGCTGTCATGACTCCATCTAATTTCTCTCTAAATGCAATATACCATACTATTCAAGTATTCCCATGTGAAACAATGAATCTTCAAGATTTAAGTGGCCAGCTATTACAGAAGGTGTTGGATATGGTTCTTTGGATTTCTAATATAACCATTGATAGTTTTAGCAGTCAAAGTTTATCTACTACTATATGGACTTGTGCTCAGACCATTGAATTAGAGAGAATTATCATTTAAAGGCTATGCTATGTGGACTTGGTCACAACTGTCAAGTACATGTCTAAGTGTCTGATACTTCCAATTTTTAACATTTTTTCCTTGTGGGCCCACATTCAAGTGTCATACCAACGCCCATATTTAAGTGTAGGTATAGGTACTTTAGACTAAAACAAAGGGTCCAGGTCACACAGTCTAATGGTAGTTCCATATAACTAGTTTTATGTATATGATGTTTTTTACAGACATTAGTCTTTCCAATTAAATGGACTTTACATCTTTTCAAATTATTAGGAAATTTACATAGGAGATAAGAATATAGTCTCTCGCTCTCTTTAATGATTGCTACTGTAAGTGGGTGGTGTCCCACTTAACCTGGATCAAAACAAAACTGCCTTTTGGTCAAAAGTTTAGGCCCAGTTTCGATGGCACAGGTTAATTTCAAAGTGAGTGCAACTTTCACAGGATACACCATGATCTAAGCTTTATCAGCTTTAATCAGATCAATTCAGTTCTGACCAGGTTGGGTCCAATTTTACTAGATTGATACATGAGCAAGTCAGAGTTGTGGTCTTGGTTAGAGGTCCATACCCAATCCCAATGGACTGGAATTTATGGTATTGCTTTGACACAGACCAGTTTTGGCATGGGTTGAATCTAGGTCTACCCAACCCACTTGCATGCCAACTGAAAATAACTCTGCTAACAAATAAATAGAAAATATCTTTCTAATGATAAAGAATTTAGTATTAGAAATCCCTCAAAACAACAAGATTTTGACATTAAGACTATGAGCAATGGATAAAATAACCTAGATATTGTAGAAATTATAGGAATATAAGAATATATAACAAGCATGCAAAACCAAGGTTTTAAGTACTAGTTTTGGTACCGTGTCTATACTGGTAGTGTCAGAATGGTATATTTCTTGGTACCAACGCTCGGTACTGATGGTGTAGCTACCAGGTATCAGTTCCCTAGCGATATGTTACAGTATGATAGTTAAAACATTTTGCAGATCGGTTATAAGATGGTATAAGACAAGCATAAATATGCAAGGTGAGAAATATCATTATGTTCAACATACTTGGAGTTGCATTAACTGCAGGAGATGATCACGAACTTAGGATGCCGGGGTTACTGCAGAACGAAGAGATTGCATGCATCCATACAATATCACCTGTTATCAAACATCAAAAACCTCCTTTTGTAGCATTTGAAGCAACATAAAATGAAAAAACTGCAAATTTATTCTGCAGGAAGTGGTATGCATTGCCTCCCATTTCATGCACAACTTGTCTGAGGCTGCAAACAAAGAATCCACAAAAACAAGTGTTAGTAAAAGCATGTCCCCACCAGAAGCAAACAATATAAAACATAATAAAAATACCCTCCGCAACAATATTTGTATACAATTTTCTTCCCTAATACTTGAGGTTGTTTGCTTCTCAATGTACTCATAACTCCACTATTTTTGGCTTATCAAGACATACATCCTGGAATAAGAAGCTTTTGATTTACTGCATTTTCAAACTTCTTTTATCAGATGCTCAAAAAGAACGAGTGTTATGACATGATGAAGCTTTGATGAGGATTGAGGAACTCATTAATTTAGCTTTATAAATAGATCACCACATATATCTATCTATATATATATTTGTTAATGAAGCTCAATGTCATCAATGTTGCTTATCTGGGTAATTGAAAAGCAGGAATAATTAACAAAATCAATTATGTGTACTCTAAAAATTTCCAGAGAATACACAGGTATGAAACTGAGTATCTTAAAAATTGATCTAGTCAACATACATCTGGTTTTTTCTTCATCAGTAAAGCTATCCCAGAGAGGAACACACACACACACACACACACACACACACAAAGAAAAAAAAAAGAAAGAAAAAACAAATTTACATTACAAAGACAACATCAAGAACTCATTTTCAAGCCTGAGAGGTGATTAGAAAATTGAACAACATATAATCAATAATGTTAAAAGTCATGCCTACCGTTATAGGTGTGAATATGTTAATCAAGCACATGTTACAGGTGCTAGCGAGGAGTCGGTTGCAGTTCCTTTAGCCGTCGAACAACTTGCTTCATTGTTGGCCTGATAGAAAGTGAATCAACCGTACACTTGACACCCAAGTGTAAGGTTTCCACCAAATCATCATGGGGTGCCACCTCCCACAGCCCCTCAGTGAAAAACTCACGTGCCCGGCCTTTCTCCAGCAGCATACATGCCCAAGCAACAATATTGAAACCATTACCATATGGAGAGAAGGAGGGATCCAGAGCTTTCTTGTCAGAGATTAATTCCAGTAGCACCACACCATAGCTATATACATCTGCTTTGTCAGAGACACGACATGTCATTGCATATTCTGGTGCAACATATCCAAAAGTTCCAGCCACACCAGTGGTTGCATGGGTTTCAGAATTTCCTAGAAGCCTCGCCAATCCAAAGTCAGAGAGACAAGCATTGAATTCATTGTCCAACAAAATATTGCTTGGTTTAACATCCCGATGAAGGATACGAGGCACACAATGGTCATGCAGATAAGCAAGTGCACAGGCAACATCTAAAGCAATCTTGTGAAGCATCCTCCAATCCACAGGTCTCTTCGATCTTTCCTGAAGAAACCTTTCCAAATTACCCCCCGGCAGATAGTTATATATGAGAAACATTTCTGTGTCACCAACATGATATCCTATTAGAGTCACAAGATTGGGATGCCGCCACCTCCCAAGAGTCTTGATCTCTGCATGGAATTGTTGCATGCCTTGGAACCTTCCGACCGCAAGTCTCTTTATAGCCACTAGAACTCCTGGTGAAATCTCAGCCTTGTATGTGGCACCAAAGCCACCACTTCCAATACAGTTGCTTGCATTGAAATTCCCTGTGGCTCGGACAACACTCTCATAAGTCAGTGGAACGCCAATGTCCACAAAAACTGTAACTTCCCTTCTTCCAGAAGACTGGATGGCAGACCTCCGTGCGCATTTCCTTGTGTAAACATAAAGGACAATCAGACCTAATAGGACGGAAAAAATGGCTGCTGCCGAAGTAATTGAAGCAATCTCAATAGGACTGAAATCAGTACTGCCACTCTTAGTAGGAGAGCTTCCTGGTGGTGGATCAGTATATGCTTGTGAATCCCCACTGTGACCTTCCACATCTGATGGTGGAATAGAAAGAGAGAATACCCGACAAGACTGGAGTAAAGGGTTTCCAAGAACTCTATCACATCTCATTGTACTGGCATTCAATGGCAGTGGCCCAGACAAATTATTGAACGACACATTAAACATGGAAAGTGTTGTCACATTAGCAAAAGCAGAAGGAATCTTTCCAGAAAGCTTGTTGTTGTTAAGCAGAAGGACAGTGAGATTTCTCAAGTTCACGAGGTCACCAGGAATTTCACCAGTAAGAGAATTTGAAGAGAGATCCAAAACCTCAAGAGATGGTAACTGAGCCAAGTCAGAGGGAATGCGACCACTAATATTATTACCAGCTAATGATAGATACTTCAAGCTTTTTAACTGGCTAAAACTTGGAGGTATCTTGTCCTGAAGACAGTTCTTACTCAAGTCCAGACAAACAAGATTACCCAATAACCCGAGACTTGGGGGAATTGTTCCAGCAATGTGATTACCTGCTACATCAAAAACCATAAGAGATCTGCACAGGGCACCAATTTCTGGTGAAATGCCACCCGATATCATATTGTTACTTAAGACAGTGATCAACCCATTCAAATTCTTGCACTTCTCCAAGATAATGGCATTTAATGATCCGCTGAGATTATTCCCTTCAGCAAGAAATGCATAAATAGTCTGGTTCCCATATCTGTTGGTGGCAAGTGGCAAAGATGGCAGGGTACCTGTGAAATTATTCTTGCCAAAATTATGATATATTGCAAATTCACCACCAGATTCAAAATAAGGCAAGGACAAACCCATATAAGTCCTATACATGAAGAATCTAGAATAAGCAGACGAGAGGTCATTGGGTAAGAATTGAGATGAAGGGCACTGTTTGTAACTAAATCTTGGGATGGAGCCTGACAACTGATTCCCACTGACATCAAAGACAGCCATACAAGGTACAGGAAGCTCTTCATCAATCCATCCCATCAATTTGTTTGAGCTAAGATTAAGAAATTTAAGATTTTTGCATTGAACAAACACCTTTGGAATCCCTCCGGTGAATAGATTCTGACCCAAATTAACCATTTCCAAGCTCTTGCAAGTGCCCCAATTGCTCGGAATGCCGCCTTGAAGCATCCCTCTCGGAGCCCAAAGCACCCTAAGCTTCGGCAAGGAGGTGATTTTTTCAGGAAGCTTGCCTTCGAAACTATTGAACTCATCATCATCGACAAAGCTCGAAGAGTCATCGCTGGGCATCGGATCATACAGATTCAGAAGAACGAGAACAGATAATTCTAGGCAGTTCCCAAGCTCTGCAGGCACGGGGCCACTCAAGCTGTTTCTTGAAACATCTAAAACTCGAAGCTTTCTCAGCCGTCCAAGATCAGAGGGAATGAAACCACCCAAAAGATTGGAGAACAGCAGCAGAGCTCGAAGCTCCGTGCAGTTGCCCAAATTAGGAGGAATGCCATTGACCAGTCGATTTCCAGATATGTCCAGGTACTCCAGGTTGCGGCATCCAGCACCAATTTCATCGGGGATGGACCCTTCGAGCCGGTTAAAAGAGAGATACAGTTCTCTCAATTTGGAGATATTACCCAGAGACCGAGGAATGGAACCATTGAGCTGGTTTTCAGACAGGTCTAGGGTTTCTAAATTTCCACAGCTTGAGAGGAAGAGTGGGATCTCACCTTGGATCAGATTAGACGCCAAATTCAAAACACGGAGCCGCAGAGGGAATCGCGAGGGGAGGGCGCCGGAGAGCGAATTCCCCTCTAGATCGAGCACCTCCAGGTTCTCCAGACCCCAGATCTCCCCAGGGATCTCCCCATCGAACCCGAGGAACGGCAGCGAAAAAACCCTGAGCTCGGAGAGCTTCCCCACTGCCGGGCTCAGCTTCCCGGCCAGCCGCCGGCGGGGATCCGAGCAGCCCCGTAGAAGCGGCCCCGATCGAGAGCAGGAAGAAGAAGAGGAAACACCGTCGCTCGCTCTGGCGGAGATGTTGAGGGAGACGACGCGGAATCTCGAGTCGCAGAGGACACCGGGCCAGGAGCAGTGGTCGGAGCCGGAGGCGGCGGACCACTGGTGGAGGAGGCCGGCAGGGTCGGAGACGGAGCTCTTGAGCTGGAGCAGGGCGGCCTTCTCCGCGCCGCGGGTGTCCGCCTCCGGTGAGGCGGAGGCGACGGCGGCCCCGAGGAAGAGAAGGAAGAAAGAGAAGGCCGAGGGCCGGCGCTGCGTCATCGCCGACGGTGGCGGGCCGGGCATCAACGATACAAGCCCGAACCCCTTTTTTTTGGTTTAGGGGATGAGAATGGTAAAGGTCTCGGAAGAGAAGCCCTTGGCGGTAATTATCCGGGCATCGGAAAGCGAGCGAGGAGGGAGGAAGGAGGAGGACCGGGAAATAATTTTTGGCAAAAGAGAAGGGTTTTGAGAAGAGAAAGACGAGCTTTTCTCTCCTTCTTCAATGGCTGTTGCTTTGTTTCTTCGTCCACTTCTTCTCCGTCGCCTCCCCCAAGTGGTACTTTTCGGTTTCCTTTTCTAATTTTAAATAATCTCTTCCACCAACTTACTTTACTTCATAAGGGTGGGCCGCGGAGACCGGACGGCCGGATCAGCTCTCCTAAACTCGGACAGCAATCCTATCTTTGATGACGTGTCAGGGGCTGACAGGGTGATATCGCAAGAAAGGGCGGGATGAGGAGGAAGATGCGTGGTGTGGAGTTGTGTTTGGTGTTTGGGATGGGGGAGCTGAGGTAAACGCCGACTCTGGTCAACCCATGCATCAGATGGTCAAGAGGGCGGCGAGGTCACGTGGGTCCCGCGCACTGTGTGGAGTGCGCACGTGGCAGGAAAAGGCGGGGGGTCCACGGGTTGGTTGCTCCATTCTCGAGGATGGCCGTGTGTCTCTGGAGGGAGGAAAGGGATGGGGAGAGCAAGGGCTGGTGAATATTCCGGTTGGTTTCCAAGGGCCCAGAGCAAATGAAATTAAATTAAAGAAACTACTGTTCTGTTACAATTGAGTATTATAGTATTAATAAAATGTTCATAAATCCAAATATGGAACCACTATAGCCATGTTTGCTAATCTTGGATTAGCTACGATGATTATATTTTGAAGGAAGTTAGGTTATAAAGAAAGTTGGTAGTTGATCGGTTATTATCATTGTAACAGTTGTTAGGAGAAATTTTGGTTTTCTAATACTATCTTTTAAAATATTATGAAGGAAAATTCATTTATCCCACAAAACCTCTCCAAAACATGCTTAACATTATGAATCATGAAAGGCAAAGTTGACAATTTGACCTTATATGGACAACATGATATAATGTATGGGGATATAATAAAGGGGAACATTCATTCAAGGAGGTTGTAGGAAAGTTGGCGTTACAAAGAACAAAATTGGCTCATTTGACATGATTCACTATTAATTAGCAATATAAATGAGTCTATATGATATGCATTTTTCCTCTTGCCAATAATCTTAATAATTATGGTGCAATCGCTAAATTTTGCACAACCATAAGGGATGCATTTTAAGCAAAATTTTCATAATTACTAATTTGGAGATAGATGTAAAAAGCTGTTTGTGAAAATAAAGCACAAATATATGCTTTTATATACATATATATAAAAGAAATGAAAATTAAATAATTTGTTTGATTGCAATAATCATCGATCATGCACAAGACTATTGTACATTGCTTGACACAATATGAATATGTAAAACATTTTTTTGGTATATTTTGCCAAATCTAACACCAGAGAGAGTGTGTGTGTCTGTCCTCGAGTAAATGTAAGATTGATCATGTCCATAGGTATCATATGCCTTTTAAATTATAGGATGAACTTTACAATATACCTAGCAAGGCTTTTAATACTGTATTGCTCGACAAAATTTTTGGTATGAATGGATAAAATCATTTTTGAAAATTTATTGTTAAAGCTAGAGAATCACTCGTATTGTACATCATGTACCATGATGAAGATATGAGGAAGCTCGTTTAGGTGAAGGGCTTATGCACACGCCTCCATTTCAGGATATAGGAAAGAATAAACTGACCTAAGTTATAACAGAGGAATGTGCTCCTAAACAAAGTAAGGCTACAGTGAGATTCCATAAACCGACGCAAGACGGCTAGTACAAGGCTAGTTGTAATGGTTATAGAGTAAGCAAGCTAATAGGGATTGGAGGACCAGGAAATAAAAATGTAGCCAAGAAGTAGATGGATTTGCCAACATGGTCCCCAGCTTGGATGCTCCTTCAGCAATGAGCTATTAATATAAGGGCTCATTGAATGATTGAGTTAAATGCTCAAATAAACTAATCTCCAATCATTCAAGTCTGAGAAAGATAACCTTTGTCATCAATTTATACACCCTTTGTTTTATGAACTTGATCATTTTTACATCATGTGAAATAACTGTTGGATCATTTAAAGCTAACATGGGAGACTTGCAACCACCTTCAAGGAATAAAAAAATTCCAGTCCAAAATAGCGATGGCAATTTATTGCACCTCATCGGATATCCAATCTAAATAGGATGAATTTTATCTGATCCATAATGGATGTAGAATGAGTATGGATAATAACAAAATCCATCCTAAATTTTATATATATATATATATATATATATATATATATATATATATATATATATATATATATATATATATATATATATATATATATATATATATATATATATATATATATATATATAAAGTTAGACTAGAATAAGGCAATCAAATTTGGATTTAGATTCGATCAGATCAAAACTCTATAGTAGAAGCTCTATATCAATGATCCAAATATTGAATATAATCTACTATCTCGAAATTACTTGTTCACTAAAAAATCATATGATTTAGAGATTCCTATTCTATGCATCAAACGGTCAAAATTTGAATAATCTAAATAAAATTAAATTAAATATACATTTTGATCATCTGATGCATAAAGTAGGAATCTTTAAATCATATGATTTTTTGTATATAAGTAGTTTTGAGGTTGTAAATCATATTCAATGATTTGGATCATCAATGTAGGACTCTTATTGTCCTATCTTCATAAATTTTCTCTCTAAAAAAAAAATAATAATTTATATAAAAAATTAATTTTTATATTTTTATCAAATATAATTTATTCTCTTTAACTCTATCCAACCTATCCCGCTCCAAAATTTTGCCCCTCCTGTCGTATCTCAAGATAAGTATGAAGTAGGTATAGGTGATAGTCTCTTGACCCATCGCCAATCCTAGTCCATGGAAGGTCAGGGGACCATAGCTTACCGTAGGGTTAAAGGGCCGGTGAGGGAAACTTTTGGTGGAAATTTTGGACGATAAGGAGAGACAGTGGGGCTCAAATCCCTTGGAATGCGAGATGTGGAAGGCAACTTGGAGGCGCAACCGCGTCCACACGGAAACTGGCTTTGGATCACATTAGAGTTTAGACTTTGGTGGGACCATTTGACCAGGCGTTGCACTGCTACCAAGGAGGTTCATTGAATGCTCCAAGGGCCGAGTGGAGGTTAGGTGGTGCATAGTTTGGAAAGAGACTTCCTCATCACATCATTAGCGTGAACAAATATGATCAGTATGAACTAGCATGCATTATTCTCAGTAGCTTTACCAACCACCTCAGTTGGCACCACTACTGAAAGTCGACAAGATCAATAGGCCTTTTGGAAGAAGAAATTGTCGGTTGGATGAATAGTTTTATAAGAAACGTTGTAGTGACTCTAAGATCTCATTTGAAAAAAATAAAAAAAGAAAGAAGAAGAAGAAGAAGAACACCAATATGGAGCTTCTTTGTTACTCTTAGCTAGCATTGTAATGGTTGTCGCTTTTCAGTCGCAAAAATAATTGCAAAGCACCATATCGATAGGTTTTATCCCTTTATCATGTTCTTTTCAGTGTAAGATTCTAGATTTGTTGGAGCTAATATGTTTTGTTACTTATAACTGGACTATTTATGAGTCATAGAACTGTGAAGTGTCTCTTCTAGCATCCATCTGCTAGTAAAATTTTAAGTCTATTTCAAAGTGCAGCAGAAAAGCTGCGACTCAATTTGCAGACTTGTTAGTTTTATTGCATGCACCAAGTGCAATTAGACCGTGCAAATCCCACAGTGGATAACACGCCACGTTACCTTCTTGTATTTCATCAACTCCCAATTGCGCACTATCTACCATGCCTATGCCTCGGTCCCAGTTCACTTACACCTGGTGCATGCAATAATTTCTCCAGAGCACTTGATGTGTTTTTGTGTGGCTTTTTGTTATTCAATGATACATGAATAATTCTTTATGTACTGCTTGCTTGAAGAAAAAATTTTTAGATAAACTTATTTTATCAAAAATAAAATTAATAAAAAATTTATATTTTAATTATTTTTTATTAAATATTAATTAATTTGAATTGATCATGATTGAGTATGAGATGAAAAAAAATCAATCAAAATTCATAAATACTTTTTCTACAATAAAATAAGTCTATCTAAGAATTTTTTCCGCTTGCAGTGTAAAAAAACTATACCATTCTATCTAATTGGATTACGTAGCCACTATTTTCATTTAATGCCTATAGTTTTTTTTAAAAAAATTTGAATGACGACAATGCTCCTCCTCTTTGAAAAAATTATGGCATCCTGTATTAATATTATGACATTCTATATTAAAATTATGACTTGCTTTACATCATGTCATAATTTTTTTTTAGAAATCATAAAAAGGGAAGATTATTTTTGTCATTTAAAAATTTCATAAATTTTTAATGATGAAAATGTCTCTCTTTTTTTTTATAATATTTTGTGACCAAATTATGATATCTATGTAGAAAGTTTTGAACGTAGGATGTCATAATATGGCACAGGATATGATAAATTTTTTTTAAAAATGGTGAAATATTTTAGTCAATAAAAATTTTAAATAAAAAAATAAAATTGTAGGCATTAAATGCATGTCAAATTTTTTAATAATATTTTTTTTATAATTTTTAAAAAAAAATTATGATATCCTATATAGAAAATCATAATTTTAATATAGAATGTCATAATATCCAAATATCATAATTTTTTAAAAGAGAAGAAGTTTTTTTTTTTTTTTTTTTTTTTTTAGTACAAACGGATACTCACACCACTTCAATACGAGTACACTCCATAAAATTTAAAAATAAAATATCTTGCAGGGACGTGCAACTCTATCATTAGATCCAGTCAATGATATACTCAAAAAAATATCCAATCAACTGTACTGTTTATTTTTCCGAAAGATATACCGAACAATGAAATCACATAGGAAAGCCTAATATTATCTTTGAACAATCATATCTTTAAACTTTTTTTTTAAAAATTCCTGAATTCAAGCCAATATTATCTGTTTCTATATCAAGGAAAAGTAGCAGGGAAGCTGAAAACCATCGTTACGTATTTCAGCATGAGAACTGACCTCATTGAATACAAATTATTGTAAGGGATGCTATTTCACAATCCGTTCTTGCCTGCAAAAGACCTTGCCTTGGTTTATCTCATCATAAAAGATGACTTCCGTGTTGATCCCACCCAGGTTCCCAGAATGGGCAATCCTTTGTAAATCTGGGGTTCTTGTCCTGTTCTCTCCAAGCATCTTGCGGAGGAACTCGCAGAAGGGCATTTTCTCGAGGCTTGTAGAAGAAAGACAATAATGTGAAATTTCCAATACAATCATAAGAAGTCAAATTTCCATCACACACAACAAGACAGGCAAGATAATAATGTGTACGATGTTCTCAACTTCTACCGGAATCAACTAACTGTTTAGTGATAATTTAATTCATTTTAGAATATGTACTGGGCCCGTCACTCCATTACCAGTCAGCAAGTGATATCCTGTCTTACCTCCATTTTTTTTTTTAATAAGTAAATATTATAAAAAAATTAATTTATTTTTTATTAATTAATTTATTCATATTTTTATATTTTTTAAGATAAAAAAATTATTTTTTTTATAAATAATATTTATTCATAAAATTAAAAAAAATTATCCATCTCACTAAATCATTTTCTCATGAATCAATAAAATAAAATAGATATTTAATTTTATATTTAAAATATTTTATTTTTATTTTTAATATTTTCATTATGCTCAATAACTTAGTTATTTATTTTTATAAAATCTAAAAAATATAAAAAATATTATAAAAATATAAATAAATTTTAATAATTTATTCAAAAAATAATAATAATATAAAAAAATATAAATAATAAATTTAAAAACAACTTATTTATATATAAAAAAATATAAATAAATTATTTTTTTAACTAAATATTATTTAAAAAATATTTATTTAAAAAAATATAATTTTTAAATAAATATTTTATCCGTAAAAAAACGAGCCAGTATTGTCTGTTTTTTTTGAGCAGCAGCCAGGTTTACCTCATGATTCTTTGCCGACGTAAGATGTGTCAAATGCAGGTCAGCTCAGGAGGCAGGAAGAAAGCAATTAATGCAGGACAGAACAGAAGGAGGAGGAGAGGGGAAAAAAAAAAAAAAAAAAAAAAGACAATCCAGTACTTTCAAGTCTTAATAAGTTAATAATTTATATAGATTCAAAAATTTTAATAAAAATCTATATAGAGATAAAATATTAAAATCCCCATAAAATTCTAATCCTAAAGTTAAAATAAATATAAAATTCAAATAAAAATAAAATTATCTAATTTTGAATAAAATAAAAAAATTTAATTTCTATATTTACACGTAATAGAAGTGTGCCATACTTTTTTATTGGACAGTCCTTTAAGTGCACAAATCTTATCACTTTAGACAACTGAACCGGTTCACAGACATGGTTCAGAAGATATTTAGTTAAAGTATCTATTGCAGTGATCACTTAATATAGACATTCCCATATTTTCAGGAAAACCATGATCTGTTGGATTTTCTGATAACCTTAAATCTATTTTCCAATAGACAGTAAATTTGAAAGTTTACAGCAAACTATAATAACTGCAGAACATTCTTTCCTGTTGTCTATATTCCGTAGCTGAATGCACATATGCCATATGATACAGTTACTGAAACTGTTTAATTTAATTATCTTGAGGGAAAGAAAGAATGGATAGAAACTGATACTCTCCACCTCAAAGAATGCTTATAAAGACTATTAGTAGCTTTTTGGAAGCATGAATAATCATCACAGCCGCAATATGAAGGCTAAGGACCATGAAACATCTATATATTGCAACTTTACTGAAACAGGCTATCTTGCTGATACATATGCTCTAGCTGATTCCATCTGCAAGGAAATGCAAGTGTTTTAGCAAAAGCAACTGCAAGATGCTAACATACAGGAGAAATAACCTGTTACAAAATAAAGCAAGATAACAAGGAATAACCTCAACCTTGCATTGATTCAGCTCCCATACAAGTCCTTCTATTATGCCCAGTCTGGTTACACCGAGTACAGTGCAATGGCCGCACTTCCTTGGGTTGATGGGGTCTATAAGCCCGTTTCTTTCTTGGGGGATCATGTATCTCACCCCATGTTTGAACTTCTGAATGGTCATCCGTGATAGCCTCATAACTGCTCTCTATGGGAACCATACTCCTTGCTGGCTCAGCACGTAGCTCTTCCAATGCCTTCTCCCTGCCAAGGAAAGCCCTCTTGTATGTAATAAGCACCCCATACTCCCGGTGTATGTCATTCAAAATTTCCCTCGGCTTATAGTTTCGATTTTGCCGGAGCTTGTCCCTTATGCAATTGGCAATCCACTTTGCAGTTGCCTGTCGGTGGCCAGCATCTTCTGATCTTACACAAGTGTGCTCTGGTGTCAAGGTCCTTATTCTAAATGTGCTGACTTGGGGGAGTTTTGATGCATGCACACGCCACATGCATCCTTCTGCAGCACACCTGTGAAATACATCCAGAAATTAAATTCTTAGCAACATAATAACATGACAAACATTGATTCAAGAAGGCACAGCATATAAGCTACTTCAGTGAAAAGCAAGCTTAGAAATGTGATTTCAAGATAGAAACTTTTGAGTTGTGATGGGCATGTCAAAGGAATTGGGTTCTAGGTTTGCCGGTAGTAATTTAATAAGATGAGCAGACAGGAGGATAGATGGGATGGGTTGCAAGAATTAGAATATAGACTATAGAGGAAACAAGACTGGAAGGTTTCATATCGGTTATCTAAAGGAAATAACTAGAGAATTTGTAACTTAGACAAGTGTGACAAGGTTTTGGTGTTGGACTTGGAGGAAGACAGAGACCCTTTGCATGAAGTGGCAGGGGAAAATGTTAGAACATTAAAACAAAAGGCAGGTTAAAAAGGGCAATTTCATTTGCATTTTGTACAATGTGTGAGTTGGAAAGACTGTTATCTTCTGCACTTTCATCAATCATGGTCTTTATAAGTTAATTGGAAGCAACATAGAAAAATAAGCCATAAACTAAGGGGATTGAAGGAAGACACTATAAAGTTGTAGTTGGTTAAAATAGGAAAAATTCCTTGTAGCCATGGATTTTAAATTATTTGGTCTTAAAGAGACATAAGCACAACAACAAGAATAGTGTTCATTAGAAATTTTGGCAGATGTTTGTTGTATAGGGTGTTTCTACTTTCTAGAAAGATAGTTGATAGAATAAGAGACTGGATCCAAGCTTAAGATACTAGCTTTGGAAATCAATTCGGATGGGGAGTGCATTAGACATAGGTTTGAAAAATATAGGGTGCAATGAAAAAGATTTTAATAAAAATAAAATATGGAGAAAGCTCAAGATACAAGTAGGTTCACCTTAATCTTTTTTGGTAAGCATTGGAAAAAATGTATCCCGAGACAGACTAAAGCAAAAGGGCATCTTTGTATTTTATCCACTTAAACTGTTGATACTCATAGCATAATGTTTCTCTCTGAACTTTTCTAATTAGGTGACAATTGTGAGAGTAAATTTGAGTTAGGATTATAAAGACTGGCATTTTCATAGGCAAATACAAATATGCAGCTTGTGCTAGAACTCTGGGCCAGAAGGCTGGGAGGTTGACTATCCAATCTTCATCAAATGATTTGAAACAAAACTATGTTTTAGTTCATAAATTTAATAATATAATGATAGCTTATACATATAGATATGATGCTGGCTGCAACCTGGCTGTGACACGACGCTGGTCTGATCGGATCATGTGAAGCTCAAAATTAGCAGCAATGGCAGCACTTGTCAGTGCATTTCGAAATGTCTGCACATCCTCATATTCCTGACCGACAACTAATGACTGTGATTCTCTTCGAAATCTCTCTCCAGACATGCTTGGACCAGCTAATGAGTGTCTACCATAATCTCTTCTGGCAGATGTTGCCGATGTACTCCGACCACTTTGGCTCTCAAGTGGCTCTTCAGCTGCTACACTTGTCATCTCTCTGTAGTTTCTATTTTATGAATAATCTTTAGTAATTCAACAAAATCCAGAATAAAGAACAGCAGGTGAAATAAATATTTTTCTAAAGTTACAAAGATAAGCGACTAGACAAACTAGACGATAATTATGAAAATTTGGGCTGCGATTCAGCTAATTTTTTTTAAAAGATTCTGGCAAAAGCAACTATAATTGAATTAAATAAAAAGAATGTGTAATCTTTCAGATTATAGTCAAATTATTTTCATGAAAACTTTTTTTATTATGGGTCATTAATTCTATAAAATTGCCAATTGATTTTTTATGGAGGAACATACCATTCGTGGTACCACTTTTACACAATTCAGATTCAAACAATCTATATAAAATTCACAAAGAAAGAAGAATTTGCAACTTAAGCTCATAAAGGATCCAACAAATACACTTCTCCAAAAAAAAAAAGGCATTTTTTTCCGCAAAAATATAATTGAACGGCTCTAGTGAGTAAGGTGCAATACCTGATGGTCTCTGTCGCAGCTGCGTCGAGAGTGGGCACATCGTCTTCGACAGCAATCTCATCATCGTCGGTGTTCTGAGTCTTATCAGTGAACAAAAAGATTGGAATTTTCCGATTAGAATCAAACTCCTCCATCATATTCCTCACATCATCATCAGTCTCCACCGACACGAGCCGCGACTCGAGGCCGCCATCGGGGAGCTGAAATTTGATATCCAATGAGCTCGGATCGGCATCGCAGAGCTCCGACATCTTCATCAGGAGGGATCGGAAGCTCGCAGACCGATCGATCGACACCAGCCGAGTTTTCCCCCCTATATAGAAGGGCTTTCCCTGCTGGCTTATAAATTCGCCGCCAAAGCTACAGAGGAGCTTCGCCTTCTCTCCCGCCATACCAAAGGATCGGAAACCCTAGCCCTAATTCTAGTTCTCTCTCTAATCCAAAATTCTCAAACCTATACCCAGAATCCAGATACAATTCCGATTTCAGTTACTTCATAGCAATTGAGGGATCAAAGAAAACGAAGAGGATCGTAAATTGGTAGAAAAATCGAAGAAAACTGTACAAAACTTCAAAATCGAACGATCAGAAAGAAAACCATTGATAATTGAATTGAAATAAGGACAGAGGGGATTGTGGAAGTTCCATCGAGATCGTCGGAATACGTCGAAGGATCGAGCTCCGGCAGCCGGAATCGGCCGTGCAGAGGGGTTGGGAAGAGGAGGGGCATTTAAGGAATAGAATCTGGGAAGGAGGGGCTGAAGGGAGTAACGTTCGGAAACTTTGTGGGGGCATTTGAGAAATTTTCGTAATCGTGGGGACAGAATGGGGATATAACATGAAGTGGGGGTATTCTGGGAACGAAAGTTTGTGAACACAATGCACTCACGGTACCCCTTATGCACGTCTAATTATTGCTCGTTCCCTCATCCACGGCCTTCCGTTTGCACCAAAGAGGACAAGAGGTAGGATGGGAAGAGAAGAAGGGAACAAGCACACGGTGGAAGCCGGAGGCAAGTGTGTTTTATTGCTGTGAAAAAAAATAAATAAATAAGGTAAAATTTATTTGCATAACGTTTAATAATATTATTTATTATTTTATAAAAATAATTTTGTATTGTTAATTTTTGGGTGATTTGAAAATAGATAACCAAGGGGATGAGATGGACTTTAAGTATCTAAGAGTGCTTTAATTTTTGAAAATTTCATGGCTCAAGTTTTATGATTTTAGAAGGAATTATTTTGCAAGTAAAATAAGACACTAGGTTTCCTCCTCTTTCGAGCAGGAATTGAAAATCATAAAATGCAATCTATCGAGAATGGTGAGGGCTTTCTCGTAGAGTCCAACAGTCGATTCTAGATGCAAAGAGGAGGGGATGTGGCTTCGATGCCGATTGTGAGATGTGAAAATTTTGTTAAAAAATTTTGTATGCATCTAACATAAAGATTACTTTATTGGAAGAAATTTTTAGAGATTAATTGTTTCCAACCTCCTATCTAATTTATCATGTCTAAAATAGTTGCTAGTTAATATCGTAGGATAACCGACTACATTTCAACTTGGTATAATGAATCCATTTCAACTTAACTTGATTATTTTGAGGAACTTAAACTAAGTTTACTTTATCTTCGTAATATATTCACAGCATGGATCCCTTAACAGGTAACTACAGAAGCTATTGCACCTAATGGAGGCACCGTAGCAACATCTAGCTAGCCATGCATGCTAAGGTTCAGAAATCTTGTTGTTTGACTGATGTTTGATGGAAATACTGAAGAGGGCTGGGATCTTCATGAACTGTCAGCTTCCAAGGGGAAAAGAATTGGTCTACAATTGGAAGTGGACATTCTATGTGTGGACTTCATTTTAAACATACATTACACTTCTGATTTTGTGATATTGGTGGTTCAAATCATTCTCTCTCATAAGGCATGAAAGTTTTGTAGCGGACCGACCTTCTGAAGTTGGGAGGATATGGCAGATACTTACAAAATTAAGGATGGGGAGATGTCTGATGTTATGTCTAAAATCATGAAGACATGGAGTGAGTGGAGGAGCAAGAGGAAGGCTCCATTACCAGAGATGCATTTGCCAGAGCTTATTATGAGGGTTCAACTTCAAGCAATGTAGGAGGGATAAGGGAAGTCATTGAGGGTTGTGGTGACTTTGAAGCCTCCGAATCTTCGGAATGTGTTGGTGGTTAGTTTGTTTTACGATCATCAGTAGATATGTTATGTGTAAAAGTAAATGATCTGAATGTTGCTGCTTTTGTAAATATTATTCAATGCTAAATGCTAGTTTTTTCTATTAAAAAAATTTTTTTTTTCTAAATTTATAGAATCTATCCTTTTCGACTAAAAAGCAAGGTGCACTAGACTGTTTAGTGAATGTATCGAAAATCCGGATAGCATTTGCAATTATATAAAATAGATAGATATCCATATTTAGAAAAACAACGATGACACGATCTTATAATCAACTGATATATTAATAAAAATAATTCAAACATATTACTAAAAAGGAGTTATGGCATATTGGGAGCCCACTTATTACATGCAATAAAGATTTACAAATTCTACAACATCAAGCAATACTGCTGGAGATCAAATAAAAAAAAAAAAAATAGCAAGAGAATCCTATGGCAGCAAATCATATATCTAAGTCCTAGTTTGCTATCTGAAAAGAGATATATGCATGAAAGACGGCCATTGAAAAGAATGAATAATTTTTTTGATTATATCTTTTTATACACAAAATATACCAGCTTTTTAGATAAAAATAGGTAGAATATAAGAGAGCAACAAGCCTAATAAGAAAACACTACTCATCCATTATCCAACGATCTAACAAAACCACATATAACAGCTCTATTAACCTATCCTACGGACAGACCCAATGCTCAGAGACCAGCTAGAGAGGCCAAATAAAGCTTTGCTACAAAAATGTATATGCACATCAAGAAAAAAAATAGATAATATATATAAATCACAATAACAATCTACATTTACATGCAAACTAGCTACGGAGGAATCATAGTGCAGTGCAACTAGGCAAGCATAAACACAAGGACAAAGCCATTTAAATGCAATCATAAATCTTTATTTTATTCACCACCAAATATGAAAAGTAAAATTTTCATAAAAGATTTTCAAGGAGTATCAACAAACAAAGAGAGCAAGATAACAAAAAAATTCAAAGAAAAAACTTACAATAATAGAAAAAAGGAATTCCTCATTAACAACATAACTTGGAACTCTAGCATGAATTGGACGAGTGTAGGATATGTTATCGCCAAAAAGATGATCTATCCTAGGCTGCTGAGCTAGAGTCAGGAAAAAAAGATGCGGTGGTCTCCGAAGGACTAATCGAGATCTTTGAGAAGTGCATGAGCCACCACTTGTTCCTCGATCGATTCCTCGAATCAGGCCTTACAAAAGCACCAAAGATAGAGAAAGTCTTACACCGGAGGGGTTCTAGCAGTGGACTATCCGATGTCCAAGTCAGTCTTTCATGGACGTAAACAGAAGAGGTTTGATCTTTCGAGATGGATTTATGATAAGTGGAATCGAGTATGAGGTGAAATGGAATGTGGATAGTGAGGCAGAATAGGGAGGTCCGGTGGATGCTGGGTGATATATAGGATGTTCGGATGGATTAAGAGATGCTCAGAGCTTGATAGAATAGACAAATTTAGTTTGTATGGTCTTCATCTCCGAAAGAGGAGCATGTAGAACAAGTATTTACTTAGAGGGTTACGAGGAACTTGAAATTTATTGACAAAGATGGGTACCTATTATTTGGAGAATGTGCACCATTTCTCCCTCCTAGGGGCCATAGAGGCGTGTCTAGGTTGTCAAAGGATAATGGCTTGCATGATTTGAGTTTGTTGAGGTTGCGAAGTGGAGGAATGGAGTTGAAGAAGTGGCTGATAGTTTGCCATCTAGTAGATGGAAGACTTCAAAATTTTCTTGATGTGGTCGTGGGATCCACGTGGTGGTGATTTGTTGGTTGTTCTGATACTCCTTAACAAGAACACTTGTAGGGCCATCAGCATCTCGATGGATGAAATATTCTAAATATATCAGGATCAATAATCCAATTTGAAAATATATTTTTGAGGAGGATTTTTTGTCCACCACCCTTGGTGGAAAAAAACTAAGGTGGAGCATACTGCTTTGCCGAATTGGACCATATAGCAGTTCAACTTTTGGAGGGGAACACCCTCCTTTTTATCAACTCGGCCATATGACGTTGCAATTAATAATGGGGGCTGCACCAATTTCCAACGCTGTAGGAATTTAATGCAACTCAGCATTTTATTTTTTTTTTTAAATTTTTGCTAACGAAAGTCATCAATAGAAAATCATAATAATACATCAGAAAATCATTTAAGACAACATAAAGTCAACAAAAAGTCATAACAAGGAACATGATATCATAATAATTATTATTAAAAAATTATATAAGACATCAAAAAATAATATAAAAATCTTTTTTTTTTTCATCTTATAACATCCTAATAAAAAAATATGCCCTCTTGTTTCTTAGTATGATATCATATAGTCTTATATAATTTTTTGTTTTATCGCATGATATTTTTAAAGATATACATCACTTAATATACCTTAATATGAATTTGTGTGAATATCAATGACTTTCTATTGCTTAATATAACTATATAATTAGTAGCTATGGCTTCTTCTCATTAATAGTAGGATATATTGTTGGATGGTATGATATACTGTTGATTATTATGATTTCATGATCATATTTTTTTATCAAAATATTATAGGATGCAAAAAAAAAATGGTTATATTATTTTTTAATATCTTATATTACTTTTCAATAATTATTATAGCATTATATTACTTGTTATGACTTTCTCTGTTGACTATTATGACTTTATGTTATTTTATATAACTTTCTTATATATTATTTTGACTTTCGTTGGAAAAGATTCGAAAAAAAAAAAAAATTAAGCTGCATTAAATTCCTATTGTGTTGAAAACCAATGCAGCCCATCATTAATTATGATGTCAGATGGTTGAATTGATGAAAAAAAGAGACATTTTTTCCCAAAAATTGAACTGCTACGTGGCTCAATTTGGTGAAGCGGCATGCTCCACCTTAGTTTTTCTCTATCGAAAATAGCAGACAAAGAATTTCTCTATTTTTGAACTCCAAATTCAACTCAAACTGAATTAACCAATGGAAGCTACATGTATTAAGAACTTATCCCCATTGTCAATAAATAGAGAATAAAAGACTATCCAAATCCAAGTCTTGTAGGATCAAAAATATTCAAGAGCATCAACTGTAACTCAAAATAGAATTCTTGATTCCTGTATTACTAATAACACGAAAGACAGATGAAAGAGAAAATAAAACCACCTCAGTCGCTAGAAGAAAATATGAAAGAGACTATATTGTTTCCAATTCTGATCCCTACAGAACAGTTCATCACCATTAAAGAAAAACTCAATCTCTCCAAGAATTCAAGCATCATTGGACATGGAAACCATTTAATCAAAATAATCAAAAATTTGATAATAGAGTCTTATTATATTTTTATGAATGTCAGACATAAAAGCTATCCTTTGTAATCAAAATCCAAGGCCAGCTACATCTGACATACTAAACATCCAACCTTTTGAACAAAACAATAGAATAACACAAAATTTAGACCAGCTACTTCATATTACACTCGCACTAAATACGCAACTCATAAAGGCAGAGAGGGCAAAGATGACTGTTCTCCAGCCACTGAGTGAGGTAGCCATTAATTGAGTCACCTACATCTCCAACTCAAACTCCTCCAAGCATATGGAGCACTCGTTCTCTTCAAACTCACCTACATCACCATTGTCCTTCACCACCTCCAGCTCCTTGATCAAAGCCTCCGACGCCGGCACACCACCTCTAGTTCCTTCTTCAGAAATACATTGATCTCACCATCTCAACCATCTTCTTCTCCTCAAGCAGCCGCCGAGTATATATATATATATATATACAGCATCGAAAGCCATTAGGCCTGCATTGGCAGCATGGTTGGTGAGCTTCTCCTCCCAAAACCGCTGAGCATCCAGATCATTGTAGCAAGGATTGGAAGGGATATCAGGGATTGTGGAATTGAGATCTTGAATCAAACAAGGGATTGGAAGGGATATCAGGGATTGTGGAATTGAGATCTTGAATCAAACAAGCTAAATAAAGAAGAAACACCATAAAAGCTAATTTTTTAGTAAAAAGGAAATAAGCAAGTAGAAAACCTGCAAGCTTGAGAAAGGTGTCCTACTTACACATAGAGTCTGTGGATTCACAGATCTCTCTGAGAGGGAAATCACTACTCTGAGGTATTTGATTGCTAAGGAATTTTAGGTGGGCAGAGATGCATTCTTTGGGTTCATCATTGCTCTTGGTAGATCTACCAAATCCCAGCAGTCCCAGTCCTTGCAAATTTAGCGCTTCGTGATGCAAAGTTGTGTCAACCCCATAACGAATGATCCTTCCTTTCCTTTCCATCTGCATTCTCCTTATTTATCTATTTTCCAATAATTCAAGCTTCTCAAAAGCTGGTGAAGTGCCAAAATGCTCTGCATTCCTCGCTTAAGAGTTCCCAGTGGAAGGATCATTTGACACGGAATTGAATTGATCTTGGCTTAAAACCCTGTTATACCATATGAAAATTAAAGAAGAATATGAAACAAAGGTGACAACAGACAAATAAATGCCTTTTTTTTTTCCATAGAGAACAACAAATACAGCACACTGAAAAGATCTGCAAAATCTATGCCTGTCCAGGAACTTGGATAACAGTTGGTTTCTCATTCATTTACAAACCAGAGGTAGTTATCGTTGATGATTAAGAAAGTGCAAGACTTGTGCATGAGTCCACCTTCGTTGGGAAATTAATTTCTACTTGAAAAATTTAGATGGTTTCAGAAATTAGATTGCTCCACAAGGTGATATCCTCACTTCCAATAAAGTGACCTTTTTTGAAAGAAACTTCTGAATAACCAAATCATTTCCAATGTTGTTAGAGGTAATAATTGTTGCTTAACAATAGAAATTTGGAAGCACAGGATTGATGGAGTGCTGCAAAAACACAAAACAAATTACAATCGCACAAAAGGTTATGGGTATCATCAAGCAAAAATTACATAGAATGTACCAAAAACTAACTTTTACTTTCATACTATCTTGATGCGACTGCACAAGTGGCCATTCCTAAACCTGAAGTTCATTATAAACCACAAAATCTACAAAGCAACAAATTCACTACTTAAGATATGCAAGGATGATAGCTGCACGGATACATGTGGAAAGTCGATAGAAGTGTACTTTTGTTTTAAGGCATGATATTAATTGCAACGATGATTTTTGTTTGCATTTATATGAGAAAAGAATAGCAAGGGCAAGTTCCACCTAACAAAAGAAAGTTCCACTAACATTTTTCTTCAGAACTTTTTTGACTGCCACACTTTATAATTTTGAAAGCCATGAGCGTGCATAATCTAATTGCAAATTGTAACAAATTCTCATCATTTTCTCCCTGGCTTGTCCATTAAGCAGTAATCAAAGATACAAACTGTATCAACTTTATTTAAGCTTTGTGAAGCGGAAGATCTAGTTTACTTTGCAAGACTATGCTGTGATTGATTCACTCAATTAAAAGCATGCTGATCACAACCGCAACTTAGCATGCCAAAATACAAGGAGGAAGTCATCAATAAAATGATTTTCGAACCCATCTATATCCCAGCAAATTTGCAGAGGGGAATGCATGGAACAACATAAATGGAAAAAATGGTCTAATGAATACCTGAATTAGCCAAAAAAATTCCAAAGCAGAATCTTTTCCATGATTTTGTAACTGCCAACCATTATTTCATCATAGGAAACAGGTCTAGAATCCTTTATGTTCACGGATTTGAGAATTGAATCAAGATAGTGAACAAAACTTAGTTAAAGATGAATTATTTCCATTGTCCTCCAGAGTAAAGTGTGGTGCACATTTTTCCGTTTCCATGAAGGAAGAAATGACTAGCACAATATTAGATTACAAAAACATAGGCAGCTCTGTAATGAGTTTCCTCAACAATCACCCAAACTGTGAAAATGCAAGATATTTATAAGCATGCAATAAGAAATTGGTGATATCTAAGTCTTGCATGAAATAATTTATCAATTCAAGGAATCTTGTCCAAGATCTGTTAAGCATTTGTCTTTGAAATAGTTAATGCAGAAAGCATCATACAACAATAGGCTTAAATTTCCTATTAAAGAGTAACATTATTCTAAAATATCAATAAATTTGTTGAACACTAAACCACAAATGGTTCTAACAATACCCTAGTCAATAAATTAAAGAACACACTAAATGCTATGGACACTGGAAAGGATGGCAATGCCTTCTTACAGAATGTCAGTAGTAAATAAGCGATACCAAGTTTAGCTATGACCATAAGATAAAAAGCATAAACCATGATAAAATTAGAGCACAAATTTAACACTCTTTTTTAAGGGGAAATTTGACTCCCTCCTAGAGAGTAACTTTTAAAATTATGGTCATGTTGTCATGTTATTAGTTAATATATTTTATTTTCCTTGGTATATGTGTCATTTGGTGGGACAGTTTTGCATGCAATCAATATTGCTACACCCCTGTAGGCCAACAAGCCTTGTACCCACCTTAAACAATTTTACCTTCTGCTTCACAATCAAAGCTTGATCATGGAGACATGCACAGAAAATTTCTATGCACAGATTTTGTTCTACCTCGATGATTTCCTTTCAGAACAATCTTATATCACTTATAATTCGCATCACAACTAAGGAAAAGCAAGTTCTAGGTGTGATATTTGCATGGGTTGATGAAGACTCATTTTTGTAGCTCGCACATATGTGAGGCACACATATTCAGTATAAACTTATCCCTTCCACTTCCATCCAGCACTAACCAAATTCAAACTTTGAATATCCTCATTTAATGCTGGCTCACTTAAGCATATCACCCTCAGACCATTATTGTCTAACATCCAGCAACCTCATTAATGCCTCCTCTTTGTTGAAGCCTCTCATCATTCTTAATGAGAAAACTTCATGTCCTTTCTTTACAACAACTTTTGTTCAATCTTTTATGACATCGACAATTTCATGAATCTCCATAAGACACTACGGATGCAAGATTGTTGAACCTAAAGAGCTTGAAGCTCTATGTTCTCTGAAACTAGTGTTGTTAAAGTATATCTGCATAATCTTGTTGGTTGGTGAACCCCAACATTTTGTTCTACATTTGGTTGTCGATCTTGGGCTAGTTTGAACATAATGTAATAACTACTTGAAAAGGGGACTTTCTAGCATGTAAAAAGTGAAATCCTCCTTTCTCCACATGGTATTAAAGCTAGGGCATGGTAATCTATGCATTTCAAGACTCCTGTTGATATGCAACCTATCAATTCTCCAACTATAGATTCCAAATAATTGTTATAGTGAGCTTGGAGCAGACTTACTATGCCACACCAAACACAATATGAAGGGCACTTATGGAGCCTTATCTCTTTGGTAAAGATTTAAGGAAGGTTGTTGTGCAAATAAAAAATCGCTCCAACAAACACTAGAGAGAATGCTGAGGCCTTAAACAAATGGAGGATAACAAATGTAAACCCACAATTCATCTACAAGAGATCTACTTCTAATATCTTTCAGCATATTAGAAGTCTCAACTTATCTTGCGATATTTGGAAAACTCTTGACGAGTTCAATGAGAAGAACTTGGTCAGCTTGTAATTGCTAAAGAATGAATTGACCAAAATGTCATACAAGGTGAAATCTCAATATCACAAATTCACAATACCTCTTGAGTATATTTAGAGCGAGGGGTAAAAGAATATTTTTTTCAAGATGACAATATTGAAACCAAAGAATCATATTTCAAAGGCATGGATCAAGCAATACATCATTCACAATCCAAGGAGAAAATCTGTAATTGAAGATAAGTTCAGCAATGATCCTCGGTAGAGTTTGTGAATCTTCTTGCTTCACAAGAGTCTAGGCTCATCAAGTAGTTAGTTCTTCTCTATTCATAGAACAATAGATCATCACCTTCTCTTCCAAAAGGATCTCAATGAAATTGTTGCAGAGCTTAATTAGGTGTTGGGTTAAAAATTTATTCACGAACCACACAAATGTGTTGTTAGTAATAAAATTTTGTGTTATGGTTACCGATGGAATTTAAAAATCAACTAAGACAATTGAATGGCATGGAATTAAATTTTTCCAGTCCATCTGAAATACTTTATTAATTATTTGAGCTGAGCTAGAAAGATCTGCTTCTAGCTTCTAGGCACCCCTTTTTAGTTCATGAATGAGAGACTTAAAATCATTATTGTTTTTAAATTAGCCCTGGATGGCCTCATATAATGAGAGGTTTACATATCGTCCAAGAACATGCTTCACACATGAGTAACACTTTCGTGACAAAACATTTGTTTCATTTAGGACCTTTTTCTTCACAAAACAGGTCTTGATTCAGAATAAGAGAACTGAGTAAACCAACTGATATTGAGAAAAAGGTAATAGAACCTTGGGTGCACAAGGGAATTCAAATGATGGAGCACACTACTGGAATAAAGCATAAAATCATTTACACATGCAAACAGTTGCAAATATGATCCACCAAAAATTACATAGAATTTAACAAAATGACTTCTCTTTTTATGCTATATTGATTCCAGCTACTGCTTACTTGGAGATTTCTAAACCTGAACCTTATTGTAAAACAAAATATCTACAAATGAAACAAGTTACAGCAAGTAAACAGATGATTAAAACATAAGCAGATCAGGGGCCAACATTGAAACATGGGAAGCTTAATGTGAACCTTAGAGAATGGAAACCAGAAAAAAATTGCTATTTAAAACACACAAGGGTGATAGTTGCACAGTTACACGTAGAAAAGTCAATACCGGTGTACTTTTATTTATAGCATATGAAGTGCAGCCATGGTATATATTTGCATTTACATTAGGGGGAAAAAGGCAAGAACAAGTTCCACATACCTTTTTTCAGATTTTTTTCTAGTGCAACACTTTGATATATTTTTTTCTGCAGAAAGCCATGAACATAGATAATGTAGTTGCAAAGATTAACAAATTTGGATAATTTTCCACCCTGGCTTGCCCATTTACCAGTTATTAAAGATATAAGGTGTATCCTCATTCTTTTTCTCTTTGCAAAGCACCAGATCTAGTTTAGTTGACCAGAACATGTTGTGGTTGATTCACTTAATCAGCAAATACTGAAGAAAACTTCAACTGAGCTAGGCTGCCAAAAATAAAAATAAATAGGCTACATGATATTAAGTTATTAACTAAATGAACAAATGATGCGACAAGCACCTGAATTAGTCAAGAAATTCCAAAGCAGAACCTCTCCAATGATTTTGTGGTATCAGGCATTCTTCTCGTCATTAGCAAAAGGTCTGAAGTTTTAATCTTCATGCATCTGAGAATTAACTTCAGAAGTTCAACATGAACTAACTAAAGAGAAATTATTTCAGTAAAAGTATTATCCTCGAGACTGAAGCATGGAAAACAGTTCTTTTTTTCATTAAGACAGCAACAAGTATGAATGTTGGCCTATAATAACACAGGCTGCTCTTTAACCTGCTTCCCTTGACAATCTCCTGAACATGAACAATGTGCAATATCTACAAACATAATTAAGTTGATAGGAAAAATGTTGAAACAAAAGTACTACATGAAAAACTTTCATGATATAATTAATTTATCAACCCATGGAAAATCCCATCCGGTTATTCTATGCATTTGCATTTGAAGTGGAAATTACAGAAGGCATCATACAGGAATAGGCTAAATTTCCTCCTATCGAACAGTAATTTCATTCTAAAACATCAATAGATTTGTTGAACACTGGACCACAAACTCCTCTAGCAAGACCCTAGTCAATAAATAAAACAACACACCAAGCATTATCGACACCGGAAGAGCAGGCAATGCCTTCCGATAGAATGCTAAAAGTAACAGAGTGATACCAAGTCCAGCTATAATAGCAAGATAACAAGCATACACTGTCATGAAATCATACAGCGCCGCCCTCCCGACCAAGACGCTGTAAAAGATAAAATCCCCCAATCCTAACTTGATCGCCCCTGACGAACCCAAGCCGATTCCTTCAATTTCCTCTTCTCCACGACTATCTAATTGGGTCTGCACCAAGGGTGCTCTTAACTCTGATAGCGAAGAGCCCCCAGCAGACTCCTGTCCACTGATAACCAACCTCGTCTCCGGCAACACCTCTCCAGTCATCGAATTGTTGGAATTTAAACTTGAATTGGTACCAAAATCTCTCCTTTGATCTGCCTCCCGAAACATGGATCCAAGCGATGAAGGATTGGAATTAGAACCTGAATTCGTACCAAAATCTCTTCTTTCTCTCCACAATCTCCTCCTCGCACCCGGGAGAGGCTCCACGGGCCTCGCCTCATACACCAATGCGGGTATCTCCTCGTCCCGAGAGATTGCAAGCTCCACCAGAAGCCTCAGTGGTCCACCGGGCAACAAGACGGCGGCAAGATCATATAGTGCCATGGTGACCAAGAGAGCCCAGGTGGTCCACTCCGGAAGAAGAGTGAACCAGTAGGCGACGAGCACGCCGATGATGACCAAATACCCCTGGTTGACGGAAATCGGCATCTTGGCCATGAAAATCGACATGACCCCGACGACGGAGAAGTTGAGTAGGAGAAGGGAGAAGGTGATAGCATCGATGGGGAAACCAAAGTGGGTGACGAGGAGGAGGATGACCTCGCCACCAAGGAAGGCGAGGACGACGAAGGAGGAGAAGGCCATGTAGGATTTGAGGAATCGGGTGCAGCGGAGGTAGAAGAGGAGGACGAGTAGGAAGGTGAGGAGGGTGACGGAGGCGACGAAGACGAGGGAGATAAGGAGGGCGCCGGAGATCTTATCCCAGATGGAGGAGGAGGAGGATGAGGGGTCGGAGTAGGCGGCGGCGATGAGGGAGGAGAGGGTAGAGGAGGAGGAGGAGGAGGATGAGAGGGTGGAGACAAGGAGGACGACGAGGAGCATGCAGGCGGAGACGGGGGCGACGATGCGGATGATCTCCTCGCCCAGGGAGTCGAGGAGGCTCCGGGTGGTGTTTGGGTCCTGCGCCATCGGTGGATGTGGGAGCTGCTCGATTGGCGGCTCTTCTCTTGTGAGGGATCCGAAGGGTCCTTCCCCTGTTTTTCCCCTTCTTTTTGCCTTTTTTCTTTTTTCATTTTCCCCTTAAAACCCGAGAGAGTGGCAGCTGTTTTGCCCACCAATATTTACTTTGGCGGTAGTATTTTGGCAACACAGAGGACTCGTCCGATTCGCGGTAAATAGAGGGAGAAAGTGATAATTTCTTAGGGGTAGGGAGAAATTTTTTTATTTAATTAAAAATTAAAAAAATAAAATACTTTTTTATAAAAAAAATATTTTTTATATTTTATAAAAATAAAAATTTATAAAGAAAATAGATTTTGAGTCTTTTCAAATAATGAAAATTGCTGATATTTTTTAAAAAATATTTTTTTTACAAATATATGATTATAGAGCATATAAATTTTTAAAAATATTATTAAATATTATTCTTATAAATATTAATATAATATTATCTTAATATTTATATTAATGTAATATAATATTTATATTAATATAAATAATATCATATTTATAATATATTAATATTATATTAATATTTATACTAATATAAATATTTTTTAATATTAATATAGAATTTATATTTATATATTAATATTTTTATTAATATAATACTAATAAATTATATTAATATTATATTTATATTAATAATATTAAAATGTTAGTATTATATTACTATAATAAATTATTATGATCTAATGTTATATTATAATATATATTTATATTAATATAAATATAATATTATTATTTGTATAAAATTTGGAAGTAAAAATACTATTATGGATATAATAAACATCTTACATGATTTTTCTAAAAAAGTAAATATTTAACTAAACATAAGTCGCTATAAAATAGATCACTTTTTTATGATCTACTAAATATATTAAAATTATATTTTTAGAAAATAATTTTTTAGGAAGTAGGAAGAAGAGTTCTTCCTGCAAACCAAATAAGCTCAAATGGAATAATATTTGATGGAGATGGACAAAAGATGGTTTATTGTTATCATATTTTTAGTTAGTAAAATATAAAAGGCTCTACAATGTAGTGAAACTGTGAAATGCCAAAAAAACAAAGACCTGTATCAACTACCTCATGAATCTGTCCTAGGTACATGAGAGTTATATAACTTTATTTGATATTAAATAGGGAACGAGTATACTATGAGGGTTCTTGATGATTTGCAAGTAGTCGCTCTTTTTATGATTGATTGATCTTTTTAATAATAATACTTAATTTTTTATAAAAATAACTTATTTTTCTAACTAATTTGCTCCTAACTTTTCTTTCATCCTTGAGCAGGACCAATCGGGTAAGAGATAATCTAGCATGAAAAAATAAATTTCATGTCAGAATATCATGTATGGTACAAAAATTAGATGATAGAAAAGATAAAATAAATGATGGATTCCATGTCCATGTTTCTAAAAAGAAGATAAAACAAATACCACCATGAGGGTGGTATTTGTTTGTCCACACTAGATTATTAAGCGGCGGTAATTTACAAATATCATTTTTTTGATAGAAATGCCTCCACTTATATTTATAAATATTGTATTAGTTGGATTAATATAATGAGCATTTATTATATTACTATATATTATATTCATATTATAATAATATATTATAAATATATTTATATATTAATTAATAATATATTTAATATATTAATCAATAAATAATAATGATTAATAAATAATTAAAAATATTTATTAATTATCAATAGATAATTAATATATTTATTTATATACCAAAATATGCTAAAATTTATTTATAATAAGAAATATATTTATACTATATATAATTAATTTGAAATATTTAATAACTCATATAAATATATTTTACTATTCAAAATAGCCAATATTGATAATATTTATGTAGTGGGCCATAATGGCCAACAAATAGACTAAAAAAATATTATTATCTTTATTTATTTTTAAAAAATATTAAAATTTTGATAATATATTTATATATAATTATTATTTTTTAATAAAAAATTTTAAAAAATTATTACATTAACTCTAACCAAACGAACTGTTGGAGTTATAAAAAGTTAATGCTCGACCATAAAGTTAGAGCATGATATGGTAATGATGCTCACTCTAGCTCTTAATTATAGGTACATGGTGTTTTCAAATCAAAGCAGTCTATATTTCATAATATATTATTAAATATTGCTTAAAAAAAATAAAAAAAATATGTTTTTAGAAAAATAAATTTCAACCAAATTCCTCCCCAAGTTATGTCTAATAATAAGTAAATTGCAAAATCTATGAAAATGAAAAAATCCAACAAGCTGACATGTTGATGCTATTTATTTATTCACAATGAAGATATTGTATCAGTCAGATAATAATTAAAAAAAAAATTTAAAAAAAAGGGAAGAAGATTAGAGGATTGTCTCGAACTTTCCAAGTATATATTTAACATTTTTACAAAATTCATGGAGGCATAGCTTTGACTTGCTCCATAAATTGGATCAGTTCTTGTAGGCACACATTTTGCAATCTTGAGTTTCGAAGCAAGTTCTATTCCAACCTAGTGCTTAATGATATGTCAAATTCTTAAAAAACAAATGTCTGCAGATTCTTAATTTGTTCTAAACCAAGAAAACTCTAGCTGGTTGAATTTTTTTATCAAGGTAGTTCCTAAGTTCACTTAGAAAGTATTTTTAAATAGATTGGAAAATGCTGCATGTTTTAGCAAATATATACGAACTTGCAGCTATATCGAGATATGATTAATTGTGATCAAGCACTCTTTCAAGCTGTGCTACTAGCACCATATTTGATTCTATGGACCCAAACTTCTCTCTGATTTTTTTATTGTAATAGAGCTTCATTTCAATTCCCACCATCAATACTTGCTCAATAATAAAAACAACAACATAATATACATTATTGACCTTTGACATTATCCATTAACTTATGAGAATAAATAACGTAGTTCATTTGAAGGGAAGCCTCAATATGGTGCTATATGAGGTGGTATAACCAAAATAATTCAATATAGCTATTATGTTGATGCATATTATTACGATACAGATGAAATAGCATTATTAGTTCCACATCGATATAAAGTAAAGAGGAATTCTGATTTATATGGAATGAGAAATTTTTTCCGCTATAAGATAATTTTTAAAAAGCAAGGTCCTGAGACCGTGCCATCGGCCGTAGGCCGAAGCGAGAAAAGAAACACTACAATTGTTATACATTATGTGCCATTGGAATATGCCAATGTGTGTTTTTTATTGGAAAATAAAAGGTTCTAGTAGAATTCACCAAAATTATCACTCGACGCCTTTCCTTCCAAACGATATCAACCTCCAGCTCGAATCCAACGATCAGTTTTCCTCCCAGACTGCTTGATAATCCTATAAAACCTCAAATGCACGACGGCATCCAAAGCCCACCCTTTTTCTAAAACCTCGAAGGGTGTCGTTAAGGAAACCTCCCTTCGATACTGCATCTCTAAAACCCTAATCCTAGATTCCATCTCTTAATTTTTAATGTTCTATGCGAAGGCATTCTTTATTATTTTCTTTTCTCTTCTAAGAGTTCATGTATAGATATTATTAGTTTGGAAATCAATTACTCCTTGTTTACAACTTCTTGTCCTATTATTGTGCCACGATCTTTCTTTTTTCTTTTTATTTTGTCTTGCATGTGCATTGAGATAGAAGATTTTGATGTGCATGTGGATGGTGATGACTGATGTAATCCAATTTGGGAAGGAAAAGAAAGAGAAACAGAATAAGAGAAGGAGTCAAAGAGAGAGAAACACAAGAACTCATACGAGAGAAAGAGGAAGGTTTATTAATGCCAATCTATCTATCACTTTGTACATTTATACAACTAGTTATACAACCAACTTATAACTATCTAACTGATTTTCCTAATTTCTTATCAATACTTAACAACTTTCACATGTAATGAGTAATCTCTTGCCACATGGCCATTGACTCATTCTATCTCACATCAATTCTTCCCCCTTAAATTCTTATCCTCAAGGTTCAAAATCTAGAAATCAAAGCTTGAGGTCCTCATAATACTCTCAAGTAGCTTTAGCAGGATTAGAATTAGACCACTGTATGAGTACTTGGGCAGCAGGTTTATTAGCATGTTTAATCAATCTCCTTTTCAAAATAGCAATAGGCTTAGGTGGAGCATCCTGAACAAAGCTAGAATCTGGAAGTTGAGGTTGAACCATGGCATTCCCAATGGCCTTCCTAAGCTAAGAACATGGAAGGTATGGTGAATCTATCTCTGATGGTAGGTCTAGTCGATAAGCAACCTTCCCAATACGATCCAAGATCTTAAATGGACCATGGTATTTAAGAGATAGCTTTTGAACACTCCTTTGACCAGCAGTAATTTGCTTATATGGTTGCAATTTTAGGAACACCCAATCTCCAATACTAAACTCCCTATCAGACCTCTACTTACTGCAAGTTGCTTTATTCTATTTTGTGCTTTCTCCAAATTTAATTTTGCAATCTTCAACATATTCTTCCTGTCCTGTAAAAGAACATCTACTGCTGCATTAGAAGAAGTAGTTGGAAAATAAGACAAATGAACTGGTGGAGGGTACCCATAGAGAACTTCAAAAGGAGTCTGTTTGGTGGCAGTGTGAAAATTTGTGTTGTACCAATATTCTGCCAAAGATAATTATTTACACCAATTTGAAGGAATTTTTTTAGTCATGCATCTGAGATAATTTTCAACACACCTATTGACAACTTCGGATTGACCATTTGTTTGAAGATGGTAAGAGGTAGAAAGTTATAATGTGACTCCCTATAGCTTAAAGAACTCTTGCCAAAAGTCACTCAAAAATATCGGGTCTCTGTCCGAAGTAATAGAATCTAGAATACCATGCAACTTATACACATTATCCATGTACGCTTGTGCTACTGTTTTAGCAGAATAAGGGTGTGATACTGCAACCAAGTGAGCATACTTGCTCAACCTATCCACTACTACCATAATCACATCTTTCCCTTGTGATCTAGGCAATCCCTCAATAAAATCCATAGCGACCTCAGAGAATATAGTTTCAGGAATTGGAAAAGGCTGAAGCAAACCTGGGTATGCAACAGTATCAGGTTTGTACCTTTGACAAGTTTGGCAAGAAGCAACATATTCTCTAACATCTTTCAAAAGGCCCTTCCAATACAAAACACTGGATATCTTCTTACAGGTGGCTTGCATACTAGAATGTCCCCCTATACTACTATCATGAAAGAAACCAGTCAATTGCTTCCTTAAACTTTGATCACTACCCACAACCAGCTTTCCTTTCCTCCTTAACTATCCATTGATAAAGCTATATTTGGAATTATGCACACTTCCCTATTGCAATTCTATTAACTTCTTTTGCAATTGCAAATCGGAACTCCAGCTAGCCTTGATTTGATCTAAGACATTAGTAAAAAAAGTAGAGACAACCATTAAAGATAGCTCAGAGCATTGCATTCTAGATAAGGCATCAGCTACGATGTTGTCTTTTTCCTTCTTGTAGCAAATACTATAATCATATCCCATCAACTTAGCAAGCCAAGTAAATTGACTTGTAGTAGAAACTTTTTGCTCCAGCATATATTTCAAGCTCTGATGGTCAATTTTGATTATGAAATGTTTGCCCATTAAGTAATGATCCCATTTCTTAACTGCATATAGAATGGCAAACATTTCCTTCTCATAAACAGATAACAATTGATGTTTAAGAGATAGTGGCTTACTAATATATGCAATGGGATGTCCATTCCGCATCAAAACAGCTCCAATTCATGTTCCTAAAGCATCAGCCTCTATCACAAACTCTTGTGAAAAAATAGGCAAAGCCAACACCGGTGCTGTGACCATTGCTGTCTTGAGAGCCTTGAATGCTTCTTCTGTCTTTGAATTCTATTCAAATGAGTCCTTCTTAAGCAAATCTATTAAAGGCTTGCTAATTGATGCATATCCTTTTACAAACCTTCTATAATATCCGGTCAATCCCAAGAATCCTCTCAACTATTTAACTAAAGTAGGAATTGGCCATTGTTGCACTGCCTCCACCTTCCTCGGATTTGTTGAGACATCCTATTCTGAAATAAAATGGCCCAGGTACTCCACTTTGCTACCACCAAAAATACATTTACTTCTCTTGGCAAACAAAACATTCTTCCTTAACAATTTCAATACTACAGTAAGATGAGTAACATGTTCTGATAAACTCCTACAATAAATCAGAATATCATCAAAGAACACTAGAATAAATTTTCTAAAATAGGGCCTAAATATATCATTCATCAAGCTTTGGAACGTTGATGGAGCATTTGTCAAATCAAAAGGCATGACTAGGAATTCATAATGTCCATCATGGGTTCTAAATGCAGTTTTATGAACATCAGAAGGATACATTCGAATTTGATGGTACCTTGACCTCAAATCAATTTTAGAATATACCACAGAACCATATAACTAATCTAACAACTCTTCAATTACTGGGATAGGATACTTATCTTTTATTATCAGCTTGTTCAACTTCCTATAATATATGCACATTCTCCAACTCCCATCCTTCTTTTTAACCAAGACCACAGGTGAAGAAAAGGGACTGGTGCTAGGTTGAATCACACCTGTTTGCAGCATTTTTTTGACCATCTATTCTATAACATTCTTCTGCATTATTCCATGTTTATAAGGTCTAATGTTTACTGCTGTAGACCCTTCCTTCAGTAGTATTTTGTGGTCATGAATCCTATGAGGTGGCAAACCCTTGGGTTTCATGAACACCTCATCAAATTTCTGTAGAACCTTTTCTATTTTTGGATGCATCTCATGAATTCCCATATCAGTATACATCAATGACTGAGAATGCAAAGACAACATCGAATCTTCCTATACTAAACTCCCTTGTAATGCACATACTTGTATCATAGCTAACCGTGGTGTTTTGGTTAGCAATTTACTCATGTGTCTTTGATTCACTAACTGTAACCCCTCCTTATTTTCTTGCAATACACACTCATGGCCATCAACATGGAATTTCATTTGTAATAATTTAAAATTCCATAAGATATCTCCCAATTGTGATAACTACTGTATACCCAATACCATGTCAAAATTTTGCAATGGCAAAATATACATATCAGCAGCATACTCCCTCCCTCCCTTGCATTTTCCAAACAAATTCCTTACAAACTGATTCACAAATCAGATTGCTCCCATTAGCCACAGTAACCTTAACTGGCTCAACTTTAACAGTCTGCAACCCCACTCTTCTAGCTATTTTCTTATCAAGAAAATTGTGTACTGCTAGAATCAATTAATATCTGTAATAATTTCTTTCCCTTAACTCCTGAAACCCTCATAGTCTGAAAGTTAGGCACTCCAGTGATAGCATGTATTGAAATTTATGGGTGAGCATTTTCAATGTCCAAACTGCCATCATGATTAATATATTCTTCAATATTTTCATCCTCATCCTCTACCAAGGCAATCATGAAAATCTGCTTCTTGGTACACCTATGTCCCGGTGTATACTTTTCATCACACCAGAAACACAAATTCTTTGCTCTTCTTTTCTCTATCTCTTTACTGCTCAAAGTTTTTCTGTTTGGTAAGCTGTTTGGTGTTTGGATAGTTCTTGGTAGAGTACTTTTGGACAAAGGTAATAGACCATCTTTAGGAAGATTATTGGTGTTGGCTATATTGTTGGGTTTCATATTGAATATGAGATTTGCTTTTGGCAAATGAAGTAATGATGGTTTTGGTGATATTCTAGGCTGATTGGTTTGATTTGATTGATTTTTTAGAGCATTAATTGTTGCTTCTTGCAATTTAGCCAACGAATAAGCATTTTGAAGGGTTTTGGGATCAAACATTCTCACAGGTAATTGTATTTCATCTTTTAACCCACCAAGAAAGCAACTTAATGCTAATTCTCTACTCAATACAACTCTATTCAACAGATGATCAAATTCATTGATATAGTCTTGGACATTACCTTGTTGCACCAAGTTCTTGAGATCTGACATGGGATCTTCATAAGCCAGAGCACCAAAACGCACCATAATCTCCCTCACATACTCTTCCTATTTCGTATCCAACCTCCCACCATTTTCTCTGACAAAAGCTCAATCGCAGTATCCTCCAAATGCACCACTGCTATTCGAACCTTTGCTTCTTCTGGGGTTTGATCTACTTCAAAGAACCTCTCACAACGATAAACCTAAGCACTAACATCTCTATCACCTTTGAACTTAGGAAAATCGATCTTGGTAAAGCGAGTAGGCATTTGGTAACCAAAAGATCCACCATTGTAAGAGTTTGCAGTAGCATTGTTTGCTGGTTTATCAAATGGCTCTGTTGCAAGCTTAAACTGGTAATCAATTTCTTCAATTCAGAAATTGATTTTTCATGTTGAACCTTGATTTCAGTAATTTGGGCTTCCAATCTTCTATAATCTTGAGCCCTGGTACCCTTTGTCATTCTTTTAATGCCAGAATCGAGCTCTGATACCAATTGATGTGATCCAATTTGGGAAAGAAAAGAAAAAAAAATAGAATAAGAGGAGTTAAAGAGAGAGAAACACAAGAACTCATACGAGAGAAAGAGGAAGGTTTAATAATGCCAATCTATCTATCACCTTGTACTGTTCATTTATATAACTAGTTATACAACTAACTTGTAACTATCTAACTGATTTTCCTAATTTCTGTTGTTAATAATTAACAACTTTCACATGTAATAAGTAATCTCTTGTCACGTGGCCATTGACTCATTCTATCTCACATCAGACTGATGTTGGCATTGTTCGAAAATTTTTTTCTTTTTGTTAATTTACTCGTTGTATCATTCGGTTTGGAATTCAAATTTATTTTTATATCTTTTAATATTTCATAGGACCGTGGAATGATAGTGGTGGTAAAGCCATTTGAATGGTTAAGGATTAAATTTGACACTTATACGTTAGTAGCCCATCAAGAAATTAAAAAAAAAAAACTTTCATTGATTATATCATTTGCCGGCGTACATTTTATTCTTTATTTTTCTAAATCTAGCTATAATATGGGATATTAACATCACAATCTTGGCTCAGTTTATTGGAGGGTACCAGATGATTTCTGTGGTGATTCTGGTCAATTTCTTTTGGGTGATATAATTAGGATGATGCTGAAGTTGAAGCATTTTATCTATCTTGGTTTTGATTTATTCACTGTTGTCGTGTTTCTTTTTCTGTTTCCCTTTTTAGTTTATTAGTGTGTGTATATATACGTAGGTATGTAATGATGGAGTTGACATTCTCTCTTTTTCAAACACTATTGACCACCAACCTTGAACTATATTCTGGCACGAAAAAAAAAAAAAAGGACTTTCATTATATAATAAGTTAAAATAAGCAGATCTAAGCTGCTTATGTTTTTAGAAAAAAGGGAAATGAATATGATAAAATGCATAGATGATTTAATTATTTTGGAGAAGCAATGGTTTAAATAATCAGAAGAGCATGAAAGGTGCGTGGTCTTATGTTGGCCAATGGATGCAGCAGAGGCAGGGGCATGGTGCAGAGGTTAAACCTGGGTTGTTCACATAGATTACCATGAATCTTTCCCTATTAGTGGGTTGAGGTAAACCAATGGTCATCATGATAGCATGACATTAGCAATTCACATAGCTAACTTTCATGTAGTAGTAGCTAATTTTCATATGGCCCGAACTTGTTTTGATGTCTTAAATATTAAGGACCTACTAGGGCATTATAAGGCATCTAACAATTGATGCCAAAATGCTTGATCATGATAGACTTTAGGATGGTGCTAATTAAGGAGACATCCTGTTGATTGCTTAAGCTATCCTGTCCAAAACCATTTTGATGCTGAGCCTTCTCATTGATGTATTTTCTTTACAATAGTTTTTTTGTGCATCGATATGCATGATCAAGCGATATCAACGCATCCTCCATCCGTAGTTATGCTTTGAGATTGTTACTCACTCACCGTAGCAATATGAGGTTGTTGGAATATTGGATGGAGCCTTTTCATTTTTGCTAATTGAGGGTTGAGTGGAGCCATCCGTCGGTCCATTCCCATTGCTTTATGAAATGCGTATCCAATCTTAATGCTCTAAATGCTTATTTGATTAGAGCTAAGAATTTGGCTTAAAGCTTCAACCTTGTCTTGCTTTTCACACTCCAAAATGGGTGCATGAGATGAAACCAATGTTATATATTAGAACTATTATATTTTATTCTGCTTTTCTTTACACAATTGTTTCGGATCTTGGATAATGTTTTGCAAAGAGCAGATTAGTTTTCTATGCTATTCTATTCCAGCAACAAATTTCTGATGGTTTCCATGTTTCATTGGGCATTGGTTTCGGATTCTTGACAACGGCTTTTGCTAATAAAACCAGTAATCCGATTAAGCAAACTATAACTTCCAATCTGTCTATATACCAAGCAATACGATGCATGTCATCCTCAAAGCTATTCGTTGGAGGTTTGCCATATTACTTCCAATCTTATTCTCTCTCTTAATTTCTATGCATCTCCCGGCTTTTGATGTCCAAAATACCTATCTTCCAGGACTCTCATATGGCACAGATGATCGGAGCTTACAAGAAGCCTTCACCAGCTATGGCGAAGTAATTGAAGGTATGTGTTTTATCCAATTCTTTTAAATTTTTCCTAGCAAATTGTTTCTAATAGGAATGATTTGTACATGCGTTTTCCTTATTAAGTTCAGATTTTTCCTTCTGTGCAGCTAGGGTTATCATGGATCGAGAAACTGGTAGGTCCAGAGGGTTTGGCTTTATAACCTTCACATCAAGTGAAGAGGCCTCTGCTGCCATCAGTGGCATGGACGGAAAGGTATCTTCTTGTTAATTAATTATCCAATCATATTTGAATTATAATTTATAAGTCATGCTTAAAGTAGAGCCTCCATGAATTCAAATATTCAGATAGGTGTAATATATTGTTTTTTATATTTGAAAACAAAAAATGATAATATCCATCAAATTGCCAGTTAAATCCCTTAACAAACAGAAGAGCTAATCTCGATTTGGAAAAGTATATGTTGTGCATCCAAAGTTTTACTTTAATACCACCAAGCCTCCAAGTCTTGTTTTGTCTTCCTATTTATTGTGACCATTCAACCTTATTGCAAGACCCCTTGCTACCACCAGAACTCAATTCAACATCTTTGTCTGCAATGCTGATCTTACACCTTGCTCTCCCTTTGATGCACATTTTGACTTATATGGCACCTCTTCATGCACTGTGATTTATTATTATTATTTTTAATTACTTGAGTTGGCCTATGCTAATAAAAAATAATGTGCATAATATCAATTTATCATGCACACATTAGAAGGAAGAGGAGGTACCGAGTATCCTTTTAAAATGAAGACCTTTCTTCTTCTTGAAAAGAGCAAAATATGTTGACAATTGATTAAATCTGTGGTTGCAATTTTTTTTTTTTTTTTTTTTAATAGTTTTGCCGCTATCTTTTTTCTTTTACCATCTTATTGATGTATGAGATATTTATCAATCATGACTTTGCACAACACAAATACTACACTCACAAATACAATATAAACTTCTTTCCACTACTCTTTACCAAATGAAGTTGCTAAAATAATGTGTATTGATTTGATTTGATAAAATGATATTCATTACTCATTCATGCGGGACATTTCTTGCCGCTTAATAAGATTTGAATTGAGTGCTTCAATTGAATTTGAATTTAGTATTTGTCTTGATATCCTCGATACATTTTGTAAAAAAATCATCCTAACAGACAAAATCTCATGATTTTCATAATCCTTCTGCACTTTGAATTAATGAACTTGTCTTTTTCTCCCCACACGTTTTAAACAAGAAAAGATGAGGGAGTGACTAAATTTGTCTCAGGGAGGGCGAGATAAGCAAATGGAATACAATCTGAGCTCATTTAGGAAGAATAAACATGCCAATGACATTTGATATGTAACATTGAAAAATTTAAAAAGAAAAACCATATCCAGGAGTACATTTGAGTTGATGACAATTTCCTTTACATCCATTGGACAATCTAAAGTGTTTGCAAGTAAAGAAATTCGACCAGTTTTATGCAAGTTAGACAAGACAACAAGAAAATTAGTGCATATGAGTAGGTGGTACCAATGGATGTGGGTAAGTTTGGCATGACCCTTTAGTGGATTTTAAAGTGAAAAATGCTTTCCATAAGAAAAGTTTGTGTTTGGAAATGCCATATAATTATTGCTTATCAAGTAAGCAATACTCAGAAAGTAGCTGTCAGGAGAAACTAAAAGAACTAGCTATTAGTTTATGCTTTTTTGAATTCATGACATTGTTTCTAAATCCGACTTTGACACTTTCAAGAACAAAATGATTGGAGGTGCAACTTAACCAAATTTAATCTTATCATCATGAACTCAGTCTAAATCCAATATTTAAACATGCGGGTTGGATCTAAGTTCTTAATGCAGACACTAAAAGGGAAGCAGATCAGATATATTTTGTACCACAATTGGATTGAACATAGTTAGAACTGGATATATTAACTTGAGTATCGCTTTCTGTCCTGTATCGATTTAAAATCCTTGTCCAATGTGTTAGATTGAGTTTAAGTCAGACCTGAAGTTGATGAAACCCATTTGTGCCTCCATTTTTTATATGTGCGTTTCTCCTTCAACTTTTTCCCTTCTCTTGTTGGCGAGTGCTCGTACATCATGCATTTACCAAACACTGATATGCCAAGAGCTGCTTTTTTTCAGATGCACTTTTATGACAATGCTTTTTGAAAAGCAATTTAAAAAAAAAAGGATCAAAACCAATGCCAAACACACTCTTAGATTCTTTAAGGGGCTTAAATCCATCAATAAAAGCCTAGACTACATGTCATGCTATGACAACTTTTTCTCTACTGTAAGCTGTTGTCTGCAAGTGAGTTGTTGACTCCTTATAGGCTGGCATGAGGACTACCTTTGTATTTTGTTTGTATTTACAGGACCATGTCTGTCTCATTTATATAGAAACAAAATAAGCACTTTTAACCAGCTTTAATAGAATGGAATGATTACTGGATTTGCAGAACTTTTTTTATTTTTCAAATCAGCATATTGTTGGCCTTTTTTATGTGAGAAAATGCTGCAACACCTGGATCAGGTGTCATTTATGACCTTATATTACATTGTGATTAGGATCTACATGGCCGCATTGTTAGAGTGAACTATGCTAATGAATGCCGCAGCGGATATGGTGGTGGTGGTGGCTATGGCAGCGGTGGATATGGTGCCAATGGCTATGGTGCTTATGGTGGTGTGGGTGGTGGCTATGGTGGTGGTGGTAACTATGGTGGAAATAGCTACAGCAGTGGAGGAGGTAACTATGATGGGCTTAGTCGTAACTATGGTGGGGATGGCTATAGCACCAGCGGAGGTAGCTATGGTGGAAATAACTACAGCAATATGAGCAGCAGCAGAGGTGGTGGTTATGATAATTGCAGCCAGGACTTGGGGTTCTACAGACTAGTCCTTCGGTTTCAGACTTGGATTATTCTATGGCTGATGCTGCGTACGGTCTGAGGACCATTGGTACAGAAAATTACAATGTGGAACCACGTTCTGTTTCAGTTTTCTATACTACAATGCTAGGATGTAACCTTTCATACCAAGTGTTCTGTCAGTCTTGATAGGTTCTATTCTTAAGCTTATGATATAAGATTCTCATTCAATGATAATTACTGGAAGCAACAATTTATCTAGTACTTGACATATTGCAATTTCAGGACTGGTGATGTTGTCTCTTAATCGGTCACTTCCAAGTATATTTTCAGATTGAAATTATGAGTTTGGTTGCTTCAAGATGCTTAATGGTCTGCTCATGGAAACAAGCAACCTTCCTGTAGAAGACTCAAGCTGAAGCAAAAAGAACAGACCAATCCTGTCAATTCTATTGCACGCACCATTCTGCAATCCCATTATCTTTAAAGTGGCATGATTTCTGCGCCAACAGATCATCTGATGATGCAGCAGTTAGTAACTCTAGATTGATTCTGTTCTCAGAGATTATTGCTAATATTTTTGCATCTTGATGGATTTGTCGGATCCTGGTACTGGATCAAACTTGTCTGGTTTCCTGATTGTGGGAGCTTTCACGGATAATTTCAGAAGCTTTTTCTTGCTAACTAGAACTATTTGATATCAAGTTCAATAGATTTTCAGCAATATGAATAATGTTATGAGAGGAAGATATCTTTAGTTTAAAAAAAATTCTGACTTATATGAAACAGAACACACGCCGGCTTATATGGAATAGAATTTTCTCTCTCCCATGCCTTTTAAAGGCAAAATCGTAAAGCCCGAGATGGCCAAGATCTAAATCATTCGAAAGAGCCGAAGCACATAATGCCTCACACATGTGGGAGCAGAGATCGATCTAGCCATTTGATCCCTCAATCGCAATATTTGGTATCAGAAGGAGACTGTTGTATAAAGAAAACATCTTTAGTCCCACATCAATTATGATGAGATCGAAGCATGCGGGAGCGAAGACCGATCCAACCATCTAAGCCATCTGATCCTCGACCGCAACAAACAAGTATGTAGGAATCTACAGGGTGGCATGGCTTTTAAATGCATATGGACTGCCGTAGCAAGAAGAAGAGAGCCATTCAAGAGGAAGAAGACCGAAGAAATCATTTAGTCAGATATCAATCTTTTTAAGAATTAAATTCATAATTGCTGCTTTTTTTCTGATTTGTATTAAACAAAAATACTCTAATCCCCATGGGTAATGACCACTGGAAAATTATTCATCCAATGAAAAGAGGATTCTTTGAGCATGTAACCCTCCAGGTGACCCTTGCCTTGTCCTCTCTACAATCTGTTGGATCAATTCATCATCAATGTCATCGTAATCATCATCATCGGATTCATCTTCATTATCTTCATTGCTCTCATGAGCATCATTTGATTCCTTGCTTTGTTTAAACTGGTCATGTGTTGGCTCCCGTTCAAAAAATCGTGCACATTTTGGTAGCTTGTCTGCACTGCCACCTTCTATACCCCATATTGGACTCCAATCGGCATATAGCCCAGCGATACAAAAATTTTTATCATTCATGTTGGTGGTTAATTGCACATTCTCCTTCTCAGTATTGGTCATGTGGGAAAACTCCTCATATGCCTCATCATATGCATTTAATGCGTCGCCTGATAGGTTTAAGCAGAATGCTTGACTTGGAGAATTATCAGTTCTCATCCTGGTCAGGCTTTCTTGGGTGGAACAAGATCCCACATCACTGCTCGAGAAGGCTTTCTGAGAGAGAACTCTATCAACTTCCATCAACTGCAATTGCTTCTGGCTTTGCTCCAGTGCTCTTTCCAGTTCTTTAATTTGTCCTTCTAGTCTGAGTTGGATCACTTCATGGAGCCGTAAGCTTAGCTCTCTAGGTGAAACAGCATAATTCGCATTATGTGTCTCAGTTGTGGAGGTTCTCTTGCTGTCTGTGTCATTATCATCTTTCCTGTTATGAGCTCCCCGTTCAAGCATATCTTCTTGCAGCTCCCCATGAACGACATTGGCGATGAGGTCTTCATCAAACTGCAATCAGATTTCCATCATGTAAACTAAAACTTCCGTAAAATCACACAAGGCATTTAGAATTCTATGAGGAAAGGGGAAATAGTGTGTAAACATCAAACCGGCCATCACAAAATAGTTATAAATGACACACAAGAAGAAAATATCATGATTAAAGAAATTTCGATTGCAATAAAAGCATGCAAGACAAGCATGATCAAGAATAACTGTGAATTAGATTAAGTGTGATAATACTGTGAAATTTCCTAGAATGAAATATACTACCTTTTTGAAAAGGAAATATTATATTCTTTTATACATAAGAAATTACTGCATACAACAATGTCAAGTCTGTGTATGTGTAAGAGAGAGCTTAGCAAGTTTTATTTGAAAATGTCACTGAACGTCCACAACTAAAATGCTGGTTCAAAGGATATATTCGGTTCAAATAAGAAAAAAGAGAAGTTCCAGCAAACAAATGACAAATAAACACTTCATTGCATGAACTTAGTGCTTAGGCTTTGATGTTTTATGTGTTTAGGCTATACCTCATCAAAGGCAGAGATTCTTCCGTCCAGACTATTAGCATTCATGTTTAACTCAAGTCTCTCAAGTTCAGCTTCAAGCTCTGCTTCGATTTTACTCATTGACTCAACATTGGACAATTGCAGTTTGTTATATTCCGCTGTTTCTTTTTCAGGAAAATAAGACATCGGAACCTTCTCCTTAAAGGATTCAATAGAATCTTCTGTTTTTGCCTTGCTGTAATCATGTCCATGGTTTCCACAAGCTTCATTAGCCAATTCCTCAACAGTCAGTGATTCTTTCATCTCCAACTCCTCCTGTAAATCTTGGACCAAGTTTTCTGTGCGCTTCAGTTGGTCACTTAATTTTTCAACTTCTTTTCTATTTGACATAATAGCGGATATCACACCAATGCTCACTCCAAGACAGAAAACAAGCATTCCATCAAGTGACTCTGAAAAAGCAGAAGAAGAAGAAGAAGAAGAAGAACTGTTTCAGAACAAACCAAAACCAAAAGATTCTCTACAGATAATACACTTGGAATTTGAAGAAAATGATTAAAGCTTATGCTTATAAGAAAAGCTAAAATGCAACAACTAAGAAAATAGATGACATCTGAAGTAATTACATATGATAGCGTTGTCATTGCATGCCTATGTGACAATAAAGAAAAAAGTTTTTGATACCAAATAAAATGTTCTCGCAAGACATTGCGCACTCATATGTGATCTATATTGCTAAATCTACAATCAAACAGTCTTGATGATAAATACAAGTAGGTTGAACAAGTAGGGAGATTATGCAAGAGCCTGTTTAAAGGGTGCATTCACAGAATTGTAAAAATACTTGCTAGAGAAGCTGTTGTCTTAAAGCCTGAATGTTCCAAATGCAACATAAACCATACTGATGACAAGTAGATACCAATCATGTGCAGGATTCAATGTGCTGGGAGTTGGTGCAAGAATCCAACAAAAGTTGCAAGGATGGTATTAAAAAACAGAAAAGAGAGGTAAGGTTTATAAACCAGGATAAAAAATGGTCTAAAAATCCATATTTATCAATAGAGGGAAAAATTATCAAAACAACTTCTTTCACCTCCTCATTCATATATTCCCAAGATCCTATGCTGGGGTCACCAAACATCCATACCTCTAAAATCTGAAGGAAGTTTACCCTGACGACATCTTTTCTTTTGGGGACAATAATCCATAAGCTTGATGTCTTAAGATATTTGTCATGAAATCTCCCACTAGTGGATAAAATAATTCCGTGAGAAGATTCCTTGTCTACCATGTCTCCTTGTGCAAACACATCCTCTCCCTACCACCCTCCTCCTTAAGACACTTGTCACGAAATCTCCCAATTAGTGAATGAAGTCATTCCATGAGACAATTCCCTCTCTCTCTCTCTCTCTCTCTCTCTCTCTCTCTCTCTCTCTCTCTCTCTCTCTCTCCCTCCCTCCCTCCCCGTCATAAATTCAATATATCTCTTCTTGATCTGATCTCCCTACATCCTCTCCTGCCCTCCTTCCCTCCTTCCCTCTCTATTGCTTGAAAGGATGAGAGTTCTCATGTGATATCCCTGCCTATGATAGTTGTGCACAGTCTTGTCATGAGGATGCACACCAAATAAATCAATCTATAATCAAATTTGATATTGTTCATCATATATGCATTTTTGCAGTATCAAACTTGTCTAGATGCAAATCATGCAATGCAAACTTCTGATTGAGATTCCTAGGGTTTTGCCTTGTGCTTTTTCTACATGGTAACAATTTGCTTTCGGGAAAAATATTATTTAATACATATGCAGGAAGAATATTCATTGAGGATGAAGAGTATTGCCATGCAGCAGCCTTTTGTAAGGAAGAAACATGCTTAGATTAGGTCACCACTTGTTCAAACAGAACTAATGTTTTGCCAGAAAACACAAACTTTCTGGAAGGCCAGTGGTCAAAAAAGCCAACTAACTTCAAAATCCCCAGCAGTGAAACACAAAGGATTGATAGTCTACTGACAAGAAGTAGAAAAAAACCTGAAATCACAATTTATTTAGAGTTTAACTTGGTTGCATCAATCACTCCAGAACTTCAATTTTTTAGTCATTAAACACATCATCACTTAAGCATATTTTCTTTTTTTCTTCTTGTTCCCTTTACCAAATAAAACCAAGCATTCTTTTCTAAAAATTTGTATGATAGGCTCCAGAAATCATAACTTTGGAATGCACACGCTTAACAATTACTTTTAACAGTGATTTCAAGCCAAAACCATGGACTAGGAATTCATGAAAAATCAACAAGAAGTAGTAATGAGTTGGGTTGGGTCAAGCCAGGTTCAAGTCAGAAAACCCTCAACCCATACCTGATCCTTCTATAATCAAGATGGAAAATGTAAACCAATACCAAAGCCGTCTATTATACATAACCCATACCCACCCACCACTCATAACTTTTCGATTGTCAATCATAAATATAACTGAAAAATAAAGCAAAACATGATATGCAAATATCGAACAACAAAATCAAATTCAACTCCAAATATAACATCACAATTGAAAAAAAAAAAAAGAAAAAAAAAAAAAAAAAAGAAAAAAAGAAAAAAAGAAAAAAAGAAACTTGGGATATAATGATCATAAACTAATTAAGGGTAAAAGTAGCTAAAATGCAACCAAGCATCCCAAAATCCTTTTGTTTGTCCTATGCATTACCTTCTATAAGCCCTTTTTTTCCTTTTCTTTTGAACCAAACCACATGGAAGTAATTAGAGAACTATCAACTGTGTTGGATTTGGGTGCTGAATGGTTCCCATCTAGTTCACTCTAGGGTGACCCATTGGGCCCGAGGGGCTAAAACCATATCTGCCCATTTATAATCAAGTTTATTTTAGGTTGACTCAGTGCCAATACAACTTTTTTTTCAAAAAAAATCCCACCTGAACCTATTTATTCTGGGTTGGTTCAGGTAAGTTGGTGGGTGCAGGTCAGATTTTGCTACCCCTACAATAAGAGTAAATTGGCATGGGCTCTAGATTGTAGGACTTCTTAAACTAAAGAAGATATTACATTAACAGTATTGGTAAGAGAACATTTGAATCCAGTATTTGAAATATAAAGCATCAAGGACCTAACACAGGATTATTTTGATTTGGTTTCAGGATCAGCCATCAATTAGGATGACACAACAGGTGGGACCTACATATGTGATGAGATTCTTTGACCTGAAAACAAGCTATCCGAAGAATAAAACTTAACAATCTAATAATCCAGCAAACATCTAAGATAACGTAATTAACAAATCAATTATGTGATTCAATTTGTGTGTAAGGATGTCAGTCAGACTCAAAGTGGTCTGTCATCAAATCCCAAAAGGAGGTTTCTGGTAATTATGTACAGGAGAATGAATAGTTCATGAACTACTAGACATAGCAAAAACCAAGCTAACCATTATATATTCGGTGTAAACAATTTGGGACTATATCCCAATACTTTATTTAGAACAATTTGGCACTGCAAGTTCATATTCCAAATTTTTTTGTGATGTCATTTCTCATTTCATATGTTATATATTTTAGGAAGTTTCATATTCTTAATATAGTCTGCCAAACATTGAAATTTTGTTATGATATGTAAGATGTCATGACCTAAAAAATCATAAGCAGAGGTTGATTATGCTACCTTGTGAATGTGAAAATTTGCAGGATCTCTGAGAATTGGAAGAGACCAACCTTCCATGCTGCATCTCCCTGCTCTTTCGTTTCAGTCTCTTTAAGTCTGGAAGAGGAGAAACTCCAACAACAGTTTCCTTTACCCCTGAACTAACTGCAACATCCTTGTGCAAACAATTGTTGCCCAAATGTTCATGACTCGATTTGCTGATTACTCTGTTCCCATCAGTTATAACAAATGGCTTTGCAGCTTGTCCACTAGGTGGCGAGAGTGAACTAAATACATATTCTTCAATTTCAAAATTTTCTTCATAAAGCTGAGGGACGAGACAGATCTCTATAGAAGTAAGAGGCTTCACAGAATACCTGCGAGATCGTCTGCTCCTAAGAGTTCTTCGGCCTTTACCATGCCCATAACCAAGGCTCACATTTATCGGAGAAACATCAACTAGTGAAGCATTGCTGAACCTATTCATTTCATACCCAGATTTATCAGAAAACTCACCATTTACCTTCACCACTTTCTCACCAATTTGGTCTTTTCTAAAAATCCAAGGATGCAAACTCAAAAGATTACTGTGGTCCCTTAAATACTCGTCTGAACTCATCAAAGTGTCCCCTTGAAACCCACTACTAGAAGCCATTCCCTCTAATGGAGCATTAACCCTTGATTCCAAAAACTTTCTAGGGGTATTACAAGGGACCTTGTCATTACCAGAAGAAGAATCTTCTGCGGTTTGCCTTCTAATCAATCTGTGAAAAATATTGCCCCCAGATTCAAATCTCTTCCGGTCATTCTTCTTGTCCATCGACGACGGCATTTTGGATTTCTTGTGAGTAAAACCCTATGAAGTGGCCCTGAGAAGCATTTTCCCCCTTCTTCACAGCCTTTCGCCAACGCTCGACCAAACACCCCGCGCCACTCACTGCCACAGCTACCCGCAAGTCCATCTATGTTGCACCCCTCTTGACGAAACAAACACCAGCCCAATGAGCCGGACCCTCAAAGAATTCATCATTTTAATTCAATAAAACCCTCAATGTGGAACACTCCATGAATGAAAAAATTTCCACAAAACCGGAGATACCCAGAAGCCTTGAGAACTGATAGCAGACACCACACTAGAGAGAAAACTCCGATCTCATGTAAACCCCATCAATCCAGCGTCAAACCTTCCATGCTAAGCCGATTAAAATTCAAACTGCAACGAAAAATGATCGAAAAAAGCGACAAAGATTCAATCTTGGCTTTAAAAAACTCATCACCGGACAAAATCCATCCCAATAAAGCGCCCAAAACGAGCTACAAATCGAAAGAAAACGAAGAACTAGAGAAAGAGAGGGACTTTGGGGTTCTTACCACAGAAGGGCGAGAGCCAGACCACACAGAGATCCCTAATGGATCGAGAAGCGGAAGCTATGAATGAGAGAAATCCAAACCTAAAGAAGACAAAAAAGATGAGATTTTTTTTGTTCCTCCAGCTCTCCCCGCTATTACATCGTACTCTCTGTGTTCGAGATTACCAATGGGCCGATGGGAGAAGAAAATGGGAACGGTCGGGCTGTACACACGGTAGAAACGTGTATGAATAATCTCCACCGTTGTATCTCCTATTTTACCATTTGAACGGTCGTGATCACGTCACTTGGGATCTGCTAGGATCCTACTTAAAATTTTACAAAGTTCGTCGCAACGAGGTATTTTAGACGTTGATAGTTATTTAATGCACTAATTTCTAAGCAATACAATGTGGTGGGGCTTGGGGTGGCTGTTGGGTCCAGGGTTTGATAGCTTTTGCTTCTTGCGTAGGAGCGTGGAGGAGAGTTTGATCCACCAACAATTTGGTGTATTATTGGTCGAATATAGAGCACGTGATCAATGGTCACGAAGATTACATCGTGTATAGTGGATATGCTTAATTGAGAAAAGAATACTTGATAGATTGATCGCTAAAATAGATACCGGTCTAAAATAATAGTCACAATTCAGAACATGCTGCAAATGGTTTGCATGCTATAATGTGCTAGTTTAGTTGAGTGACGGCATAAGGTTAGTTTGATTAGATGATCTAACAATGCTATTTTATATAGACGTACTTAATAATTTTTATCGTTAGATATTGATCATTTTTTTAAGATAATAATTTTATAATTTTTGATGTATTTAAATTAATTTTTTTATTAATCTCAAAAGTATAAATGAGTCATGCTCACAAACTACTCGAGTTCAACTCGAGTCTAAGCTTAACTCGATTTAGCTATTATTGAGCTCGAGTAACAAGATACTCGATCCAAAAGTTCACAAACTTATTCAAATTTATATTTATATATTTATATAATATTATTTTATTTAAAATATAAATTAATATATATACTATTAGTAGGTTAAAGCTCAAATTTGAGTTCAAACTTGAACTCGAGTATAGCTTGATTGATATTCGAGTAAATCTTAAGTTTTATCTTTTTTTATCAAATCGAGCTCGAGCTTATAGCTACTCGACTCGTCTCGATTTGATTGCATTCTCAATGAGTCCTAATAAAAATCTTATACATGAATTTTTTTATATGTTACTATAAAAGTTAACAACAATTGTTCAAGCACAAAAATAATATTATAAAGTTTAATAACATGGAAACATATAAGTTGGATTGTAGTTATCTTTTCTTAATAGTGCACATGCAATGCACATATCAAATAATTAGGATGTTTAATATGCCAGATCCTTTTCAAAACTGTGGTTGCAATTCAAATAGGTTGGATTGAAGTAAGGACAAGCCTTAGTCCAATTATTATATCTCCCTATCCTAATCAAATTCAACCTTACTTTGAGCTAAATTAGGATGGAGCCGAGTTAGGTAAGTTGGATGGATCAGGTCGAATAGGAGTTTAAAGGTTGAGAGAAAAGTTTGACCATAAAAGAGACATGGAATAAGTTTTCTCATCTTTTTCATCTAGAAAAAATTATCTTTATTCTTTTTCCTTTTAAAGAATGGCAGTATGGGAGCACCACCAAGCGAATTAACTTTGTCAAACGCTTAATGAACACCTTTCAGTAAATAGAAATGGAACCTCAAATAGAGGGACAACTACTGGGCTATTATTTTTGACAACTACTGGGCTATTATTTTTGAATAAAAGGAAGGTAGGAATAGCCAACCAGCCTTTTATTGAAGATTAGAAAAAAATTATAAAAGAGAGAAAAGAAGATTTTTTTAAAAAATTGTAACATAGTTGGTATATAAAACAGCATTAAAATGCGAAGAAAAAAAAAGACAACTACTAGGCTATAGCTTGTGTTGGGAATAAATCCACGCTTATCGAGGTTCAACTAAAATTTTGATTAAATCAGTTCTGTCTGGTTGTGGTTATAGAAACTGAATCTCAATACGCAGAAATATTCAAGCTCTAAATCATTCTGAAATGGCCAACCTCCAACACTATAGCCAGAGAATCTGATTAATCAGAAAGACCGATTTTGGATTCGATAAGACGTCGTGGATTCCTTCTCTAAGTAAGCTTGAACAGTCAATACCGCCTTAGAGAATCAGCCAAGTCCTTAGCACCTGCGTATCCCGTTCGATAGATCTTCCTCCAATGGTCGAACTCCTCTAGAATTGATATAGCTCAAAAGTCATCACCAACCGATGCCTACTCCTCCGAACTTTGACTATCAAATCTCAAACGGACTGACACCTCACGACAACAAACACCATCCTCTGTAACAAACTCTACGTGGCCCCGAGCGGCCCACTATCCGATAGTTACGACTGTCACTATCAGTTTGTTACTGGCTCCATTTATAAAAGGGATCCTCCAGATACATTTTCTTCAGGCTCTCTTCTCCTTCTTAATACTCTGCAACTCTCTCGACTGAGTACTCCATTTCTGTTGACCAAAAGAGCTAACTTGATCGTCGGAGGATCTTGCCAGAGCCACCCCCCAGGCTCTAGACGAGACTTATTTTATAGGTCATCGATGGTAATCTCTTCTTCTCTGACTTCGGTGCTTCTTCAGCGATGACTAATTTTTCACCAATAGGATTGGCGCTAGAGAAAGGGCTCTCTATTCCTGAGGTTTTCTTGTTCTTAAAGGAGTGCTCAACAGCAATCTCTCTTCTTCTTCTCTAGTGTCCTTTCAAAAAAAAATGCCTCCCAAGAAAGCTTCAACCCGACGGTCAACGGCTTCTATAGTCAAATTCCGTCCAGATCTATCCGCTCCTGCTTCAGCTCCGACAACTCAAGCTCCACCTGCAGCCATGGTGGATGCGAAGCAATTCAATCTACTAGTTCAGTAGGTTCACGATCTTACGGAGGCAATGCAGGCCATGCAACGGCAAGCTCCGGTGCCAATTCGACCGGAGCAGGCTTCTCCAGAGTCCCATGATCCGATCTGAAAATGACCGACTTGGGCTAGCCAGTCGGTGACCTCCAAAAAGGAGAAGCAAAGAGTCGAGAGCCTCTGCTCTGATTATGACTCTATCCTTGAGGGAACTTTACCTTCGTTCAGCCAAAAAATCTTAAAAATCCACGATCGAGAGGATTTGAATCAAAAACTATAAGAGATAAATCGGTGGATTAAAAAACTCCGCCATGCTCTCCCCTCTCATGGTAGTGATATTCATACCGATCCTTCTTTCTCTCAGCACATCATGCAGAAACCGATTCCGCCGAACTTCAAGCTCTCTCAATTCGAGAGCTACAACGGGACCTCCGATTCAATTGATCACCTGAAGGTCTTCCGAACGATGATGCTGCTCCATGGCGCACCAGACACCATTCTCTGTCAAGCCTTTCCATCCATGCTGAAGCCGTCAGAAATTGAAACTCGACCCTCAAGCCGAATACCATCTTCTCTTTTAACCAGATGAGCCATCAGTTTGTGGCTCATTTTGTTAGTAGTCGACGTCCCAGATGGGGCTCGGAATCCCACATCAATATCAAGCAACAGGAGAGAGAATCCATCCGAGCTTTTGTTAATCAATTCAATGCCGCTGCACTAAAGGTCTGAAATCTGAACCAATCTATTGTGATGGCCACACTAAAGGACGGCCTTCAGAAGAATAATCTACTATTCTCCCTGGAGAAGAAGTACCTCAGAAATTTTACTGATATGCTAGCTCAGGCTGAACGATATACCCGAGTAGAAGAGGCCTTCAAGGCCAAGGACAATGAAGTTATTGGAGAGTGATGAATCAACGAGCCAGATAGGCCCACTGAGGAAAGAAAGCCGAGTGAAACTCGGCCACACTCCCGAACTCTCCCTGAGCGCAAACGAGCCCGAACTCCTCCCCAGGCTCAAAAGCAGGGAAGCCCCGACAAAAGGGTGCGGCAAGGTTCCCCCTCCGAAGGTTCCATAATTATGCGCTCCCCAACGCTCCAAAAATGCAAGTGCTGATGAAGATTAAGGAGCAGCTATCGAGGCCCGAAAGAATGCACTTCCATCCTAGCAGACGCAATTTAAATAAGTTCTGCCTCTATTATCGTGACCACGGTCACGATACTAAAGAATGTATTCAGCTCCAAGATGAGATCGAGGAGCTCATCAGGCGAGGCAGATTCAGTCAATTCCTATGACGTCGGTCTGAAGGGTGGAAAGATTGGCCAAGGGCATTGCCATAATCAGAACCGCAAAGGAAGGAGCAGTAGGCGGATCGGCCACCCCTTGGCATCATCAACACCATCTCTGGGGGACTTCGATGAGGGGAGGCTAGCAGGTCAGCCGAGCTCGAGAAGAGGTGGAGAACTGAAGAGCCCATCGCTTTCACTGACGAAGATGCTCAAGGAGTCCAGTTCCTGCACAATGACGCGGTTGTAATCTCTTTAAATATTGTCGACTATAATGTGTGCCGCATTTTGGTAGATAATGAAAGTTCTGCTGATGTTTTATTTTATAATGCTTTCTCAAAAATATTCTTACTCAATAACCATTTGTGACCTATGAACTCTCCATTGGTAGGCTTCACTGATGATGCCACGCCAATTGAGGACATAATAACTTTGACTGTGACTGCAAGGCAACGCCTAAACCTGATTAAGGCACAGATCAATTTTTTAGTCGTAAAGGCTCCATCTGCCTATAATGCTATTTTCGGTCGATCTGATTTGAACGCACTCCGAGCAGTGGTGTCAACTTATTATCTAAAGGTGAAGTTCCCAACGAGTTGCGGAATTGGAGAGATCAGAGGAGACTAGGCATTGGTAAGATGCTGTTACTCCATTGTCTTACAGAAAAACATCCAATCCGATATTTGTCCTATTGATGAGCTAGATGTCCGTGATGATCTTACCGAGGAATGGGGCGAGCCTATGGAGGATCTCGTATCTGTGCCCTTAAACGATGGGAGCATGAAGCAAACTATGCAGATTGGCTCCAACTTGAGGGATGAGGTTCGGGAGCGACTCATCACCTTCCTCAGAAAGAATGCGGATGTTTTCGCCTAGGTCCCAACAGATATGCTAGGAATTGATGCGAAGGTTATGAAACATCGGTTGACCGTTGATCCTAAGTATTGGCCAGTAAAAGAGAAGATGCGCAATCACATCCCGAAAAGGTAGAAAGTAATTACAGAAGAAGTAGACAAGCTCCTCAAAGTTGGATTCATCCGAAAAGTTAACTATCCGAGTTGGATCTCAAATGTGATTCTTATCAAAAAGGCAAACGGCAAGTAGAGGATGTGTATAGACTTCAAAAAGCTGAATAAAGTCTGTCCCAAAAATAGCTACCCTCTATCCAGAATTGATCAACTGGTAGATGCAACCTTGGGCCACGAGCTTTTTACCTTCATGGATGCCTTTTTCGGCTATAACTAAATACAAATGGTGCTAGAGGATGAGAAGAAAACTACTTTTGTTACTGACCGTGGTCTTTACTGTTATAGGATTATACCTTTTGGACTCAAAAATATAGGGACAACGTACCAGCACCTGATCAACAAGATCTTCAAGGAACAGATTGACCGCAACATGAAGGTGTATGTGGATGACATGCTTGTCAAAAGTCGAGCTTCAATAAACCACATCACCAACCTCCAAGAGACCTTCAGTGCACACAAGAAGTATAAGATGAAGCTGAATCCGACCAAGTGTGCCTTTGGTGTGACCTCAGAAAAATTTCTAGGATTTATAGAGTCAAGGCACGGAATTGAAGCAAATCCAAAAAAAATTTGAGCTATTCAGGAGATGACTACTCCAAAAATAATCAAAGAAGTTCAACACCTGACTAAAAAAGTGGCATCCATAAATTACTTCATCTCGAGATCGATCGAGCAATGCATGTCCTTCTTCCAAGTTCTCAAGCAACCAAAAAATTTTTGCTGGACGACGGAGTGCCAATGGTCATTTGAGGAGCTCAAAAACTACCTCGACTCACCCCCACTATTGGCAAATCCTAAATTTAGAGAAAAAATATTCTTATACCTAGCAGTCTCCTTAGTGACCTTGGCAGCAGTCCTGATCAAGAAGGAAGCTAAAATGCACCAACCAGTCTACTACGTAAGTCAGATCCTGAGGGATGTAGAGATCAGGTACTCTAAGTTACAAAAATTGACTACTCTCTTTTAATTACTGTCAGAAAACTCCGACCTTACTTTAAAGGGCACACCATAATGGTCCTTATGGATCAATCAATAAAAGCAGTCCTTCATCGAACGGATGCTTCTGAAAGAATCGCATAGGCAATTGAGCTCATGGAGTTTGACATCAATTATCGATCCCGACCATCGATCAAAGCTCAGATATTGATAGATTTTATAGTAGAATGTACCATTTCAGATGAAGCTGAGCTTAAACAGAATGAGATCAGTATCCCATGGTTGCAACCGAGTCTCTCCGAAGAAAGTGCCGACCTTCTTGAAGGTTTTTGGGCCCTGTACATGGATGGTTCATCCAACACTGCTGGAGCATATGCAGGGTTGGTCTTAATCAACCCCGAGGGAGTTGTTGTCAAATATGCGCTATGCTTCAAATTTTCTACAACTAATAATGGGGCCAAATATGAAGCACTGATCATCGGATTAAAAATAGTAAGAGAGTTAAAAGTAGATCGACTTCAAGTCTACAATAATTTTTAATTAGTGGTCGGCTAAGTTGGTGGCAACTATGAAGCACGAAAGAAAAGTATGATAAAATATCTTGAAAAAGTAAAAGATTTGACTCTGGCCTTCGATAGTTTTAGCATTCAATAGATTTCGAGGGTAGAAAATACAAGAGCCAACCTTCTTTCTAAATTGGCCATTTTAACCCCAGCCAAACTATCCAAAGAAGTATTTTTTGAAACTCTAAAATGCCCAAGCTTAGAGGAATCATAGTTTGTTATGCAGATGGAGCACGAGCCGAGTTGGATTGACCCATTAGTTACCTATCTCAAAGAGAAAGTTCTTCCTCATGATCCGAAAGAAGCTCGAAAACTCAGGAATCAAGCCTTCCGATACGTTTTATATGAGGACAAACTATATAAAAGATCGTATTCGCTACCGCTTTTGAGATATCTTCGACCTTTAGAGGCCGACCTTGCATTATGAAAAGTGTACGAAAAAATTTATGAAAGTCATGTAGGAGCCAGATCCCTATCACAAAGACTACTTCAGTAAGGATACTATTGATCGATCTTGTACCACGACTCTATAGAGTATGTCAAAAAATATGATCGCTATCAGACTAATACAAATATACAAAGACAGTCGGCCTCCGCACTTACTCCACTAAACGCACCTTGGCCATTTGCGTAGTGGGGAATGGATATACTTGACCTTTTTTCAATGACATTCGGACAACGAAAGTTACTCCTGATTGCGATCGACTACTTCACCAAATAGGTCGAAGCCGAACCACTAGTAAAAATTACTGAGATCAAGATACAGAACTTCATCTAGAAGATAATTGTCTGCCAGTTTGGTCTGCTCCAAACTTTCATAATAGATAACGGGCGATAGTTTACTAGAACGAAGTTCGTTGAGTTCTGCGAAGATCTAAACATCTTTCATCACTTCACATCAGTGATCCATCCATAGGTAAATGGTGAAGCAAAGGTGACCAATAGAATTTTACTGCAGGACATCAAGGCAAGGCTTGAAAGAGCAAGAAAGACTTGGGCGGACGAACTCTACCATGTTCTTTGGACGTACTGAACTACTCATAGGCTACCAATTGAAAAAACACCGTTTGCCCTAGCCTTTGGGATGGAGGCAGTCATTTCGATCGAGCTTAAACTTTCATCAGCACGGATTATGGCCTTCAATGAGTATCGTAACTCATAGGATCTCAGAGTCAATCTCGATCTATTGGAAGAAAAGAGAGAAGATGCCCAAGTTCGGATGGCAGCCTACAGACAAAAAGTAGTCAGATACTATAACTTTAAAGTAAAAAGCAAAGTATTCAAAGTGGAGGACTTAGTGCTCCGACGAGTGTCCATTTTGAAGTCTCAAGAGCAAAAAAAGCTCGCCCTGATTTGGGAAGGTCCGTATAGAGTGGAGGAGGTCATCCAATCCGAAACTTACCGTTTGAAGGAGCTTGGAGGGCGACACTCCCATGACCTTGAAATTTAAAAAACTTAAAAATATACTACCAGTAACTTTCCTCCAATAAAGTTCTTTCTATTTTAACATCATTACTTCTTGCCATAAGGATTGTGTAATGACAACTCTGAAGTAACCAAAAGTGATCCATTAGGAACAGAAGGAGAACCACATCCTAATGTGAGCAAGATCGAAGGCCTCATTGAACTAAGACGAGATGAGGGGAGAGGCCCTACCAATGGCTATAATGTGCCCCTGCAGTCCGTTAGGAATAGAAGGAGAACCTCGTCCTAACATGAGCAAAGTCAAGATAAGAACCTGCTGATGGATCCAACGAACCTCTACAATCATACAAAGGATGGAAGGTCAAGGCCACGCTGATTTAAAATAAGGAAAAGGCCAAGGCCCTACTAACGATTAATGAGCACATTCCCCTACGACCATGCCAAACGCCAAAGAAAAAATCTCTTCCTAATCCATGGAACGAACCCCTGACCCGACGTCCACGACAAGCATCTCGTTAGAAATGAAAGAAAAATGAGGCATCTAGAATCGAATCCGCAATAGATGACAACGAAAAAGATATTGTTTTATTATGAAGTTAAGTTCGTTATAAGTAAAAGTTAATAAAATCAATTACAATGGACACACTACAAGCAAAATAGAGGTCGGCAAAGGCCGACTGTGCGAAAAAGTAAATGCATTACAAACAAGATAAAGATCGGTGAAATTGATTACATAAAAAAAAAAAGAAGGTGAAGTCCTTAGGCGATTTGAGCTCTTCAGACTTTGGGCTATCGGTTCCAACCATCACCAAAGCTTTCTTTAGTTTGAAAATTTTCTCCTCTAGCTCCTTCTTCTTGTATAGACCGTCGATGTATATCCTATTGGAGTATTCAAATTTGACCTCGAGCTCTCGCCGCTGCTTCTTCAAAATCTCATATTCAACTTCAGCATCCTTGACGACTTGACACTCCAAGGTCAACTGGTGCTTCAATTGTTGACTTCGATTTTCTCCACCCCAACAGCCTTTGAGAGTTCGCCGACAGTCCTCCTCAAAAAGACAAGCTCCTCAGGTTCGTCACTTGATCCAGCCTACTGAATGCTATAAAACTTCTTCCAAAAATAGGTCACCTCATCCTTAGCAATCTTTAGCTCACCTTCAAGCCTGAACATCTTTGCTGCCTAGGTCATTCGATAATTATTGTGCCGATCTTTAGCATCCTACAACTGCTTCTGAAACTGGAAGAACTTCTTCAACCAGTTCCAATCATACTGAGCTTCGTCGGTGGACCATGATGAACTCCCTTTCAAGAGATGAATCTTCTCTTCCATCTTCTTGAGATCAACTTCTAGAGAGTCGATCTTTGCTGTGAATGCCCAGGACTTGTCGCTCATGCTCTTCCAAAATTCGATGAGCTCCTTCTCAAAATTTTTTTCGAATGCTGAAGCTCACCATGTCCTTCATGTGTAAACTTCGAAGGTGAGTGACTTCCTTAGTTGCCTCTACAGTATTTTTTCGAGAGGCCTGAAGGTCGGCCTCAACTCTCTTCAATCTTTTTTTCAATTGATGGACCTCCTTCTTCAAATCTTTTATCAAAGACTTGAATGAAACCCTTTGAGGTAAGGGGTCGAAATCAACCAGAGAAAGAAGGTCGTGGCCCTGATCGACAAAAACGTTCTAAATCACATACAATGCAAAGTATAAAGAAAAAGAAGGATTTGCTCTCATTACTTGAAATATGTTTGGTACATCAAAAAAGAATAATAATAAAGAGGGTACATAGATGTCAAAAATTTAAATCTCGGGCGGCTCACCCACCGGAGAGGTCGGAACATTCTTGGCCGACTCCGACCCTTGGGCAGGCTCGGACGCTGCACCTACAGATTCAGGAGCGACCTCGGCATTGGCACGTGAAGGATCAGCTCTACCCTCTGGCTCTTCTAGGAGAAAATTCAGACTAATGTTGGGAAAATTCTCGGTGACTCACCCCATGCAGACCTGGAATCCTTCCAAGAAGGCTTCCTGAGCAAAGTCTATTTTGATGTCCTCCATATCCTTGGAGGACTTGAAGTTTTGCACAGCCTTTTCCATGGTAGCGCTAACCTTCTCTTGCACCTTCCTTTTCTCCTTCTTTTTCAAGACTAGCTTGGTCCTCAACGTCGCCATCTCGCCATGCTCCTCTCTCAGTTCATTTTGAAGGCGTTCGACTTCAAACGAATGGGTCTCCGAGGTAACCTTTAGAATATCAGCCTCAGCCCTAGCCTTCTTGGCTTTTGTGCGAGCTTCTTCTAGGACTCTAGAAGCTTCGATCCGATTTTGGCTTGCTACTTCAGAGTGAGCAAAAAGATAGTATCCCAGCTATAAAGCACAATAAATCAGAATCATAAAAGATTCCAGTTTCAAAGCTAAATGGGCATGAAGTCAAAATCAGAAGGAACCACTTACCTCTATAAAGGTAGCAAATGATTCGTTGAACCTCTCGACATTGTCCTTCTGGCGCATCCTTTCAACAATGTGGAGAAGGATACTCCCCTCCATTAGTGCTTGGACGACCTCTCGGTCCTTCAGGGAACCCTATTCCTAGCCAAGATCCCTTCCTGTAGAGCTCTTAGCCTTCCATCCGACCTTCTTACCGACGGCCCTCTTCTTCTTCTTCTCCATAGCTCTCTCTTGTCGAACAGGAGCAAGAGGGATGGCCTCATCAGACAGGGCCGGGCTCGGCACGGTAGCAGCGGGTTCAAGGGTTAGCATGGACCAAACTGGTGCAGCTCGACTTGACTCTCTAATCCGGACCTTCTTCCATGGTTCGTTAGAAGAATTGCCCTTCCTTTCAAGGGTCCGGACCCCCTTCGTCAAGCGATTCCATTCCTCGGAGGTTATTTCTGCAAAGATAAAGTTAGAAGATCAAAAAAATGAATACCATCCAGGCGGCTGAATATCACAAACTACCTATCAGGTTAAGAGGACGGAGGCCAAAATTGAATAAGATTTACTCGTCCAGAAGTCTAGGGATTTGTGGAGCATCAAAGGACTTCAATTTATCGATTGAGCTCCGATCTTCATTTTCTAGCCCAGGAGCTCGATGAATCGATTTTCTTACCTCGCCCCATGGAGGTAGCCCTAGTTCTAGAATGGGATGGGAAATGAAGAACTTCTCCTTCCAGCCGTGAATGAAAGAAGGGGCACCTTTAAGCAGTCCCTTCCTTTCGAATTGTGAAGACACATACCACCAATCCTTAGCGATGGGGTGATATTTAAAAGTAAAAAAAAATTATGGAACAGAGAAATGGTAGGTCGAACGCCTACCATGGTGCACAGAGAGAGAAATCCTATGATAAATTTAAAGAAATTCGGCGCCATGGCAGTAAGAAAAATATTGAGAAACTTAAATAAGTTAGCTATAAAAAAAGGTAAAGGTAACCTAAGCCTGGCCTGAAAGATTTTGACGTATAGGTAGATTCGATCGGGAGGGGGTGAGCAGGCTCGGTCGTCAGGCCCAGGGAGTTCAAGCTCGTACTCAGGAGGAATTCCAAATCAAATCCTAGCTAAGAAAAGGTCATCAGACCGAAGTCTACAAGAAATGGTTGCAGGCGCAAAAGGACGGGCCGATCCCAAGGGTTCGACCTCCTCAGGAGGTGGGTTCGTCAAGCTTAAAGGGGTCGAACTCTTAGAACAAGTCGACCAAGATCCCTCACTAGACATTTGGATCAAGGTAAAATCAAAAAATTATCTAAAAAATCAAAAAAAAAATGAGACATTCAAGCTTCGACAAGAACAGAAAGAACGAGAAAGTAAGAATGCAGAGATAATTCAAAAAGTATCGAAAAGCTGACCTAAATTGATTGAGAAGAATAAGAAGATGGCGAATGGAGCAAGAATCGAAGAAAGGTATGTCAAAAATCAAAGAAAGCAGCTTGGGCTCTCGCTCGGGACGAAGAAGGAAACCAGAGGGAGGAAAGAAAAATTTCAAAAGTAGAGACTCGGAGGAGGAGGGCAGGCTTAAGTAACCCTTGGGGCCCCAGAGCAGTTATGATTGTAGATTTTCTCCAGCCGATCTTTGATCAATGCGTGTCCCACTCATCATGGCATAAAGCTTCCAACGGACAGACCCTTAATGGTGCTGTACTTCGGACAGATTTTTGATGAAAAATTCGAAAAATATCTCTTCGGATCATTGTGCATATACGAAGCTCCGACGCCAGTCTAATAAAAGCCAAAACATCCCATCCCACCTAGAAGTGGAAAACCCAGCAGGACCAAAAAATTCTTCAAACTTCGGCAGTCTCCATCTTACTCTCATCCTTCGAAATTCGAACTCATGAGTAAGGGGGCTGGTGTTGGAGATAAATCCATGCCTATCGAAGTTCGGCTAAGATTTCGACTAAATCAGTTCCATCTGATTATGGTTATAGAAACTGAACTTTAATCCGCAAGAATATTCAAGCTTTAAATCATTCTGGAATGACCAACCTCCGACACTGTAGTCAGAGAATCTGATTGACCGGAAAGATCGATTTTGGATTCAACAAGATGTCATGGATTCTTTCTCTAGATAAGCTTGAACAGTCAATACCGTCCCAGAGAACCGGCTAAGTCCCCAGCACCTGAGCATCTCGTTCGGATGATCTCCCTCCAACGGCCGAACTCCTCTAACAACCGAACTCCTCTAGAATTGATATAGCTCAAAGGTCATCACCAACCGATGCCTACTCCAAACTTTGACTATCAAATCTCAAACAGACTGGCACCTTATGATAACAGATACTATCTTCCATAATAAACTCCACGTGGTTCCGAGCGGCTCACTATCTGATAGTTACGACTATCACTATCAGTTTGTTATAGGCTCCGTTTATAAAAAGGATCCTCCAGATATGTTTTATCCAGACTCTCTTCTCCTTCTCAATACTCTGCAACTCTCTCGACTGAGTACTCCATTTCTGTTGACCGAAAGGGCTGACTTGATCGTCGGAGGATCTTGCCGGAGCCATCCCCAGGCTCTGGACGAGACTTATTTTGCAGATCACCGACGGTGATCTCTTCTTCTCTAACTCCGGTGCTTCTTCGGTGTTGATTAGATTTTGCACCAACAGTTTGAGTTTATAGATAAAAAAAATCTTTAACCTCTGTGAAGTGTTTTTCCATAGGCTTGAGCGGAGTAACTGAAAGAAAAACCACAAAAAGAAAATCACGTTTTTAAGAAAACTCACGAGTCACTCAAGAAAGAATCAGCCAAAAAAAAAAAATCAGTCGACATTTGGCATGCTGTGCTAATATATATATTTTTTAAAAGAATGTTATGCTAAAAATTGGACAGGCAAAACATACGAAAGAAAATTTGAAATATTTCTCTGATCTTGTTTTAATGGGAGAGAGACTCAACACTTTGATCTTTATTCGATATTTGAATTCAATCTCAACTTGTGCAGGAGAATGAGGTCATCAAACAGAAGCTGTGACACTCAGATATTTTAACGAACCTATTCAATTTTGGCATGGAAGAAACCACCTGGATCCTCTGTAAGTGGCTAATGGGCCACTTCTTTATTAAAAATGCAAAATGGAGGAGTCTACATTCTCTCCATCATAAGTTATATAGAAACCACATACAAAAAGATTTTACATTTGAACACCTTATCATAAATTTGGCAATGATGATTATAATGATGAATGGTGATGAAAATTAATCTAACCTTAATTTACCTTCCATCTGTGAAGGTTGAGGATGAAAAATGTTGATGTCCTGAAAAATTTTATATGTACCTATCTTCATTTAATGCAAACAGATATATTTAGTCTCTTAAAAAATAATCATTACCTTAATAACATCTGAGTGAAATTAAATTCAGCGAACTGAGGCAAAGCCAAGCTCTGTGATTTTGGATTTATATTGAAATAAACTCAAATATGACAAGTGTGGATCTGAAGCAAAAGCAAAAGTGAAAGACAAGGAAAAAAAACTTAGCATCAAAAGACATCAAATTTTAAATCAGGAAACCGAAGTTTGAATGATGAAATCTATGTTGATTAAATACCTCGCCATATTGTGTATTCTTGATTCGAAAACACTGCACAATGTACAACCACCACCGATCAAGAGGCTGGCATCAAGGTGAATTATGTGATAGAATTTATTCTTCACCATGTTCTAAAAGATTAATATTATCGTAATAAAGAAAATGAGCCGAAATGTCTAACTAATTATAAATGATTTTTCGAAATTTGGTTTTGATTAGCCTAGCCAGCAGAATGTAATGCTACAAGCACGGTTTTTTTCCTTCCCAAAAAGCATGGAAAAATTAACCAAATTTTCTCATGAGTCAAGAAGACCAAGGGATAGGCCGGTCAAAAAGCCACGTAAAGACACTTTGTGGGATTCCCCTGAGACCCATTGCACCCCCTGAAAGATAGGTTCAAGGAGGAAACCAGCCCACAAGCCGTCTACAAGCAAGGAGAGGCCTCTCTCGGTCTCAGCCAACCCCAGAATGACTTCTCCTCCCTCCTCCTCCTCCTCTTCCGTGCCTTCCAACGACAAAGCCGTTAGCCTGCACCTGGGTAGAGGGTGGGTGGGCCTTCCCTGACAGCCCGCTTCTCTCTCTGCCCACTGCCATCCACCACCACCACCACCACCACATGAGAAAGCTCTGTCCCAACTTTGATCGGGAGGATGGCCTCGATACCGTGCTCGAGGTGCCCATCCCTGAGGAGATGTTCGCCGGCACCGGCACCGGCGGCGCCAAGTGGCAGAACATGAGGAACTGGCTCAAGGCCCAGGCCTTCGACAAGGCCACCGAGACCCCGACCCAGCTCACCGGCCGCAATGCCGAGCTGCAGCTCCTTCTCAATGTCGTTGGCTCCCCACTCATCCCCTGCCCCCTCCCCAATGACCTGACGTTCGGCCGCTCCATCCGCGACTGCTCCATTGTAAGATCTGTACAACCTTTACGTACTCATTTTCCTATCTTTATCTCCGTTTGCATGTCGTGGTTTCGTTAATGCAAGCATTAGAATCGAAATTATGCTGATAAATGTGCCAATATTCCTATCCAGCTACATGGATTTTGGTTTATTCTACGTCAGTTCTTAACTTGTTATGTAGGAAAACAAATGCCATTATTCTTTATAAATCGTTCCTATTTAATTCTTATTGGGTCCGCTCTCTCTCTCTCTCTCTCTTCCCATTTGTTCCTTCTTTTGTGTTATTAATTATAAACATTAAAATTCTTGGTAATATTAATAATGTATGGACGTTAAATCTTATATAAGCTGGAACTTTAATTATTGGCAGGACTTATTCATGGGTTTTGTGCTATAGTTTTTATACCGTCTTAACTAACAGCTAGCATGTGATCACATAAAAGAAGTAATGAGAGAAGGGAAGAATTGATGCACGAAAACCATTAATTTATGTCAAGTGATGTAACTGCAGATTAACTGGTGCCTACATGTCCAACAAAATAAATTTTCTTAACCAAAAAACTTTGCAATCTCTCATCATGATCATAGAAAAATGGGGAAAAAAGGAAGCAAGCATAGTCCTTGATGGGTATCCTCGAGCACTTAGATGACATCTTTATTATTCTCGCTCTGTTTTTTTTTTTTTGGTTTTGAAAGCAAGCATCGACGGCCAAATATATCATCCAGCAATACATAGCGGCGACGGGAGGGCAGGCAGCACTGATGTCGGTGAACAGCATGTACGCCGTGGGGAAGGTGAAGATGAGCGCGTCGGAGTTCCACGTCGGCGACGAGAGCGTGCAAGCGCAAGCGAAGGGGAATGGCGAGGTCGGAGGGTATGTTTTGTGGCAAAAGAGCCCTGATGTCTGGTACTTCGAGCTCATTATGGGTGGCAGCAAGATGAGCGCTGGGAGCGATGGAAAGGTGGCATGGAGGCAGTCGGCTTCAGAACAATCTCATGCCTCCAGAGGCCCTCCACGACCATTGCGTCGAACACTACAGGTACTCCTCTTCTTCCTGGTGCACTTCAAATTAACACTTTAAGTTCTGATCTAGACCGGTTGGCTTTAGATTTTTATATTACCGAGTTAAAGAGAACGAGGTAAAACAAAGGAAATTTTATGGATATGTTGTTTTGTTAATCTTTATGAAACTAAGTCGGGAAAGAAGAAATAGTTTATGATTTTTTATACATCTTAGGATTATAAAGAATATCATTTTCAAATCCGATCAACTGATTTCATTATTAGAACTTGTTGGGGTGTCGAATGGAAGATATCAGTCAAAAAAGATTTCTGATTTATATAGAAAAGAATCATCATTCTTATTTGAGAATAAGAAGATGAAAATTCGAAGGACAAAATCATAAGATTCATGAATCAAAATGGATAATACCTTATATACCGAGCGATGAGCCCTTGGCTGCAAGTAGAAAGAGATCGAGCATCCTCAGATTTTACTACGTTACTAAATAAAACATCATTTAAATGTGAGAAAGATTTTACGACGTTACTAAAGAAACCATCAATACATATCTTCATTCAAATGTATGTGAGAAAGATTTTACTATATTACTATAGAAACCATCAATGGCAAGTAAGAGCGAGATTGTATCTAGTTCTTCTTTCTGCCGCCAGGGCCTAGACCCCAAGTCCACCGCCAACCTTTTCGCGGATGCAGTGTGCATCGGCGAGAAGATCATCAACGGCGAGGAGTGCTTCATCCTGAAGCTAGAAGCAAACCCTGCAACTCTCAAGGCCCGCAGCGCCGCCACCTTCGAAATCATCCACCACACCATCTGGGGTTACTTCAGCCAGCGCACCGGCCTCCTCATCCAGCTTGAGGACTCCCACCTCCTCCGCATGAAGTCCGGCCGGCGAGGGGAGAGCATCTTCTGGGAGACCAGCATGGAGTCGGTGATCGAGGACTACCGCTACGTCAATGGCATCAACATCGCACACGGCGGCAGGACCGGCGTCACGCTGTTCCGGTACGGGGAGGGATCCGTGAATCACAAGAGGAAAATGGAGGAGATTTGGACCATTGAGGAAGTGGACTTCAACCTATGGGGTCTGTCCATGGAGGTCTTCCTGCCACCGGCCGACCTCAAGAGAGATCAAGACAATGACGACAACCACGCCGGATGACTGTGGCAGCTCTGCCTTCTTCTTCCATGTTTTTGTTCGAGATGTTGTTGTTGTGTCATTCATGTTCTTTTCTAAATTCTTTGGGGTATCTGATAGGTGGAAGGTAGAGGTTTTGAAGAAAATGGCTGTGTAGATAAAGAGTTCTGCAAGTCAAATGAGAGACGCGAATGCTACAAGCTACAAGCTGCATGTATTTCGAGAGATGAAGAAAGATAGAGCCTTCTGATCAAAACCAAAGGCTTTGAAGCCCATTGCTCTTAAGAGGAGACAAAGCCGTGGGGCTTCTATTTGGTCGTTTTGGGCCTTGATCATGATGCATTATATTGGAGGCACAGTTTTAATTGATTTGTTTTAATTAATTAATTAATTAATTATTTTTTCAGATGCACAAAGCATTGTGTTTCCACTTGTTCCTTGTTGTGTTCCAGACCTTTTAGTTTTCGTTTCTATTTTGCCATTTGTACTGGAGACCGTTAATCTCCTCCCATTATGGATAGGCCTAGTATACGTGGGTCGCTGCAACGCTGCTAACCCATGCGGGACTCGACAGTTTAGGACAGAGCAGGGGTTTCTCTCCTCTCCGTGGTGAGATTTGAGTAAGAGAGATGCGCAAGTTTGGCTAAACCTGATCATTTTAAAGTAAAATGTTCGGGTGAAGGGGAGGAGATGCAAAACTTGCACGCATGTCAAAAGACATGGAACCTCTACGTCTAACGAGAAACCTGTCCTCGAAGAGCTGGCTTCTTTCCAGAGCAGGATCATGTTACACACCAAATGATTTTGTCAAATGACTATTTTACTTAGAAGTAACTTTTCTTTTTTCCTCTTTTTGTACTCCATTTGCTGCTGCTTCTTTCAAAAAATGATTGTGATATTAAATAATACCGCAACCAGCAAAAACCATCCACAAAGTGTTATAACCGTGACCGGGGCTCAGATCAGCTGCTATTGCTTTTTTGAGTACAAAGAAATCCGTAGCCATTAAAATTGGTCCGATGATTTCAGATAATGCCTGACCAACGGCCATTCTTCTCAGACGAAACGTTTGAATGCATGCCGCTGCTTTTGTGGAGACGACTCGTTTGGAAAGAAGTGGCGGTAATTATCCAAACATACATGCAGTAAGGCGAGTAAAAAGCCCTGCTTAACTGTATGCTGAAGACTATTTAATGAACCATCGTTGGAATATCCACAAACCAAAGAAATCGTCAATCCCACTAGGAATGTACTGTAAAACAAGAGGAACATAATACAAATTACTCCCATGACTTCGTCGATCTCTGGGCCAATTATTGCAAAATCTTGGCACAGAATAGTCTCAAGGAACATCAGAAGCACATGAACTCGGATCTAGCCGGTGAGAGCTGATGCTCCTGATATGATCTCAATGAGCTCTGTAGTAATTGATGCTTGACGGGTCCTGAAAGTTAAAAAAGGGAGGCTATGTCAGCTCTCATGTTTTGCCATCAAAATTCAAAACTGTAAACTTGAGGGAAGAGAGAGAGAGAGAGAGAGACCTGTTATAAGTGAGGGTGAGGCGGTCAAGCATTTCACCAGCATTCCTGCTGGAGCTATCCATGGCCGACATTCTTGCTCCCAATTCACTGCATGCATTTTCCAGGACGGCATTGTACAGAACCTGCAACAACAGGGATCCTTAGAATCTAAGTAGCACAAAGCCACAACACAACTAATGCACGACTAGTCATCACCAATGGATCATGCAGAACTTAAAAGTACAGCCGGCATGCTTACAACATAAATGAGCTGAGAGCTAATAATATTAAACTCTTAAAAGTCATCTGTTCGAAAAATTCAGTACAGATTTGCCAGGAAAAACTCTGTTCCAACAACTCACACATTTTTAACCTTCCAAAATCAGTCACCCAATACACACAAATTTTGCCTCTCTAAATATAAGACACCCATGAAAACTCAGAACTTTGCCACCAAATGACAAAGCAAAATATGCCAGAAAATCTCTCCAGCAGCCAACGGTGTTGACCATTTATATGTCCATCAATCAACCTAGCATCTAATTTGGCCTCAATGTTTCCATATCCTTCCTGCTTGGCCCTAGCAGGCTTGTCTCACTACACACATCTCCAAAATCAGCTATTACGGATTGTCCTTCCTCTCTAATCATGACATATATGGTAGCAACAAAACCTTCTATGTTAGAAGCCGGCGTTAAGTTGATGTTCATTATTTCTTTTGGTGGTGGTCTTCAATATAACCAAATACTTTCCAGTTACTTATGCTAAGTTTGCTATCATAGACCCTGCTTCTAATACCTCCCATTTGATTCTTCAGGCAGTCATTGACTTCTTCCCACCTTTGCTCCAAAAAGTACCAGCATATATATTATTCAGCAAATGAAGATCACAACATAGCTGACTTAGCATTACCCATTTTCATTATATGATAATGCCACTCCTACATTTTTCACATCCACCTCCCTATCCAATGGAACCCATTTTGAAAGTTTCTCTTGAACTAATTTAAATTTCTGACAACCCAAATTCCAAACATCATCGTCCTTCTCCTTCTATGATCCTAGGAGATGACTGAAACAATACTATACAAATGAAAAGAGATAAACTATAAGATGCATTTCATATAATGTATAATGCTTAAGCTTGTGAAGAGATGAGGCATACACAAGAGAACTGGAACTCTGATAGATTCTGAAGCACTTCAGCTTTCGTTTCACCCCCTTCTATTTCATATGAGTCCAAATCACTGAGTTTACCACCTGACTCTGACTCTCTCTCCACTACCTGCATGCAGTATGAAATATAGCATTCATCTTTGCTCGATTATGCTTGGTTAAGATGTTTGAAAGCACTAACAAAGAAAGCTCCAATCACCTCCGGAGATAGTATGGTTGAAACTGTTGGAATAAATGAGACGACAGAATGGAACTTGTTAAAAATGATCCTCAAAGCATCATATTCAACATTCTTTAGAATATCATCAGCAAGAACAGAAACCTGACAACAGAAAATGGGAAGATGGCCAACAAGGAGAAAGAAATTTTAGTTAACACATTAATAATCATAAGTGTTTCAGATTTATCATGAATTTATATTACAGGGCTATATTGTCAGTTACCAAGAGCTATCTCAAAGCATGCATATTATAAAATGTCAAGAACCAAAATGACTAAAAAAAATATTGCTGAGTTTCCATAAAGAATAAGGTCGCAACAAACTTTCTGGGAGGGAAAAAAGAAAAATGCAACTTCCAACGGGAAAACCTAATTTAGGGGCATTTCCTGAAATGATATACTAAGCTTCTTTTATTTGAATTATCACTGCATGACCTTAGGACCATCTACAGTTTTTGGAGTTGACAACCTCATTAAAGTTAACATCCTCCAAAGTTCACAGGATTGGTGCATACCGGTCCATACTGGGAGAAATTCTTAGGTAGACTCATTCTACCATAGGGAAAGTATTTGTGAATTTTGATTAGCTTCTTTTTCATCTTATAGCCAATCATGATCAACTCAAATTAGCATTTAATGAAGAACAGCTGAGGTGTAAATTTTTTATTGGCTTTGCCTATGGTAGAATGAGTCTACCTAAGAATTTCTCCCATACCGGGGGTACCATATTGTACTAGTATTGGACCTGTACTCAGTACAGGGAGCAATACTGAGTGTCAATGCACCAAACGAACCCCTATGCTGCACATTCTGACATTACACCAACATGATACCTCAGTACAGGATCTGTAATTCAGAATGCAAGCCTTGCATGTTTCTCTGTCTTAAGAGGGAGCAAAATTTGGATTGACAAACATATACCAGTGTTCAATGACCAAGCTTAGGAACGGTATCCTTGATTTCAGGTTAGGCTTAGCGGCTAAGACTTTTGATGGAAACCCCTTTCAACATAGGCTTAACCTAAACCCACCCAAACCATACATTAGTTTTTTTTTTTTTTTTTTTTTTTTTTTTTGAGAAGAGAAAACTATGCATTTAGTACAAATGTCTAATCAGCAAAATGTCAATTGTCAGGTATATGCCAAGCTTAAATAGGCCCAAGCTCAGTTCTTGGCTTTTTAGTTGGGTCTGGGCATCTTATATATGAGACCTGTTTAAGCCAGGCTCACACCATCCTTTTTTTTTTTTTTTACCTCCCTGGTCTTGCATGAAGTTGGAGTATCTAATGCCATCAAAGATGAATTTGTGACTTAGAACATTTCTTTTCAAAAGAACAAATTTTCAACACAAGGAAACCACAAAAAAATGGAATATCCCATGTGAAGATATAGTAAAATGAAATTACCAAGCCAACGACAATGCATTATCATTCTAAGACAAAATCTAGATGTAGCAACCTAACAAGACAAGTAACATAATAACGCAAATTCTACAAATTTCTTGCAATATAATAATCATAATTAGTAAACTGACCTGAGTATAATTTATCGGATTCTTCTGCACCTCAGTTATGGTCATCTCAATGCTGTTCTTTGAGTCACGCACCATTTGAACCTTCCCTTTTTCTCCCAATAAAACATACTTTGTTTCTTTTTCAGGACCTAATAGCCCCAAAAAAAAAACTGAGAATAAAATTATCATAAAAAAATAAGCTACTAAAACATACAATTATTTTCACAGTACCAGAAGTCAATTTGTAAAGAGACTTGCTGATTTTGACTGATGTAGAATTGATGCCCCCACAAAGACCTTTGTCAGACGTGATGGTCACAATAACATTCTTCTTCACATCAACACCTGGATTGCAACATGTCGCAGGGAAAACATTTAACTAGGAAGAAAATCAGAAGAGAATAAGTCAAATAGTCACTTAGTGAATCTAAAAAGCTAGAAAGAAGAACTGATGCCACAACAGCAGACTAGGAAAAGGGAAATGTCATGCAGAAGAGAGCAAGATATGAATCTCCAGCTAGATAAAAGAAAAGTGAGCAAGCCTTTATCATAGAATTATCATGATTTGCCAATATATCATTCCGTTTGATCTCAAAAAATGTCAAACATTACAATCAAACAACAGGAAAAAGTTGACTTGAATTGCAAAAATTTCCAAAAAAAATCAAACATGTGGGTTCATGTAGCATTTATGCCTGCAGCTGTCTAGCAGCTCCTAGCAAGCTGTCCAAGATAGCTTCCGACTGCCATATGATGAACGGTCTAGGGCATATAGTGTGAGAAAGAACCAGACAAACATACAGTGTCATATTAAAGGTTAATTGGTTAAATTAGGTCATTTTTGTTGTCACATTGGAATGCAGGATCTGAATTCCATTAATAGCTACCCCATGCTTTGTATTGTTCATTAATGTTTCGGTGAAAGAAGAAACAAATTATGATTGAACCTCAGTAATTCCAGAGTAAGGTAGATATGGTAAAGCAAATAGATTGGTGGTCTAGGAAGACAGCTAGCTTTATGAGTTGGGTCCAAAATTGAAACGTCCCTTTTTCATTCTTTCAAAAATTCAAAAATTGCTCATAAATATAATGAACTAAAGAGCCCTGAGTTTCTAACTTTTGAACTTTCAAGCTCATCTCCAACCAATTGTAACTACCAGTTTCTTTGCAATTATGTACATTCTTTAAAATCAGAGAATCTTACGACTGCCAATAACTTACTTCTGTCAAGACTGAAACTTCTTTCTCAACTTTGAAACTTGGTTTATGCAACAAAAAATTGTTGTTAATAGCTCAAAAGCCAAAACTAAGAAAGTGATTAGAGGGTTTAGAAGTTTATACTAAATAAAAGCTAATAAAAAGAAGAGTGAGAACTTATTTGATGCTTCCGGACCCCTTTGCTTCCATATCCATACAACACGAGAAGCAAAAATGAGTAGAAAATATGACCATCAGTTTTGATAATAGAGAAGATAAATGGAGAAGAAAGGCAGAGCAGAAAGGAGGTGATTTAAGGAGAAGAGGAGGTTGGTGTTATGGAGTGTAATGGGGAAATTCAAACCACAATCAAACTAATCAGTGGCCCCATGCATGTGATTATATTTTCTAAGAGAACAAAAGGGTGAGACACATTTGAATAAATTATATGCACTGGAGAAGCAAGCTTGAATCTTTGATCTTCTGGTTAACAAACACATGCTCTAACCAGTTACCTACCCTGGTCAAATGAGCTGAAAAATGCCAAAGATGCAGGGCATGCAGACAGATTGGCAAAATGCAAATACAAAGATAGAGGGACGGAAAGCATGCAAAGACAAACATGCCTCACTAACAGGTAGAGTTGGCGTTATTGTAAGGATAATAGATACGCATTAAAATAAAGCAATAAAGCCTTTCTGCTATAAAAATATTTGGTTGTTTGGAGAGCTGAGCAAGGCTTCCCACATTACTCATCCTGTTTTCCCTAAACATTAATATTCCATTATTTCCAATGGGATTATCTATTTGTAGGAAAAGACAAAACTTGCGGCGAGAAGGGGCAAAAGCATTTGTGAAAAAAAAAACTGAATCAAACAGGAAATCAATCTAGATGATAAAACCTCTAAAAGCATCTGCCCGTTGGAAAAAAGGAAGTGAGAAACATACTAGGGGTATCCCCAAGAAGTGCAGTAAACGGCTGCCACAGCCCACGTGAATTTTCAGTTTTCGACTGAACAGCCCGTAGCTTTGATGCTGCAACCATTTTCATAGCCTTTGTAATCTTTTGAATATTCTTAACACTTTTCATCCGGTTTCTGACTGCAAGGTACACATAGAAACATACACAATTAATTGGAACACAGTTAGCCTTATAAAAGCATGATCTAACTATGTAGAAGGGAAAAAGGCGGTAATCAAGAATCACAGGGTTCTCACCTACTTGAGTTGAAATGGATCGAGTGCCTAATGGGCTCAAGTCTCTGAAATACAGCATCATGTTACTATTATTAGAAAGCACATAATAAAAATAATAACTAAAACCAAGCAATGGTACATAATAGATCAATTAAGATTGACCAGACTAATGAAATCTGAATAGACATGATCATGTCAATAATATGAACAAATCATCAAGTTTTGTAAGGAACAAAAAAAATCAATACTGACAAAGTCAACCAAAAAATTTGCACCATCATTTTGAGAATTTGTAAGCAGTCAATGAATATTACAACTCACATATACTAATTGAACCTTCATCTTTCTGCTACATTTGTCCATGCTATCATTCACATAGTGTAGTTGATGAAACTTAGAATTATAAAAGTTGAAAATGAAATAGTGGATAGAAAAAGACCTAGCAGTTACAAGGCTCAAATGGCTATCCCGCATAGCAATATTCCGTTTCGGTGTGTAAATTCACTTGCTCATTCCAATCCCACTACATGTGTACTGCCCCCTTTATCTACTTCACATTAGCAAACTGTATTTGTTCTTTTGACAGATGACCATTGAGAGGAGAAGGAAAAAAGAAAAGGATGTTTGTGTGTGCTCACCACTCAGACAACAAAACTTTCAAGACTCATTTCTTTATGATAATTTGCCACCTTGATTTCATTCTATTTTTAACCATAGAATCAAGGTTTTAAGTCCCGATGGGATGGGGAGCGTTCCAGCCATCCCATCCCGTTCCTATGAGAAAATGGGATAGAGATGAGGCAAAGTCGGGACTCCAAAACCGAACCACGTGGGGAGAGAAGAAGAAAGAGAAAAGAAAAGAAGGAAGGAAGGAAAGACAAAGAAAAAGAAAAAATGAAAGGAAAGAAGAAGAAGAAAAATGAAACAAGGAAAGGAGGAAAAAAAAGAGAAGGAAGGAAGGAAAGAGAAGAAGAAGAAAAAGAAAAAGAAAGAAAGAAAGAAAGGGATAAGAAAAAAATTAGAAAAGAAAACGAAAGAAAGAAAAAAAAGGAGAGAGGGATGGTGGATATCTACTAGGTCGGATGACCGAGACAGTGATAGGCCGGGACAGTGGGGCAGCCTGCTCTATGGAGAAATTGATGCACCTCAATCCCACAGAATTTAAAACCTTGCATAGAATATGACTCCAATATATTTCATCGACACAACTCAAATCATAATTCTCAAGACTCCATGATCAAAACATTATACCCACAACTCTAAAAATATACAAGTTGACCAACACTTTCAAAAATAAAGTAAAGAGGAAGAGAGATAAGAATCAATAGGCATTAAGCTGAAAATAAGATCTCGGAAGACCGGGAAAGGTGAACGAGTGAAAATTCACATAAAATCTCTAAAGAAAAGAGCCTGAATAAGATTCTCATCTTTGGTAAGGACATTCTTATATCTCTTAGCCTCCATTGACTAACAACAATCTCTACCAAGTCAACTTTATTAACAAAAAACTACCGTTGGAGGTCCACATAGGAAGCTTTTGAATTATTCTTCAATCCAAAAATCAAATTTCTGTGATTCTTTATGTAATGGAGCACAAAAACGTTGACGATGGAGTCACACCAATCAAAGTTGGCATCTTGGCTTCTTGGTGAGTAGTTGCCCAAAAAACAATGGACCAGATGCATTATTTTGAAAAAAAAAGAAAAAAAAGGAGTAAAACAAAATACCAAATGCCTCTTAAGAGATGATTTCCAGTAATATCAAGAGTGAGAAATGAGCAAGGCTTTCCCTTTCATTATGTGCGGAAATGGATGATGGATCCAGTGTCTCACCCTGGCGGCCTCTCAGTAAAACATCATATTCCAAAAATATGGAAATCAATCTTTTTATAAAAAGGCACCGTGACTCAGCATTATCAAACATCTCAGAAATCATCTCATTGGGATGAAAAAATAGTTTTAATAGAGCCGATTGGTGATCGTGCCAATTTCCTTTACCCAGCGTTTACGAAAAAAAGAGCAACAAACAAAAACAAACGGTCTCCCACTCCTTCCGTGATTCTTTATATGAACATTTGATTTGGGCTAGATGCTAAAATTTCTCCATTAATCAAGTCATCACCAAGTGAATCAATCAAGAACCATCTCATCTCGTAAGCAATAGATCTATATCAAAACGAAGCATGAAGAAAACTTCTAAGGATCTCTCTAATAGAATCCAAACAATTTGGAAGTTAAAGGAGATCAAAGGCGAATCAATGGGATCTTACTCCGAGAGCAATGCGGATCGAGCGGCAGTAGATGGATTGGGTGAGATGGGAGATAGGAGGAAGCGCCTCCCCTCTCTTCTCAGAGCCGCCATCGCCATTGCTGCCGCAACGATGAGGTCTTCTCTGAAGCCCTAAAATGCGAGTGCCGCCGGGAGAGGGGACGATGGGGGGAGAATCCGCGACCTCGGATCGAATGCCTCGCCAGCCGCCTCCCGTGGGCTTTAACTTTCGCCGGAAAATGAGGGACACCGTAATGGGTGCGTCGTCCATCTTGTGACAGCCGATGGATTGGAATCCGAAGGAAATCAACCAATGCGATATCCTTAGCCGTCTGATTCTTGTACGTGGTAATTGCTATCGTACTCGGTGGATCAGATGCACCTGAGACGCACCTGAGACGAAGAAGAAAGCAAAATGGCTGACATCCCCGGGTTTTTTTTTTTTCTTTCCATCTTTTATTATTCGAATTTTCCATCAACTCAAGTCTTGAGATCACGAAAATAGGTAAAATTTGAAGAATAGATAGTTCTTATCCATTACTTGATTTAAAAATTTTAAAAATAATAAATAAAAATAAAAAATTATCCACCCATCTTAATCATCATTATCCTTTGGGTCTATTTATATATCTATATTCAATTTAATATTATTATAATTTTTTATTTTAATTTTATTCATCTATTTGGAATGAAAAAACCTGGCTCTACAATAAGGAGTAAATACGTATGTACCAATAAAATGGTGGACTAAAATTTTTAAAATGATGGACTCAAAAGTTATATAAAATTTTTTAAAATATAGGGAGAGAAAACTTCGATATTATTTGAACAAACTTGAAAATAAAAGATGAGTTAGCATGTTATAAGTTAGCCTAGTTTTGGAGATTTCATATAAAAATAGAAAGTTATACTGACTTGCCTACTTGGAAAATAATATTCATGTATGGATTAGCGAGACGCTATCCAAGTCAATAGTGGAGACAGCAGATGCATTGTATATGATATAATTGAATTGGACTAGGATTTGGGTTTCAAATATAGATTAACCTATACCTCCAAATATATCCAATTCCAATTATATGATATGTATAAATTTATTATTATTATTTTCCCTTCATCTCTCAATGTATACGAAATATAGAACTTCAATATTCGAACAAGTTTTACTTAGCTATGTTGATTGTAAAGGATGAATGGGTGACATATCACTAATGAAGGACAAGTTTATAGATGATTATTGAGATCCAATAAAATTTTAATATGGTTTTGACTAGTCTCATATCTGTCATATTTTTATCTTTTCTTTACATATTTATATGTTAACTGTTATATGATACATTTTTTTTTGGTAGATATACCATCAAATATTTAAAAGGTGGTAACGTTGATGGATGGCACTGATTTTTCACATGCAATTTAAGTATTTGATGGAAAAGAAAGCAATCTAGTAGAAGGGGAAAAAAAATATCATATCCACCTAAAAATATCTTTCAAACATTCTACGTGCACCTTGGTGTTGCCTACCACAAAATATTTTTTACTGAAAAACGCTTTATATGCAAAATCTATTTGTAAAGAGATTTTTATATCTGCCCCTGGTTGTACATCATTGGTGGCGCATTCATTCTAACTTAGAGAAAATCATGGGTCAGGCTCCATCCTAAATTATAGTTATTTTTAGCCGGACTTTAGGTTGGGTCTATTTAAAATTTGACATATTCTGAGCACAAGTGCCACCCAAGATCAGGGTTATTCCGAGCTCACATTAATTTCATTTCCAAGCATGCATAGCCTTGTCAACATGTAAAATTACAAGCAGAAATATTTCTGAGGGATGATAACATCGCTCCATTTTATTGGAAAAACATCATCAACATTGTAAATTTGCTCTTCATTTCTTTCTTTTTTTTTTAATAATGATGAAGTAAGTCACTTCCTAGGTTTATTGAAGAATGAAAAATATTTATGAAGTATGGACACAATCGTGCACAAGGAAGAAGATTTAGAGAATTTGCTGATCATTTCATCTTGGATTCCCAATCATTTTAGGCTCTTTGCCATTGTCCCAGATCTTTCGTCCTCTCTCATTTTGCTATATCATAATTCCACTAGATCTTTTTTCTTCCTATAAGATTCAGATCGGTTCACTTCAAAATTATTCTTGAATATTTATGAATATAGGTCTAGTCCAATCCATAACCTTATAATTTTATTGATTGTACTGATCTAACACATAAATTTCAAAGAATTTTTAGTTGAGTCATCCAAACAAGTCCTAACAAGAATTTTGAAGAGAGCTAAAGATTAGGTGCCCAAGGAAAACAATGGAGAATAAACAAAGAAGAAAATAACTCCATGGTGGCATCGCAGTGAAGGATATCCTCCTGGTTTGAGTTTTTGAACGCATAGTTGTGTAGATACATATATTTTTTGAGGACTCTGTTCAGATTAATGATATCGGATGGCTAATTAAGTGCATGCTACATGATCAAGATTTTTGATTAGTTTAAATCCTTATTTCCTTAAATGACTGCTTTGGAACATTTTTAAATTATTTGCTTGTATATTTCTTCCGTCCACCACGTTTCGCTCAAAAATCTTGTCATATTCTTCTCTTCAGCTTAATTGCCATTTATTTTTTTTAATAACCTTTAACATTACCATAGCTACTATTTTGGTACCGATGTTAGGCCTACCGGGGCCTCGTATATTTTGTTACATGATAGAAATGTCGCCATGTCCCACCCTATTTGTGATCTTACTGATTGATTATGCGAACTCTTATCCGTAGAAAAACTCAGTTCCTAACATTAAATTTGTCCTCAACTTCTCAGTTTGCTGAACTGATTACCCATTATTGTTTAACAGTTAAAGAGGAGCCCTCCTACTTGTGTTTCCTTAGTAGAAATGATATAGTGGTCTAATTTCACCATTGGTTCCCATGCAAGCGGAAGCACCTTCATGTGATGTGTGATCAAAAGCATAAGTTCCAGTGGGAAAGTTTCCAGGAAGATGGAACCCTGACACAGCATTGGAGCATGGAAGATCACATGGGTGGGGACCTTATGTTAGCCAATAAATAAATAACCCATGGCTCCTAAAGTTGCTACTCATAACCACATAGACCAAAATGTACTTTGGCCAGCTGATCATGCTAGGTTACTCTGGATCACTTGGTCAGTTCTATATGCTTAAAAGTGATGAAAATTATTTCAAGCAAGATTTGCTGTCCTAATATCATATATTGTACTGATACTATTTTATTACAGTGTTAGCATGCGGTTCCTACGAGGTGGTAAGATATACATATGGTAGAAAACTGCATACTGATTCGATATCTATACAGTACATCCGATATGGTAGGTGGCTATTTCTATGATCCCTCTTATCTATAACCAAATTATAACTTATTATGTGAACTTCAAACTACATGAAAGATAAATACATGAGATTTTCAAGTGCTATATTTTGTGATTGATCAATGAATAGAGGCTTACAACATCATGTGCATTCTGGAGGGATAAGAACATGTAGTCATGGAGACACCAAGCGTTAGTAGGATTCTCTCATCCAGTGTTCCCAGTTACTATGAATAGAAGGTAGGCACAGCTCAAACCTAAAAGCCCCAGACTGAGGTTCGTAGATCAACATCTACTGACAATTTATTCCAAGCCAAGCTCCTTTTTCTTTGCTTCACCTTTTTGACCCTTCTGACTTTAAGAAAGGAAAAAGAGGCCTCTTATCGCTTTCTATCGCGTATGTCCCAAGTTGCAGCAACTTGTCAGATTTTAATTTTGATCACTCCATAATATACCTTGTTTCAGAATCCAAATAAATGGACTGGGTGCAAGAAAATTACAAGCCTTTGTTAATCTTAAAACTCTAACATAAAAATATTCCTCATTTTTCTTGTAGTCGAATATTCTTCATATTAAAATGTACTTGTAGGCTCGTTTGGTTCACGGAAATTGGAGAAGAGTTTTTTTATTTGATTGAAATTTTAAAAGAAGAGAAGAAAAAAAACTCATATGATCGGCCAAACCATATTCTAGCATCATATTTTCAGAAAGTTACTACTCGTGAAGAAATTTTTTTTTCACAAATCAAACAAATCCATAAATATACCTCATGTTCCTTTTCTTGTAGTTTGTATGAATCAACTTCTCTTTTACTGTGTGTGTGTGTGTGTGTGTGTGTGTGTGTGTGTGTGTATTCCTTAAACCAACTTTATGCTTCTTCATCAAAGCATTGCTTTGTTTGGTTAGACTTCCAGCACCTCCTTTTGTGCACTCAGAGAGAATCAGATGTATGATAGCATTAATATATCTGCTTCCCTGGATTTACAAAGAAAAAGGAACAAGGGTCTGTAGACAAAGACGGCCAAGCCAAGCCAACAAATGGAATCAAAACTCTAATCCGTTGGCCACTAAGGAAAAGAAACAAACTCCAGAGTTGGAATATATTTAGATGGTTTGGTCCTCCAATTTCCTACCGTAGGATCACTCAAGATCTGACATCTAGCTTGTAATCAACTCCTCAACAAAACCATGCCTGAGAACATGATGGTAAGGAGGAGAGGACCCATCCGAGCCTTTGAGGGCAAGCCAGCATCATTGCCTTCAGTAGAAATGCTATTTCCAGAGGGTCCCAGTCCTCCCAAAACTCCTCCTGTCCCAGTGCCAGTGGGTGGGCTGAAGGTGCTGGGTGTTGTGCCCGTGGCGGGGGAAGTTGGTGTGGTGCTTGTGCCTGCAGTGCTGAGGGAAAGAGATCATTTAGTATTGCAAGCAAATTTGCTACAAAACTAATACAAGGAAATAAGTATTGCAAGGAAACCTCGGCAATGGAGAAAACGAAGAAAGAATCTGTATGATTAAAATAAGATGGCAGAAAGAGCCACTTGCTTGGAAGATAGAAAAACATGGGGGGATGAGATCCCTAGCTATCTCAAAGCCCACCAGAATAGAGATCTTTTAGAAAGGTGGTTGGTGATAGAAAACACAATGAAGGCTTTTTATTCCCTTTTATAAGATTAAAAAAAAAAAAAAAAGAACAATGCAGCAATCCAACAAAATATAGATGGACAAAAATAGGAGGCTGAGAACCCAAACTAAAGAGCCCTAAGAGAAAGCAAAAGATTAAATATTTGATGAAGAAAAAGAAACCATATCATAGGACAAAACAGTGGTCAAAAGAGAGGAAATCTTGCTTTCATTTCAAAGTAGATGAGATATTGAAACAAAGATGGTGTCAATGATTTTATCAAAGAGCAAAGAAAATGTACCTGTTACTTGTAGGGTATGTGCAACCACTGGTACCTGGAAGCCGCAAGAGAAAGGTTAATTAATTGGTAAGATAGGGTGGTTTTGCTCATATTTGTGGGTGTGAGGACTGGAGACTACTTACTTGGGTCAGTTGAAGTGAGAGTGGCAGTGCCTGAGAAGTCACAAGCCTGTTGAGCCTGCCCTTTTCTCTGGTAGTAGCTGTTGACAGCATAAGAGCAATGGGCAAGCACTGTATCGGGATTATAGCAAGCCCCATTTCGTAGAATAGGATTGCAGTCAGCCCCAGCTCCACAAGCATAGTCCAATGTCTTCTGTAGAGTACTGCTACTCTTATCAGACTTGCAAACACACCAAGCAGCATCTACCAACACAGAAGAACACTTTTTTTGCTCATTTACCAAAGCAAGAGCATAAGGTAGATGGGAAGAGGAAATTGCATGCATGGGAAAATTCTCATAATATGAAAAAAAACTACTTAAGGAAAGGAACCATTCATATCTACACATATATTCTCTGGAAAACCATTGTTTTTGTCCATATAGAAATGGAAAAGATGCAGATTAAAGGATTTAAGCAGCATAAGAGTCCCTGCCTCCTCCCTGTCCTCAAAATACCCAGAGAAACAAGGAAAAAGGAAAGAAAAGGTAAAAACTATAGGTGAATTCCAATCTTAGAGCTGATGTAAGTTAGAGTTGTACATCTTGCCTCAATAACTAAAAATTCAAATACAGCAAAAGAAATACCTGAACGTAAACAACAGATAGAGGATGTCTTAGGGATGTGCTCGGGAATGATTAGAAACAGCAAACTTGGTTCTTTTAAGACATCACACACTCAAGAAAGAGAGAGGAGTGAAACAAAAACAAAGAGAACATTAATAATAATAAAAAGAATCACTCTGAACAAGATAAACTCACCTGATCCACCAATCACGGCGACCATAAGCACCACAACCAGTGCAGTTGCCATGACTGAAAGAGATGAGCGAAGTGCTCAGAGAGAGAGAGAGATGGAGAGAGATGATTGAAGCTAGGTGTGCGGGATGTGGCAGAAGGGGAGGCGCTGGTTTTATCTATCTCTATGCGCACAGGGCCTCCATTTTTTTACCCACCGTATGGTTTATCTGCTTCTCTGTGGAAGTGCGTACTTTGGGCAGCGCTGGCTACCCTTGCGTTTGGCCGCGCCTTTACATAACGGTCACAAACCCATGTGCGTAGGGTTTTGGAAGGATGTAGAGTTAAACCCACCTACCACGGTGGTTTTTGTTTTGGGGCCCATTTTGGGCCCTGTGTCCCCGCTGGCTCTTTGGTTCCTCGATGGCTGGGCAATTGGCATCAGCATTGTGTACATCTTCATGCTGCGCAGGAGAAATTATTCCACATTACATGCATCATAAGTCCATACATAGAGGATGTTAAACAACATCATTTCTATCTTCTACTTCGATTTTTTTTTCCTTTAACCAAATGAGTCAAGTGACTCTGGGCTCAAGCTGGTCCATCAGTTACTCTATGATCAATGTTTGTAATTAGGGATGGAGGCTTGGATATGCTTCAAATTTTTGGGTTTAACAACTACCATTCTATATATTTTCTCTAACCTACAAGCCATCCATCTCCGAATGGCATCATGCTCAAGTTTTAATTCTTTAAGGCGATGATGCATGCAGGAGGGGAGAAAGTGGATGCATTGTCTTGTGCATACATAAATACATGCATGTATAACAAATTATATACATTGTGTTGAAATATACATAAATGCTAGCATGTATAACAAGTTACGCGTGTCATCCATTGCATTTGGTGACGTGAACAAACAAAAAATGCTTGAGCAGTGCACGTTCGGTGATTCACGAGAACAATTTTGCTCAAGTGACTGAAAGCACGTATTCTTATAGGTGTCACTAAAGTAGGTTGGAAGGACACCAATTTCGTCGCAGATGATGGAGACCAGCCTAACAAGGAATATAATAAAGCCATTCCATCAAGAGGGACCCATCTTTATCCCATCGTCATGCATGATTCGAAGCCAATTCACATCACCTAGTGCTCTCTAAATGTTGTGCTATGTTAGCATGGCCTTGTCAAGACTTCTGGTCAGCGATACTCCTCAAGCTTCAACGTTAAGGGATGGTTGCTGCTTGAATAACAAAAAAAAAAAAAAAGTCGAAAGATCTCAAAAAAATATTTTTATTAAAAAGTTAATATTCATATATGTACATTATCTTAAAAAAATTAGATATATAATTGAAAAAGTGGCACGTCACCGAATGATTTATATTTAATTGAATATATATTTTTTTATATATATATATATATATATATATATATATATATATATATATATATATATATATATATATATATATATATATATATATATATTCATTATATTCTTATCTTAATAAAGATAAAAGATCATATTTCATTCTATATAAAAATTTAAAAAATATAAAATGATTTTTTCATATCCTATATAAATTTTTAAAAAAAATATTAAAATCTTATTTCTATAAAAAAACTATTTTTTGTCTTCATTATTTGGAAATTTCGATCAAGTCCTCGTTACCTCAGCACCTTCTGAAAGGATGGAGTGGGAAAAGAATGAAGGCTTGGCACGTAGCGATTGCCGCTCCTCAACCAAAGGGTATGCTGGAGAAGGAGCCACCTCGAGTTAACGCTTGAATGGTCTCTATCACTTTAAATAAAGTTCAGAGAGTGAAGGGACAACACAATCATGATGATTCAGCCAAGGTGTAGCACATCAACTGGGAAGATCACCTGCTGGCCCACCAAAACATTAAAGCATCTGCTTTCCAGAAAAATTCATGAGAATGTTTGAAAACGAATACAATTAGTATAATTATTTTATTGCAAAATTTCTTCGTATTGCTTTGAAAATAGATGAGTCAGGTGAATCATCCAAGTAGTCCACAATTGCAAGCATGCAAATGGACTCAATGGCTTCGATGATTTAGAAAAGATGAGATGACTGCAAAGTTGCACCTCCCACTTGAATCCAAATAGGGCTTCCACTTCTGGAACGCTTGAGTTTCCAGGAAACTTACATGTTGTGAGTGCGAAAAAGTCCTGAGATAAAGAATATTATTTTGACAAATAGCCCATATAGCGTGGATTGTTATATAGAATCTCATTAAAAATAAAGTTAGTTAAAAAAAATATTATTTAAATTTTTTGATGACTAAATATATATCCATGTAGATCCTCGTAAAATCAAAAAAAAAGGGGATATATGTATTAATTTCAAGATGGAATCAAAGAAAAGAGAATATGTCCGCAATAATTCAGTTGAAGTTCTTTCTTTACATGTAAGAAAAGGAGTTCCTAACACACTATTATCTAGAATGCTGGTTTAAGTATTCCTTTTAGTTATGCTCAGTATTATCCTAGTTCTTGGCTGCATAGACTATTTGCTGAGAATCACAGCAATGTGTTCCTTTATTCTTAGCTCATTTTAGATGTTTAAAATATAATTATATCCAATAAAACCAGGTCTCTAGTAAAAGATGGTTAAAAGGGAAGTAGTTGAACAAGGGAAAAAATCTAAAGAAAAAATTGAACGCGTTTATCAATTTTCTTGACATTAGAAATCCTTGTTGAGTACATGGTAAATGTTGGATATGGTCAATGTAACATAACATACCATGTGCCCTTGTTTGTACCCGATGAGACCCACAAAAAGAGCCAGCAACATGCTCAGAGTCCGAGTACATTGCCGATGTTCCTCACTCACCACTAGAGGACTAAGAGAGGCGCAGCCATCAGGCCAAAGCCATGGTCATGGCATAAGAGAATTGTTTTGAACATTGAAGCACCATCAGTTTTTTGCGAAAAAAATAATGTTGAATTATAATTCGTTTTGTATTCTTGAAACGTTAAATTAATTTATTTGTCAATCAGTTCTTGAAACTGTTTTCAAATGATCAAATTTTTATAAGTTGTTTAGGTCTTTTCTTATATGTTCCTGAACTATTCATGGTTTATATACTAAACTGTTTTCAAATGACCACCAGACGCCCAAAACCTTTTCCCACGCTCGAGGCAGTAAATGGCAAAAAGAGCTCGTAGTCATGCACAGGGTTAAAAGAAAACAAAAGAGAGAATGTAAAGCCTGTAAGGTTTTCTTTATGCAGAGACTTATCATTGAGCCTGGTTTTAATGTAAGAGTGGGGACTTGCATCGTGGAACCCACAAAATCGGGAAAAGAACAGTTCTAAAAAGAATAAGAATAGCTCAGTATATATTACAGTCCTTGACATAAAATTTACAAGAAGGCATCATGGTCTCTCTGTGCATGGCCGCATGAACTTAGTGGAACGTTTACGGCGGCAATACGATCACAAAATTTTGATCAGATAAAGTAAAACTGGTCAAAAGACCCGCGTTGCGCGGGCAGATAATTACAGCTATAATTATTAATTTTTTTTAATAATAAATATTTATAATAAATATTTTTAATTTATTTAATATTTTATTTATTTATTATATATATTATATTTTTTTATTAATTGATAAAAAAAATTTTTTTTTTCTATTTGGTGTTGTTGGGGATAAATCCCGCTCCTGCCGAAGCCCGGTCCGACGCTCAGCCTAATGTAACTAGTAGCCGCGGAAGAGCTTCAGCAGACGGGCTTCAGCCGAACTCCCAGCGGCCGAGCTTCTTCCAGCAGGCCGAACTGGTCAGCTCCCGAGCTTCTTCCGGACTCCCAGCATCGAGACCGAACTTCCTGGGCAGCTGAACTCCTTCGGACTCCCCACGGCCGAACTCCTTCGGACCGACTCCAAGCGGCCGAGCTTCAATGAAGTCCTCTCAGCGGCCGAACTCCTCAGCGGACGGGCTTTAGCGGAATCCCCAAGCGGTCGTCACTCGGGAACCCGAACTCCTCAGCAGTCGTCACTCGGCCGAACTCCTCAGCGGTCGCCCCTCGGCCGAACTCCTCAACGGTCGCCCTCATCGAACTTCGGCCGACCGAGCTCCTACCGAACTCTCAAGTGTCCAAGCCTCAGCCGAAGTCCAACAGCCGGCCGAACCCCCAAACGGCCGAGCTTCGGATTCCTCAGCAGCCGAACTCTTCAGCGGACGAGCCTTAGCTGCATACCTCCAGCCAGACGCCTATGGGAGCCGAACTCCCTCCTATCTTCCTCTTCAGGAGCCCGAACTCCTCCGAAATGGGCACACGACGAAGGCCTTCAACCCTTCATTCGGCAAGCTCTGCAGCCATCACCATCAGTCAGTCCGCCGCAGGCGATAGCGACCCACTGTCAGGCGGCGATGGCTGTCACCCTCAATCCGCCGCACACGGCACCATCCCGTGAGACTGACTCCGCCGAACCTCGAGCGGCCCGCCAGCACGCGGCTGCAGTTGTCACCATCAAGCTCCACTATATAAAGGACCCTCCCGACACGCTAAGGCTAAGCTCTCTGAACTCTCGACTCTCTAAGCTCTCCTCCTCATCTCTAAGCTCCGGAACTCATTCCGAGCACTCCATTACTGTTGGCCGGAAACTAACTTGACCGTCGGAGGGTCCTGCCGGAGCCACCCCCCACCGGTTCCGGACGGGACTTCATTTTGCAGGTCCCCGGCGGCGACCTCAGCGGCCTCGACTCCGGCAACCTCCGGCGAAGACGGATTTCTGCACCAACAGATTGGCGCTAGAGGAAGGGCCTGAACCTTCGAGGTTCCCTTGTTCTTAAAGGAGTGCTCGGCGACTCTTCTCTTCCCTCTCCGGAGATCTCCCTTTTCTCTCTCGAAGAAGAAATGCCTCCCAGGAGAGCTTCGAGACGGCGCTCGGCGGCCTCCGCGGTCCGGACCCATCCAGATCCGCCTGTCCCTGCTTCGGCCCCGGCAGCTCAAGTTCTACCTGTACCTACGGTGGAGGTGGAGCAGCTCGACCTGCTTGTCCGACAGGTCCGTGGCCTCACGGAGGCATTGCAGGCTATACAGCAGCCTCCGCTAATGACCGCCCCAGGAAACCCACCATTGGAACGTCGAAAATCGGCCCCAAGGAAGAGTACCAGGGCCAGCGTACCGGTCGCCCTGGAGAAGGGGAAGCAGAGGGCCGAGGATCCGTGTTCGGATCTTTGTTCTCTTCTGGGGGAGACCTTCCCCATTCGTAGTTGGAAGCACCCCAAGGTCTGCAGCCAAGACGATGTCCTCGATTGCAGACTACGGGAGATGGACCGACGTATTGAAGAGCTCGGCCGCGTCACCTCGGCTCATCATGCCGACGTCCGTGCCGAACCTCCCTTCTCTCCCCAAATTATGCAAGAACCTGTTCCACCGACCTTCGAGCTCCCTCAACTGGAAAGCTACGATGGAACTTCTGATCCGGTTGATCACCTGGAGGCCTTCCGCGCCATGATGCTGGTTCACGGCGCTTCAGATGCCATGCTGTGCCGAGCCTTCCCATCTACCTTAAAGGGAGCAGCGAGGAACTGGTACTCGGCGTTGAAGCCAAACACGATCTTCTCTTTCGACCAGATGAGCAGTCGGTTCGCGGCCCACTTCATCAGCAGCCGACGACCGAGCCGAGGTTCAGATTCCCTGATGAGCGTCAAGCAGAAGCAAGGGGAATCCATCCGGACTTACGTCACTCGGATTTAACGCCGCGGCATTGGAAGTCCGGGACTTGGACCAGTCTGTCGCGATGGCCGCACTCAAGGGCGGCCTTCAGAAAAATAACTTGCTGTTCTCTCTAGAAAAAAAGTATCCCAGGGACTTCGCCGATCTGCTGGCTCGAGCCGAGAGATATGCCCGTGCGGAAGAAGCCTTCAAATTGAAAGATGAGGAGCTCGTCAGAAAGGAGCGGCTGGCGGACGAGGAAGAGCCGAGCGAAGTTCGGCTGCACTCGCAGACCCCCTACGAAAGCAGGCGGGCCCGAACTCCTCGAACTCGCCCTGATAAAGGGGCGCGAGGAAGTCCTCCTCCCGGAAGGTTCCGCCACTATGCCCCCCTCAACGCTCCTCGAACCCAGATTCTCACCGAAGTAAAAAAACCAGCTGCCAAGATCGGAAGGGTTACGGTCTCCCCCAAACAAGCGCGATCGAAATAAGTACCGTCTCTACCATTGCGACCACGGCCACGACACGGAGGGATGCACCCAGCTCCGAGACGAAATTGAGAAGCTCGTCAGAAAGGGGCGGCTGGGCAAATTCCTCCGATACCGGCCTTAAGGAAGAGCATTCGGGCATGCCAATCGCCCTTAGGAGAAAAACGGAGAGCAGAAGTTCTCCTGCCAAAACGGAATGAAGTTTGGCTTGAAAAAAGCCGAGCTTCCCCCAAAGCTCATCATCAAGGAAGGGAACAAAGTTCCCCCGCGGAATGAAGTTCGGCACAAGCTAGGGCGGAACGAAGTTCTCCCGCAGAAAGTTCGGCGTAAGTGAGGCCGAACTCCACAGCTCATCATCCGAATAAAGTTCGGCGGAAGCAGGATGGAACTCCCATGGAGGCTCGAAATGAAGTTCAGCTCAAGTGAGGCCGAACTTCCGTTCGAAGCTCAACATCCAAATGAAGTTCGGCGCAAGCAAGGGACGGAACAAAGCCCTCCGCGGAATGAAGTTCGGCACAAGCGAGGGCGGGGCGAAAGTTCTCCCGCGGAATGAAGTTCGGAGGAAGGCCGAACTCCTCAGCTCATCGAAATAAAGTTCGGCGGAAGCAAGGCCGAAATCTCCCTTTTGAAGCTCATCAATGAAGTTCGGCGCAAGTGAGGCCGAACTCCACCTTAAAGCCCACCATCACAGTAAAGTTCGGCGCAAGCAGTGGCGGAACGAAGTTCTCCCGCGAATGAAGTTCGGCATAAAGTGAGGCCGAACTCCGCAGCAGATCACCCAAATGAAGTTCGGCCGCGCTCGGAGACCGCCCCAGGGCGATCGAGGCCGAACTCCCCCTCGAGTACGTCGCTACAACGAATTCACGGGAGGTGCAATAAAGTTCGGGCAAGCAAAGCCGACCCCCTCCCTGCGAGCAAGGAAGTCCGGACAAAGAAGCATGAAGTTCTCCCATGGAAAGAAAAGTTTCGTGGGAAAGCGGAATGAAGCTCCACGCAAGCGAAGCCCGAACTTCTCGAGCTCACTACAAAGGAAGCCCCGATAGAAGGGCGCGAAGAAATCCTCCTCCCGAAAGGTTCCGCAACTACGACCCGCTCCTCTAACTCGAATTCTCGGCGAAGTTAAGAGCCAGCCGCCAAGACCTCAAGGACTACGGCCTCCCCAAACGTGCGCGATCGAAGCAAGTAAAGCTCCTACCATGACCACGACCACGACACTGAGGAATACGTTCAGCTCCAAGACGAGATTGAAGAGCTCGTCAAAATGGGACGATGGGATAAATTCCTCCGACGCCAGTCTGAAGCAGGAGAAGATCGGCTAAAGGCGCTACCGTAACTAGAAAAGACAAGAAGGTCGGCCGCCTCGCGGCGTCATCAACGCCACCCCGGGGAGGAGCTAGGAGCTAGCTACATCGGCGATTCGTCGTCTCCCAGCGACAAAGTCAAGAGAAGCATGCTCCAAATTAAGGAGGCCAGCATGTAATAGAGGAGGTCGTCTGGATGGGACTCGCTGCCCGAGGGAACTCGAGGAACAACACCCCGACGACCCTCAAACGGAAATGTGCTGCGAGTGGCTTCCCCTCGGTAAAATTCTCCCCTCTCAATAATATTATTTCTGGATGCGAAAACTATGCGATGACAGGGAAGAAGCAGTTAGCCGCGTTGGGAACAGGAGGAGAACCTCGTCCTAACGCGAGCAACAACCTCGGCTAGAGATAAGATCTCTCCCGAGCGACCGAGACAACCTCGGCTAGAGATAAGATCTCTCCCGAGCGAAGGCCTCGTTTCCGAAGGACGAGATGGGGGGAGAGGCTCTGACAGCGGCCCTTATGTGCCCCCGCAGCCCGATTAGGAACAGGAGGAGGACCTCGTCCTAACGCGAGCAACAACCTCGGCTAGAGATAAGATCTCTTTCGAGCGACCGAGTCAACCTCGCTAGAGATAAGATCTCTCCGAGCGACCGCGAATAGCCTCGGTTAGGAACAGGAGGAGAACCTCGTCCTAACGCGAGCACCAACCTCGGCTAGAGATAAGATCTCTCCCGAGCGACCGCGAACAGCCTCGTTAGGAACAGGAGGAGAACCTCATCCTAACGCGAGCAACAATCTCGACTAGAGATAAGATCTCTCCCGAGCGATCGAGTCAACCTCGGCTAGAGATAAGATCTCTTTCGAGCGACAGCGAATAGCCTCGGTTAGGAACAGGAGGAGAACCTCGTCCTAACGCGAGCACCAACCTCGGCTAGAGATAAGATCTCTCCTGAGCGACCATAGACAACCTCGGCTAGAGATAAGATCTCTCCCGAGCGACCTGAGTCAACCTCGGCTAGAGATAAGATCTCTTCCGAGCGACCGTGAACAAGCCTCGGTTAGGAACAGGAGGAGAACCTCGTCCTAACGCGAGCACCAACCTCGGCTAGAGATAAGATCTCTCCCGAGCGACCGCGAATAGCCTCGGTTAGGAACAGGAGGAGAACCTCGTCCTAACGCGAGCAACAACCTCGGCTAGAGATAAGATCTCTCCCGAGCGACTGAGTCAACCTCGGCTAGAGATAAGATCTCTTCCGAGCGACCGCAAATACCTCGATTAGGAACAGGAGGAGAACCTCGTCCTAACGCGAGCACCAACCTCGGCTAGAGATAAGATCTCTTCCGAGCGACCGTAGACAACCTCGGCTAGAGATAAGATCTCTCCCGAGCGACCGAGTCAACCTCGGCTAGAGATAAGATCTCTTTCGAGCGACCGAATAGCCTCGGTTAGGAACAGGAGGAGAACCTCATCCTAATGCGAGCACCAACCTCGGCTAGAGATAAGATCTCTCCCGAGCGACCGCGAACAACCTCGGTTAGGAACAGGAGGAGAACCTCGTCCTAACGCGAGCAACAACCTCGGCTAGAGATAAGATCTCTCCCGAGCGACCGAGTCAACCTCGGCTAGAGATAAGATCTCTCCCGAGCGACCGTGAACAGCCTCGGTTAGGAACTGGAGGAGAACCTCATCCTAACGCGAGCAACAACCTCGGCTAGAGATAAGATCTCTCCCGAGCGACCGTAGACAACCTCGGCTAGAGATAAGATCTCTCCCGAGCGACCGCGAACAACCTCGGTTAGGAACAGGAGGAGAACCTCGTCCTAACGCGAGCAACAACCTCGGCTAGAGATAAGATCTCTTCCGAGCGACCGTGAACAACCTCGGTTAGAACCTCATCCTAACGCGAGCAACAACCTCGGCCAGAGATAAGATCTCTTCCGAAAAGCAACCTCGGCCAGATAGGATCTCTCCCGAGCACCTTGGCCAGAGATAAGATCTCTCCCGAGTGAAGGCCTCATTCACAAAAGACGAGATGGGGGGAGAGGCTCGGACGACGGCCCGCATGTGCCCCCACAGCCCATTAGGAACAGGAGGAGAACCTCGTCCTGATGCGAGCAAAGTCGAAGGCCCCGTCCACGAAGGACGGGATGGGGGTGAGGCGAGGACGATGGTCCTCCATGTGTCCCCACAGTCCGTTGGGAACAGGAGGAGAACCTCGTCCTAACACGAGCAAGATCGAAGGCCTCGTTCACTAAAATGAGATGGGGGAGAGGCGAGGACGACGGTCCCCATGTGCCCCCACAGCCCGTTGGGAACAGGAGGAGAACCTCGTCCTAACGCGAGCAAGGTCGAAGGCCTCGTTCACCTAAAATGAGATGGGGGAGAGGCGAGGACGACGGTCCCCATGTGCCCCCACAGCCCATTAGGAACAGAAGAAGAACCCCGTCCTGACGTGAGCAAGATCCGAGACCGAGCCTCAAAGTCTACGGCAAGTTCCACTGCAGGAGATGAGATCGCCCCCAAGCGACCACGACAACCTCGGCCGTGGAATAGGAGGTCCCCCCGAGTCAACTTCAGCTGATGGAGACAATGTCACCCCCGAGGAGCTCAACTCCGACCTCGACCGCAGGGGGCGAGATTTACTTCGGCTTCAACATCAGCTTCATCGACTTTAGCTGGGAACGAGTTCCATTCCAACTCCAAACATCAATTGGAGAGGAGGCCTCCCCCAAGCCTCAGCTTCAACTTCAGCGTCAACCTTGGCTGGAGAAGAGACCTCCCCCGAGCTTCAGCCGCGACAAACGCGGGGCCTGGAAGAAGACTTCGGCAGTCGCCCATTTTGGTACTCCCTTCCTTCGAATTTCGAACTCGGAAGTGGGAGGGCTACTGTTGGGGATAAATCCCGCTCCTGCCGAAGCCCGGCCCGACGCTCAGCCTAATGTAACCAGTAGCCGCGGAAAAGCTTCAGCAGACGGGCTTCAGCCGAACTCCCAGCGGCCGAGCTTCTTCCAGCAGGCCGAACTAGTCAGCTCCCGAGCTTCTTCCGAACTCCCAGCGTCGCGGCCGAACTCCTTCGGACCGACTCCAAGCGGTCGAGCTTCAATGAAGTCCTCTCAGCGGCCGAACTTCTCAGCGGACGGGCTTTAGCGGAATCCCCAAGCGATCGTCACTCGGGAGCCCGAACTCCTCAGCAGTCGTCACTCGGTCAAACTCCTCAGCGGTCGCCCCTCGACCGAACTCCTCAGCGGTCGCCCTCATCGAACTTCGACCGACCGAGCTCCTACCGAACTCTCAAGTGTCCAAGCCTCAGCCGAAGTCCAACAGCCGGCCGAACCCCCAAACGGCCGAGCTTCGGATCCTCAGCGGCCGAACTCTTCAGCGAACGAGCCTTAGCTGCATACCTCCAGCCAGACGCCTATGGGAGCCGAACTCCCTCCTATCTTCCTCTTCAGGAGCCCGAACTCCTCTGAAATGGGCACACGACGAAGGCCTTCAACCCTTCATTCGGCAAGCTCTGCAGCCATCACCATCAGTCAGTCCGCCGTAGGTGATAGCGACCCACTGTCAGGCGGTGATGGCTGTCACCCTCAATCCGCCGCACACGGCACCATCCCGTGAGACTGATTCCGCCGAACCTCGAGCGGCCCACCAGCACGCGGCTATAGTTGTCACCATCAAGCTCCACTATATAAAGGATCCTCCCGACACGCTAAGGCTAAGCTCTCTGAACTCTCGACTCTCTAAGCTCTCCTCCTCATCTCTAAGCTCCGAAACTCATTCCGAGCACTCCATTACTGTTGGCCGAAAACTAACTTGACCGTCGGAGGGTCCTGCCGGAGCTGCCCCCCACCGGTTCCGGATGGAACTTCGTTTTGCAGGTCTTCGACGACGACCTCAGCGGCCTCGACTCCGGCGACCTCCGACGAAGATGGATTTCTGCACCAACAGGTGCCATTCCATCTCTACCTGTCATTCCATCACAGTTCTTCTTTTTTCTCGACAAATACTAATTCCGATCACACCCTATATTTTTTTCTCGTATCTTTTTTGTGCCTACCGATACTGCCTCTCTATCGCTTTCCTTCTCTCTCGACAAACACCAATTTTGATCACAATAAAAAAAATAATTAATATTTATTATAATTAATATTAAAAAATATTTATAATATAAAAATATTTTTAAAAAATATTAATTTAACTATTTTTAATATTAAAAAAATATTATTAATTTAAAAAAATATTTATATAATAATTCATATTTTTTAAAAAATATTTTTTTAAAATTAATATTTAAAAATAATATTATTAATTTTTTGATATAATTTTTTTAAAATAATATGTTATTATATAAATATTATTTTAAAATTATTAACAAAAATATAATTTTAAAAAATATTTTAAAAAATTCAGATTTCTTGGTAAGTGAAATTATAATCTTATTATATTGCTAATCAAAATATTTTATTAATATTCAAAAATCTAAATATTTTTCCCTTCCCTAAATAATAAAATAATATTTAATCAAACAATAATACTTTACTAATAATAATAATATTTTATTATTAATAAAATAATAATATTTTTATTTAAATTAATAATAATAAATAAATAAATATTTTTGATAAAAATTAAATATTATTTTAATAAAAAATAGTAAAATGATATTATTTTATTAATAATAAAAATAATTTATTATTATTTTATTAATAATAACATATTATTTGAAAATAATATTTTATTATTATTTTTTAAGAAATATTTTAAAAAAAATAATATGTTATTATATAAATAGTATTTTTAAAATAATAATAAAAATATTATTTTTTTTCTTTTTTTTTCTTTTTTTTCTTTCCTTCCCCCTTCCATTTTCTTCCTCCTGCATCATCCCACCCCAGCCCACGTCTCCCCCACAACCTCGACGATCCGTGACTGTCTCATGAGACCCAAGCTGCAGCCCGTCCCTCCCCACCGTCATTCATGCCACACCCATCGTCCCCTCCACATCCAGCTCCATGTGACCATCAAACATCCTCCCCTCCCCTCCTCCAACCCTGGCGAATCCCGTGCCCCCACGACTTCGCCCAACCACCATCCTCCTCCTTCTTGGCCCCAACAAATCTGCACCCCACCCTTTAGCTCCGTACGACCACTACCTCTCTCCCTCTCGGCCCAGGCAAACCTACACCCCGCACCCCCTATGGCTCCGCGCAACCACCACCCCTCCCTTTCAGCCCCCACGAACCCACATCCCATGCCCCTCGTGGCTCCACACGACCACCACCACCCCACCCCCTCCTCCACCTTTCGGTCTCAGTGAACCTGCACCTTATAGTTCCTCTTCACCTTCCATCTGTGCCATTACGTTCTCCACCGGCTCCTCCTTCGTCCGCATCTCTCAGAATGAAATTTAAAAAAAAAAATAGAGAAAAAAAGCGTATGTGAGCATGTGTGGTGCGACATGTAATATAATAAAATTTATCTAAGAAATGAGTTGACAACACCATAATACTCCTCCATAGCTTATTGTTATATATATATATATATATATATATATATATATATATATATATATATATATATATATATATATATATATATATAAGATAATGCATCAAATAAGAGCTAAATTCAAAAAACTATACGTGAGTTGTATCCTTGGACCCTAACTGTGGTCTCATATTTCTGATATAACCGATGGAACTAATTATCTCGACAGAGAGAATTCATTGGACTGCAACCTGGATTAGTGGTCCAATAATTTTGAAAACATCATTAACCAAAAAGTTTTGTGGATCTTAACCTTAATAAGTGTGTTACGAGGACATGAATTTATTTACAGCAGATCCTCTACCTAACTATTATCTTCTCATTTCTATTCACATTCTTTTAATAGCTTTCACCCTCTTTTTTTCCACCTTGTTTCCTTTGTTGTTCATTTTTTCACACACATCTCTACCTTTGCTTTGCTTACAGGGGTGATGCGGTTATAAACGCAGGACCTGCACATGAGGAGACGATGGAGCTCTTGAAGTAGAAAGCTTTTCGTCTTCCCAGGTTAGACACATTATTTTGATTTATTTTACTTGATTTACAACTTCATGCTTTCATGATATTATTCCTATGCTTTGTAATACCATTATTTAGTGGCTTATTTATCCACAGGTTATGAAAATATGAACTACTGTCAAAATACTTTCTACTTATTATTCCAACACAAGCTTCTCTCCAGTCTTAAGTAGAACCTAGATATCATGAAGAACATCTTGCATCCAATAACCAAAAATAGCTCGTTGTTAAGAGTGTATCACTATAAACATTTCTGGTGCATTGGATCTGATACATGAGGACCATGCAGCTAGTTGATTCATACAATATTTTTAATCCAACAGGATCCAGTACTGCACTTATTTACAAAGTTATAGTAAGTGATCGATCGTCGTAGACAGCTTTGCAATCGCACCTCAAAAACGTTGTACAGCCTACCGTGCTGAGGTATTAGTCCCAGTCAGAATCAAAGAAACCAGCATCTTTCATCTCAGAGTAGTAGACATTCTCCAAACGCAAATCTTCCTCCTGTAACCAACCCAAAAACACAAAATAAAACAAGGGCATTGTATCAATTGTGGTAATTCTTAAATTATCCAAAAGTATGAATTTCATACTAAGGGGAAATGGAAGCCAACCTGGAAAAAATCTGCCAGGAATGTTACATACAGAAGTGGAAGATAAAGAGAGTGATAGCATATAGTTGTTAGATTGAACCACCTGCATAGAAGCAACATTAAATGTTTGACAGCAATTACTTTGAAAATGATACCTCAACTTTTGAAAAGCTGGGTAAAATACTACCAAAACCCAAATCCAGCTCCATTTCCCATAAGCACGCAGGCAAACAGGGACAACAGATTCAGTAAGAACATTGCACAGATGTAGTTGTAGAATGCCGGTCTTGCTGTAAAGGGTCAAAAGAAATTATCGAGCAGCCCAGCAGAGAACAGGAGACTAACAAGGACATGTAGAATATATAAGCTAAAGATAAGGATACCTGGTAACCTTTCTCTCCACTTTGAGTGGTACATGGAGAAAATTAAGCCATAAACTGCAGTAAGCAACAGCTTGTGTACAATCCACAAACCCCATTTCACACGATTGGCTGATTCACTATTATCGATGAATAATGGAACTCCAAAACCAAATGCATAGAGAGCCTGAAGAAGGAAAAACTTTCAGAATCATATCATGTACATGCAATGTACACATAACCAACAACCAGGGAAACCGGTGATCAAGATTAGCAGTAAATGTTGGTCTCCACTGATGCGCATATTCAAACACAAGCAAATTCAGTTCAGAAATAACCATGCCCAAGCTGATCTAATCTAACGAGTCATATAATGAGAATGTTCTGTTTTATATTTCATGCATTTTAAGTCATTAAACCAATGAATTTAGGATGTTTTGAAGTCATGACTGGCGTAGAACTACTCATATTAAATTCTTATATTCAGATGGTCAATTTCTTTTTCCTGAATGGCAAGGTCATGCCTTCTGGACCCTACTCATTTTGGAGGACTTGTGTCAGCCGGTCATATTTTTATTGAAAGTCGGGGAGTGGAAGTCAGCCAAAGTCATCACAAATGTAACTTATTAGTGATGATGTCCATATGTAGGGCTTTATGCAGCATGAGAAGACAATTTCTATTTGAAAATTCATCCATTTCTATCCTCCTCCAAACAACAAAAGTAGCAATAAAAGGAGCACAGCAGGTTATTTCCTCTCCACTTCTCTAAATAGGCATTCTTTTCCAATTCTTTCTCATCTTAATTTGTCCACATGGAAACAAATTAATCTGACCATTCTATTTTCCTTTCTTGAGGCGGATTTCTTTTCCCTTTTCCCTTTTCCAATATGGATTCTCCACTTCTGTTTTTTAGATCACATTCTTTTGTGACTTGAGCACCCACTTTCTCAATTTTGGCCATGAATTGTCGTGCCTTCTTGCATGTTTACCAATCATTTGGTGCAGTGCTTATGTATCGGTTTATGGGGATCGTGATCGTCACCGGTAATAGTTAGGGAACAAACTGCATAAAGAGTTATTGAAAGAAGAGGTCAGCATATGTTTTTCTCGATTACCAACCTTTCTGATAGCAGAAAATTCAGGTAACAAACTTTGCTAAATTCAAAGGCATATCAGGATCCCATCTCTCACCCCACCCCCCCCACTCTTTTTTTTTTTTTCTGCAGAGTCATACAAACATCTCATCTTTGTAGAAACAGGTTATCTCATTTAGGTACAAGAAGCATGCGACTTCTTGCGACAACTTCTTTCATTCAACAGTTATGGTCCCCACCCAAGTGACATAGTCTGGCAATTGATAGTCTTTTTATTCCACATGGATTTGGTATGCTAGTTCAACACTCCTACACCCTGCTCATCAAGATCTTTATCTAAATTTTGATATATTCAAAAGCAAACCAGGTTTGCTTAACACTTACAGCATCATTTTCTTGCTGGTATTCTATCAGTTCTCATCATCATGTATTATAAAATTGCCCATGGTAGTCATGAATAATGAAATCATCATCCGTAATGCTACCGAAGGTGATAGAGTAATACAATCTGTTAGTGTAAGGATAGCTGAGTCTCTGCTTGTATCTATCTTCTAATTGTTCACATCATTGGTCTTATAACACTTGACACATTGCATTACCCAAATTCTTTTCTGTTATATAAGATTAGAAATAAGAATATCTAAAATTGTCCTAGGCCAAGCTAACATAAAGGGCTAGTTATTGGTGCAGAAGTGAGTTGAACAAAGTATATCGTAAATTTGATACCTAACATGAGAATGGAATCAGATAAGCATGTTGTGAAGGACAATATAGAATTTTAACAATAATATAGAGCAATGGTTACCTTGAGTAATAAATCTGCAGAAACTATGACTCCTGAAATAACAAATGTACGCGTTAAAGCTTCCACGCCACTTGCATGATTTCCTTGAAGTAAAAAGGCCACCAAGCTAACTTCCAAGAACAACATCCCCGATTTTGTAAACAATGATAACATATTCCATGAGAATTCCTTTCCTGGAGTACATTGCCATGCCTGTTCTGAGTTGAAGATGATGATTAGATAATGAGATAAGTAGATAAGTATATAGAATCATAGTTTAAAAGTGGATCCATTGTTGGAAGAATGCAAAAGACAAATGTAACCAGTGATTGATATCAAACAATGATAACAAACTATGACAAATCTGCACTAAGTTTGGGTTGGCACTCAAGTGTCGAACACAACAGCCTCCAAAAATCTAGGCACAAGGACAGGATATATATTTAAATTAATATTCAATTTCATGACTAACCATGATATATTTATATTAAAACATAATGATATTTTGTTTAAAGTATTCTTCAAATTTTATAATTGTGATAATTTTATATTAAAAACATAATAACACTTCTTTTAAGTATCCATCTAATCTTAATAAGTTGTATTGAAATATAAGGACACTCCTCTGGAAATGTTTAAAACCTTAAGGATCACCTAAGAGTCCCCTACATGACACTCAGGAAAAAAAGTACCAAGTATTAGACACTTTCTGCTGATGTCAGTAGGTCACTTCAAATTGGAGTGTCCAACCATGTCCAAGTATCCAAAAGTGTTGATATTCCCAGAAAACTTAAAATGGAGTGTCCAGGTAAAATATTATTAAGTTATGAATTGACTTACATATATTGTTAAAAGAATATTTTTCTTGACAAAGATTAAAAGCAATAGAGTTCATAATAGAACGGGAATGAAACATTATTCAAGAAGACCTGGAATAAGATTGCTCCATTTTCCTTATAAAAATTAATTCCTCTTGCTTAAACTGATTACAACCCTAATACGTTGGCAGACTTCTACAATTACCTGCAAACTGTTGTACCTAATACTGAAGGAAAGAAACATAACTTGGGTGATTTCTGTATTGCTGTGTATAGCAGTCACTATATACATGAATGAATACATAGACTTGACTTACAAGACTACAAAAACAACATATCGAATCTTAACCTGAAAAGGCAACTAAGAACTATTATTCTTTGTTCCCTAAAGCGCTATTTTCGAGTCAGGTGGTGTTCTACAAGATGGAAAGAGACCAGATACAAAGGTTCCAAAATATCTGCACATATTAGCCGATCTCAATCATATAGATAGTGAAGTAATTCCTTCTTTTATGCTCATATACATGTGAGGATTTATATTGATGAGAAATAGATAGTAAACCCTCCCTTTGGTGACTATTTTCCATCTACTACATGTTAAGAAAAAGGCTGTGGCGACCAGAAGAAGTTAAAATAAACCACGAGGTAACCCTATCATATAGTATAAAAGAAGTTATCATGCTCCCAGAAATCCCTTGTGTATACATTCCATGGCATCTTAAAGGAGATATGTAGGAAATTAGGGACACAGGAGGGAGCTGTGGCAGGCAACCATGCACTGGAAGACATGGCTGCAAGTGCTTCCAATAGATAAATAAACTGAAAAGAAGTGTAAAAAAATATACGAGTAATGACAGTAGTTTGTCTACACTGAGGACTAGCTTAAGACCATATCTCATTTCAACAATTCGTGAATTAAATACAAACTGAGCCTGCAGAAAAGAAGTCATTGATTGTAAAAATAGACAAACTACAGTAGTATATCTTGCATGTCATATTACAGAATTTTGATAATTTTTTGTTTTAAACCATAATCTTCATATTTCCCACCTGCTGGATGCCTAGCATTAGCACAGCATGACATGATGAGCACATTATGCTGGCTAAGGGATGGCATAGGCAAATTATATGATACATTAATCTTTAATCTGTTCAGAATAACCATTATAAGGTGATGAATTGCATGGATCATGGGGGATAGCAGAAATTGCATTGTGTGGTTTATTTGGCTGACTTGCAGGTGTGATTCTGGTTTAAAACAAATAAAGCTAACGCTTCCCTCATTTCCAAAAATTTTAAGTTACCTTCTTTAGTCCTCACTCGATTTGACCTAGTGTTCTTTTATTGTGCATCATCACCAGCAAAAATTGATGAAACTTCAATGGAAAAACTAAACAACAACAAACGCTTAGTCTATCATACCAACACTCAATCTCTTTCAGCCAAAATAGCTGAGCCAGAAAGGGCTAAATAGCACAAGAGTTTAGTCACTTTGATCGATTCTTTTAAAAAGAAATCATGGCATCAGTTGGATTCAGGTTTAAAAAATTACACTGCAAATATTTACTCCAAAAATCGTGTTTTTTAGACATCTAACGCAGCAGGAGGCAAGAAAAGTCAGTATCTACTACTAAAACATCAAGGTTTTAAGAGAATTGTCGATTGAGGTGAACCCTCAGGCCTCAGTTGCACTCTTGAAACCTATTCAGAAAACTTAATCGAAAAAGCAACAGGAAAATCGAAGACTAAAGTCTTAGCATCTTCTAGCGAGAAGCAAGAAAGATTAGCATACCTGGAGAGCACACCACAAGAGATTCAAAATGCTAACGAACCATAAGAGGGCATAGTACGCGATCATGATGTAAGACCGGCCATAGGTGAGCTTTGCGAAGCTCCTCCGCGCCTGGGAAGCCAGGTACACGACGAAAAGGACCGATGGAACGATCAGGGCGATGTTGTACCAGATCCCGTGACACTCCGAGACCCATGACGACAACACCGGCCCGCTCCCCTCTCCGTCCACCGGAGGGTGCCCGTCCGGCGAGATCGCGAGAGGGATTCCCGAGATTTGCTCCAATCCTTTCATCTCCGCGGTTCTTCGCGGAAGCACATCACGAGGAACCCTCGAACTCGAAGCCAATCGAATCGAAAACCTCGATCCAAGGTTAGAAACAGGAGAAATCGTCAGGCGCCGGAGATCGGAAGAAGTTCTCAGCAACCCTAAACCTAGGGTGTACGGAGGAAGATGAGAGAACGCTTCCGAAGTCGAGATGAGAACGAGTCAGGGAGTCTCTGACCCATATCGGCCCTTCCGCCGGTATCCGATGTTGCGTATCTTAACGCAAATTACTCGTTAATCGAACGGATGCAATGGGTCAAATTCGGGTCAAACGGATTACCGGATCAAATTAGTTTTTCATCAATTACCAGTTATTTAAAAAAAAATTAAAATATCTGCAACGGAAACATCCGCCGCCTTTATCCGCCAAACATCGTTAAAGTAGTGAACCACGTTAGAAGCAACCAAGCCCACGGCATCATTTACCTTCCAATAGATATGTCTAATATATATTTATACATTAAAATGCAAGTCAGTGGCCTTCCAATAAATTATGTATCTAAAAATTTTATTTATTATTTTTATCTTTTAGCTTTAAACCTCTTCCGAGCTCTTTCAAAATTTTTTGAGCCCACGTGCTCCCTACTCTCCTCACTTCCACCTCCCATCGCTCTCCACTATCATCTTCTTCTTCATCACGATCGACATTGATCTTTCTCCTCCAATCTTCCTCAAATTATTTCTTCCCTTCATTATCTTTTTTTTATAATAGTTTTTTTTTCTTCGAGCCCTCCACTTGGAATGGCATGGATGGCCGCAACCTGAACCTAATATGGTGAAGGTAGGAGGATGGGAGGGAGGCAACAGGAGGAAGAAAGGAAAAAGATTTTGATGGTTACGTGGAGAGGATGCGGCATTGAAGGCGATGGTGCAGTGCCATGGTGGGGGTGGCACGAACGGCTGCAACCTGAGCCTCGCAGTAGGGGTGGGGGGGTGGGAGGAAGAGGAAGGAAGGAAAAAAAGAAAGAAAAAAAGAGTGCCGCCTCCTCCTTCCTACGAGGGGCAAGGCCACGGAAGGCGCTGGGGGAGGTTGGAGGAGGCGCCGAGGGCCAAGGAGAGGTGGCGAAGGAGATTGGTGGCGCCAAAGCAATAGAGGGGAGTTGGTGGTGCTAGAGTCAGAAAAAAAGAGGAGAGGGAGTTTGGTGGTCGTACGGAGGTGGGTGCGACGCAAATGGTGGATGTTGCATGGATGGCAGTGAGGCACCACCGCAATGGGGGCGGTGTGGATGACTACAACCGAGGCCTCACGTAGCGAGGGCGAGGGGTGGGGGGTAGGCAGTGGGAGGAAGAAAAGGGAAGGAGAGAAAAAAAAAAAAGAAAAAAAGAGAGAGAAAAAATAATAATAATTTAAAATATTTTAAAAATTTTAAAAATAATATTTTAAAAATAAAAATAGGGGAGGGATAAAGGATGAAAATAATATTTCTTAAAAAATTATTTTTTAAAAATAAAATATTATAAAAAAATAACTTAAAATATTTTAAAAATTAGAAAAATAATATTTTAAAAATAAAAGTAGGAAAGGGATGAGAGATGAAAATAATATTTTTTTAATAAAAAATTATTTTTTAAAAAATAAAATATTATAAATAATAATAATAATATTTTTTAAAATACTAATTTATTATTATTTTAAAAAATAACATATCATTTTTTAATTTTAAAAATAATAACATACTAATTTATTTTTTAAAAAATAATATTTTTTAAAATCTAAATTGATCCATCGGATCAGATCAAACCTAATAAATTATCCATAAATAAAATATAATTCTTTATCAATTTGAAAGTCAAATCTTTATATTTAATAAAAATTTATAAGATACTACTAATGAAGTATATTGCTTTTCATTTTTCTTTCTTTTTTTTTTGAATTTCTATCTTTCTCAGTTGGGAGATGGTGGTAGGGCACCATAGGCGAGCAAGGGGATGAGCGGCAGAATCATGCCCTTCCATCCTCCGAAAGAAAGATAATTTTAATAGTATATTTTCTAAATTTTTTTAAATTTTTTTTTAATTATTATTTATTTGGTATTCAGTTAGTTTTTTAGATTATATAAAGAATTGAGAATGGCGGTGTTCTGAGCATTCGGCAAGTAAGGAATCAAGAAAAAGTGAGTGTTGAAATTTTATTTTTATTGATATGAAATCTATCAAAATGATGAACTGATTTTAATCTTCTTTTTTTTTATTTTTTGTTCACTATCTTGTTGCATTAATATTTTTTAATGATCAGATAAGGCTGTAAATCTTTTCTTAAATGATGGTTTCCTCTAGGATTGGAAGTCTGTGATATTACAAGCAACAACCTCCTATGAACTTGATGAGAAAAAAATTAGTCATAATTTTTTTTAATATTTTTTAATAAAATTCTTCTAACCTATTTAAGCTTTCATATCTATTAAATAATTCATCAATGAAAGTGGAGGGCTTCTATAAGCGCAGTAGCAACTCTTTTAAAATTCTCTCAGATGATATTTTTATACTACAAAATTGATGAGAGGCTCTCCCAAACACATTCTCTCCTGCTTTGCTCGCTACTACCTCCCTTAGGTCTTCATCATTAAAAAAGAAAAAAAAATTGAATAGTCTATATAAAAAAAGATTTGGTCTTTTAAATTTTTTATTATTTTATTATTTTTATTAATTTTTTTTTTATTTTTTTTAATTTTTATTATACTTTTCTATTCATGAGAGTGTCAATCGGGTGAGAGGCTCGAAGTGGGTGAATATAAAAATTTAGATCCATCTTAATTGAATTGAAGGCTTGGAGCAGATGAGGTAACTTTTCTCTCTTTATATATAAAATTTATTAAAATATATTATTTTTTATAAATTATTTATTATTATTTGGTAGTTAAAAAATTTTATTATTATCTTAATGTTGATTTGATTGTATGATTAGACAGCTTGAAGGTAATTAAATGATGAAAAAAATTAATAGTATAGATTTTATTTAATAATTATAGATCCTACTATCTCAAAGTCCAATAATAAAAATAATATTTATGGTATCGATAAATTTTTTTATTAATTTTTTTTTAAAAATTTTCATATTGGTAGGTTTTTAAGAAAAAATAGTTACTATGAAAGCTTTTCGTCCAAATTAAATGATCCATCCTTTTTTTCTTTAGATTGATATAGACTTATCAATTTTACTTTTAGTTATTGTAGAATAAAAAAAAGTACTTATTTGAATAAGTGCTAATATTCTACTTTGGTTATGAAAAGTCAGTTATTATGAAAAAGTTTTCTATGAGGAGGCAATAGCTGTTTATGGAGGAGTGCTCATGAAGAAAGGTAAATATTATTATTTTTATTATTTTTATTATCTAATAACAAAAAATTTTAGGAGTCATTCATAAATCCATCATGTTTTATGTTCACCAATTTATGTTAATATACATTTTTTTAGGATCTTTAGAAAGTTTAGAGAACGAGGGTGCTAAGTATCTTTCAATATTTCATACCGGTTCTACAAAGTTAATTATAATAAGACAATCTTCTCTTTTTTTGATATTTTATTTTTAATTAATACTTATTTTTTATTTACATATTATTAATACTTTTTAATTATTAAGAATAATACTATTTTTTTAATTATTGTATATAAATGTTGAAATTAAAACGATGAAGACATTTGGAGGAATTAAATGGTATCTTTTTTCGTTGCTATTTGAATGTATCTTAGAACCAAATTTGATCTAATAAATTATGAAAATCTTTTATCATTTGAAATATACAATGTAAAATCTGATCTAAAATTTTAAATGAGCTATGCATGCAAGTATACATTATTTATTTATTTCATATACTTATTTACAGGATATCATTAAAGTATGAATATTAGTATATGATATATTTAATCAATATATTATATTTGATAAGATCAGAAAGATTCCATATTTATTGTACTTGATATATTTAAAATTTATTTTTAGTTTTTTTATATTTTAAATAATATTTGGTTGGAAAAAATTTAGATTTTTGGATCTTTTTATGCTTGGATTTTTTAATTATAAATAAATATATGGATTATGATATCCATATTAATTTTGATCATGAAAAACAAACCATTTGAGAATGCTTTCATATTAATTTACCATTTAATCCAAGTCAAATAAATAAACTAATTTTTAAAATAATTTTATATTTTATAATTATTTTTTTAAAATTTTTTAGATTGATTTAAGAATTTACATCTAAATGTATAAAATATATAGATTTATTATATATAGTTGAAAAAATATTATAAAATTAAAAAAATTGATTGTATTAATGGGATGACACTAATTCATAAAAAAATATTTTTTAATATTTTAAAATTAATTTTAGGATTTTATATATAAATTTATTATATATGGTCCAAAAAATATGTAAAGATCAATATAAATAAAATTGATAGTTTTAGTTGTATGAAATTATAATATATATATATATATATAATATTAAAAAATAAATTTAAAATTATGAATTATATTTTTTTTATTAATTTTAATATTTAATATTAAATATTTAAAATTATGAATTATTTTTTTGATTCATATTTTATTATGAAACTCAATTCAGTAATATTTTAATAATTTTTTTTAATATTTATATATTTTTTTAGATAGAGAAGTTATGATAGATGGAGACCAGTATGAATATAAGTTCAATAAATAATAAAAATATTAGATATTATATTATATAATATTTATATATTAATAAAATATTTTAAAATTTTATTTTGACTCAAGATAAATTTCACCGCAAAGCGTGGGTTATGTATTGAAGCATATCCCTAAACCATCCTCTAAATATCCTAAAGTAGGAGATAAGGGTGCACTCCAACTATCCTTAAATTCATCTTAGCAAAATCATCCTCAATGATGATGAGATGATCAACCCTCCGAACCTGTCCTGCTGGCCAAGTAGCCTTTAGCTCCACTCCCGAGATCAAGATATCAAATAGGTGGCTTCTGCTTATTGTCATGAGGCTCGAATACAAGTCCTGTACCACCATTGCTGCCAAATATGCTACTGCTAAAGCTGACTTTAAAGAAAGTTGAGGACGAGAGCTCCTAGGTGATGAAGAAGACACAACGGTTCTCTATCTTGCTAGCATGTTAATAATCTTCTCATCATTTATGCCTAATTTACCTATCAAAAAAAAATTATTTACTTATTTTATGAGTCCTGCCTGGTATATATATAACTCTAGTCGTATAATTTAGCAAAATTTTAGGACCGTCTATTATATTATCGTACGTACTTGCTCAAAAAAAAATCAAACTATCATCATAGTTGTTCGCATTTGACTCTTTATGCTTTTGTTGATGTCTAAATGTAAAAAAATTAGCAATGGCATATGTTAACGACACATGAAACATAGATGTCCAACATTTGTAGGAAGCAGTTTGATGTATCTAAATGATAGATATCATTTGTCCTTTTTATCATCATAATTTTCACATGCTTTTTTTAGCTTACGACTTTGTATTCTTATTGCATTGTGATCAATAACCAAATTTATCTTCTAGTCTTATATAAGTAAATTTTGAAAGAGTATTTCAGCTATTCTTAATTAACTCATTTCTTTTTTGGTACTATTTTGGTTAAGGATGGATTATTCTATGTGATAATGTTTAGGTGATAAAAAAGAAAAAAAGTAAGAGCCCTGGTGACCCAAAATCATTGGAATAAACAACTTATTGGGCTATAGAGCGATAGTAACCAACAGTTGCTTGTATGCCAAAAGCCATTTTTACGAAAATGATTGGTTTTTGCCTTGGAAATTTTGGTTGCACTAATAATTTGTTCATGTGATGGTATTGTTGTCCTTTGTGGGATCACAAAAATATACAAATATTAGCAAAATGGAACCATGAAACCTTTTGGGTGATTTTTAAATCAGGATTCAACATGAAAAAGAAGGATATCTTTTTGTTGAGATACAAGCAAATCATTATAGTGATAACTTCGAGTTTGATCATTCTATTTCATATTCTATTAATAAACTATAATCAATGCTTTGCCAAGGTGATGTCTACGTCGACCATCAACCAACTATAATTAGCCCTAAATAAAGGTTAAAATATGGGGCTAAAGAAGGATAATACTAGCAAAAGCAAATTTCAAATCAAACAAAATTATTGGTCTCTTCTTTTGCTTTCTGATTTATTCTTCTCATAATCCTATTTTTCTACTATTTACACTAAATTCATGGAACTATTTTTATGATTGTGAGGACTTGTTTATGAAATTAGCATTAGCATTATATTCCCAGATTCTTAATTGGATATAATTGTGTTTACAATTATAAAAGCAAACATGGTGACCATCCATTGACATAGAGTTCTACATCCATTTACAACATTTAGTAAGGTTCATTCATGCAAAATTTTATACTATATTATTTAATTGAAAGTTGTAATATTCGAGTAACATCAATTATTCGTTAGAGAGATGTGGCTGATAGCAATGAATTTTTAATTTTAACATCACGGTGTAACCTATTTTGCTTTATCTTTATTTGAGATCCAAATATTTCTCATACCTTTCGTGTGACGTTCATAAAGAATATTTTTTCTTGATTTTTATTTGTGGACCTCATTTTTTCCTTAATTGTATTATCATCTAAATTTGCATGTTAGAGTCTTTTCATTATGGCACATTGCCACCATTATTTACTCTAGTTTAGTTACTTTGTAAATCTGAATAAACATAAATAGATTTATTTAGGTTTATTCAATCAAACAATATTTTGAGCATCTAAATAATATCTTAGTAATGAGAATACCTTAGGGTATGTTTCCACAAAAGAAAACCCAAGAGGCAAAAAGAAAAAAAAAAAAAAAAAAGACGTTCCGGAGAAAGGGAAAGACTTTTAAATACTAGTTAGATGCTTTCCAAACTTGTTTATTTTTTAAATAAAACTAACTAAAAGACTAGATTTTTCAAGCAAAACAACCTTTTCAAACAATTTTCTTTGCAACCAAGAATGCTGTTACATGTTTCAAAAATCTGCAATTTTATTTTTAAAAATACTTAATTGGCTTTAACCATGTTAAAACATCGGTGCAGCGTGGGTTTTGAAGAGAGGTTGAATGGTTTTGTTTGTTTGATGATAGAGAACTACGTAAAATGAATAAAAGTTTTAAAAAAATCTATGTTAGAATTCCTATTCAGGAAATAAATAGAATAATATAAGTTTACACATGTGAAGCAATAGATTCAGAATAATTTTTCACATTAGTGGCTAATTTGCCTGCCTTATTATCAATTTGCCAGGAATTTTCTCATCCATCCTCTGTATTCTCTGATATTTCTTAAATTAGAATGATATGATATTTTACTTTTTGTAATGATAGAAGGGTGAAAAATAAATAGAGGGGGGATTTAAAAGAGAAATAAGAACTAAGAATTCTGGCGTTTTACTTTTTGTAACGTAAGTCTTGATATAAGCGTAAAATTAAAAATAAATAATAATAATAATAATAATAATAATAATAATAATAATAATAAAAACGCCCGGGGCTCGAACCCACGACCACAAGGTTAAGAGCTTGCGCTTTACCGACTGAGCTAGAAGGGACGCACCTCCCCACCATACCGCCAAACCCAACCAATTTTCAAATACACCTTATTTGGATGTCAATCTTTTTTTTTTTTTTTTTTTTTCCTGGGTTACATTTGCCAATCCGTTCCAGAACTGCTTAATTTCCTTGAGGCAGCAAGGCCTATCTTAAACCTTGGCAGCATCACAATTCGCGCCATCTTCACAATGGCAGGGGAATCATGGTTTAGAAGGTAACATGCCAATAATCCAAGGGTCTAACGTGTAACACGTTGACACATCCCTCCCTCCGATTCTGCTCACAAAACATACTCTATTGCTAGCTAATAACCATTTTGAGGCATCTACGAGTGTATTAGAATTTCTTGAGCTCACATAATGTTTGGCAAGGTAAGGTGCGCATGCACATACATCACACCAATTCTTGCACCAGTCATCTTGTGCTAAGCATGGAACTTTTTGTATGCATGAAATGGACGCCCCATGGCGTTACTCTAGTTAACAAGAGCTCCATCGGGATCATGTGACGGAAAAAAAAAAATTTGGAAAATTTACGGGCCAAGATAAAACATAATGGCCTAGAAGAGGAGGAGAATATCATGCATTAAAGTGAAGCACCATTTCCTTCCTTGCCAGCAGATCTTTAGTAAATATCATGCATTTGAGGTGCCGATAGCTGGTGGTCGATCTTATTAACTTTCGTCTAACTCAAAATGAAGGACAAAATTGCCCATAAGCAAGGTGCTGACCCGGGATGAAAGATGTGTGGGTCCCATCTTCATCTCACCCTGCAACGGTATCCGAAATTGGGAAGTTCCTCTTTTGACAACGAAACAGGACATTGAGAAGTTAAAGTAGGGATCCGTTTGGTTGGAATATATACTTATAAGATAATTTAATAATTTTTAAAAAATATTTATCTAAAAATATGATCATAAAAAAAAATAATTTTTATTATATTTAATTAATAAAAAAATTATTTTAAAAAAATGATACTAAAAAATAATTATTATATTTGATTGAAGATAATCTTATATAAAAATATGATAAAATTTATAAATATATTTTTTAATATAAAATAAAATTTTAATATTAATATAGTATTATCATCTCTAATTAATTTTTATATGATGACTATAATCATATAATCCCTTGCATGATATCATTTTCATCTTAATTTTTTTTATAAAATTTTTTTATTGAATAAATTTTGAAAAATACTATAATAAAATTAATAATTATATATACAGCTTTATTGAAAATATCTTTATCGAATATGGATCTATCTCTCATCATATTTATTTTATTTTTTCTCTTCAAAAAATAAGTATGAAGTCCACCAACTTTTTTTACAATCTTTCTTATCTATTTTTCATACCAAACATGATAATTTGATATGCGAATTAATTTTTTATATTAGATTATCTTCAACCAAATGATCTCCAAAAAAAAAAAAATATGGCATGTGCAGCCCTAAGAGCATTCCTTACGAGTTTGTTTTGCTCGGGACTTTATAAGTTCTTTGCATTTGGCATCGCTTAGACTTCATCTTCCCCACTCACGTTCCAGAGCCATGTGTCTCGTGAGGCCAAAGAAATAGCTGACCAGCTGGCCAATTTTGCTGCACATAACCTAGGGTATTATGGTTGGGACACTGACGTGCCCAAACCTCTTTTGGATACTGCAGCCATGGAAGAAATGGGTGTTTTCTCTGCACCCAAAAGAAAATATATTTTATCACAACAAGGTACCCAAACACCACTTAAAAGACAAACAGGCTATTCTTACCACACACACGCACGCACACGCGCGCGCGCACACACACACACACAAGGCTATCAGCCTCATGATAGCCTTGTAGGAGAACGCAATCTTATAGCTGACGGTCATGTGATTCTACGGCAGCAGCACAGCTTACAAGTTAATAGCTGTCCTTTGACGGATTTAGAATTCTGCAAAAGGGACAACTACTAGAAAAATATCAACCATCATACCAACAAAGATCGAACCCTTTTCATGTAAGTGAGAAAACTGACAGCTAAAGTGACCTTGTGGTCCAGAGAGCGAGGGGCTACCGTTGGATTTGCCTGTCCAATGTCTAAATTAAAATAAAGAATTTATCAATAACAAACAAGATACGGGCGGGCGTTGAAAAGGAGAGAGAGCGGCCATTCCAGAAGGACCATCCACCAGAAATCCTAGCTTCCTACGGTTCAAGTGGAGCCCATTAATAGCACTGCTACAAGAAACATAGCCGTTTGAGTCTGCTAATTTAAATCTCTGCCCGGAAGTCCGGAGTCCAGAGACTAACTGCCAGCCCATCCGTACCAAAATGTTGCTAGCCAAAAAACAATGCCACAGAATGGTAGCGTGACCACTTTGTCCTTCCTTTGAGCATGTAACACGGTACCTTCCTTTATGATATGACTGCAAAATAGCAAGATCCAGTCAAGGATGAATTGGGTGATTATGAGTAACCCAAGTATCATAGCCAATTCTCATATAAGCAAATAATAAGCCTTTCCATTTGAAAAATGACATGGATAAGCCAAACCTCCTCTTTCACGAACATACAAAAACCTATACCCAAGGTACAACAAGGAAAAGACCACCCACAGCAACCGATTCCAAAAAACCAACGGCCCTAAATTGTTGCATCAGCTTCTTCATAATATTTAGTGGATGCAACCACTTACCCACTCCTGTTTGTGTTCACTTATGTATGAACGATGTGCATAAAGCACCAAGGATGATTGGTGATAACACAAGGGTGAAGGAAAATCCAATTGACTAGTTAATGATCTAGAGAGAGAAACATAGCCCCCCCTCAGCAAAATTTCTGGGCATGGCAAAGGCCGTCACCTTTCTCAGGTGAAATTCTCTGTGAGGTGAATCTTCAGAGGTCAGCGAGCTCCCAACTCTGTCTATCTGAACCCGACCATGGAACTTTGCAAAACGATTGATGATGGAACACCTCTCCAAATCCCGGCATTCCACTCTTAAATCTAATATAGACCTCTTCTCCAATCTGAAACAGACAAATTGATCAGATGAAACTCAAGAAGGCAGCAATTTGATGAGATGTTGAATCAAGTTGGCTTTCGATATATTTATGTTGATAATGCAAGAACACATTTCTTCCATGGTCATAAGCATGCAATCTATCAAGGAAAAAAAAACTCATAAGCTCTTTTTCCATTAAAAAAAGCATACAGCACTCCCTTTGCAACATCTATTCGGTCATATGTGAAAACAAAACAGGCATCAATGGTTATGGCATTATGATTTAACCTCCTTTGACCCTTCATTGAATGCCTTGCTAAATGAACAACCACCCTTTTTCTTAAATATCCAATACAAAAGCAAAAGCTCAACTAATTCTCTAACTTTAAAGGTCTTTCCAGTAATACAAAGGATATTAGATGGCTATTCCTAACCATCCAACAAGGTTTTCTATTTCTACAATTATGAATGTAATCAAGTACCAAGCATTGTCTATCCAATTAGGTTTTGATAATGTAGATCTGACTGCATTCCTATCTAACGCTACAAACCCACTACTGTCTTAAATCTTCATATTTCTAATGCATTATCCCTAACCTACTCTTCATTCAACTTGGTGTTAGATATATGTGCCCTAGAAGTCAGAATTGGCTGACACTTGTAATACACTTCTAAGGGCAAAATTGTAATTTTGACTAATATCAATAAAATGGGTTATTTTCTATCACATGTGTATTTAGTATCTGTGATACATCCTTTGAGTTAATGATAATGATAATTCATATTTTCAAGAGTTGAAAATTTAAGACATGAATAATCATTGTTAACTCATAAAATGCTCCCGACCATAGGATCATCACGAGGATGGTGATTGATCCGGAAGGTGTGTACATTGCTTTTTTTATAGATGAGTCTTGAGTCTACGGTGTGGAGATACCGGAGCGAGAGTACAGATACTCATGTGGAGAAGGGGAGGGCACTGAGCGTAACACTCGAGTAGTCATTAGGGATTACCTTCTCGTCAATGACTGACTCGATGCTGCAGTGTGTATGTCTGTGTTCTTTGACTAGGTGCATCGGCAGTTCACTTGAAGGTGTTATATTTTAATCTACCATTACTCGTTCCTAGCCATATCGGAACCCTGAGGTGTATGTTGGCTATAGCATGTTCATTGTAGGAACTGGATTGCATCAAGATGGAATCTATCTACCTCGGTGGTAGAGGAGCAGCCCTATGATGATCATGAGAATCAAGTCCAGAAGTCCCATGGCCATGGCAGAGTGAAATAATAGAAAGAGTTTCTATTTAGATTTTCACATCGGACTTGAATCGAATGATTACATCATATGACAGAAACTAGGGTTTGACGAGTTCACCTTAACCCTAATCTGATCGGGGCTCAAGATAGAAGAACTTAATCACACAGGTAGCTGCACCAAGAGGTTCGCATTCAGCTCTGATGGGTTGCCACCATATACTGCTAGGTGTCACTGGTGGATTTTGGGAGCAATTAGAATGATTTAGATGATCGATCATTCTAGCTGTTCGAATCAGAAGAGTTCTGATCCATCGAAAGGAGTTTCGATGATGTCGATGATAGAGATCATGACATATCCCATTACCATACAGAACTGAACCTAACTGGGTCACACAAACAAGGGTTTGAATCTGGTGATCATCAATTGAACTGATCCAGTTCAATTGATCTGAATGAGATTCAATTAGGTTCAAGAAAATCGTGCTAGCACTCGATTGAACCTAACGTTCTTCTTTTGCTATCATAAATAAGTTGTCCTGACTGAGCCAAAGGAGTTTGTGCTCAATCAGAGGCCTTCATATGGTCTGACTGGAGGTTGTCCAAGTCAGAAAAGGTTGTCTTATTTTGTAAGACATTACCTGCCATTTTTGGTCACCTGCCATTTCTTGTTCTTTGACTTTGGTCAAAAGTTTACCTTTGACTGGTCAAATGTTGACCATTGACTTTGACTTTTGTCCATGTGTCATGCACCTATTGGAGAGCTGGTGGGGGCCTGTCCCCCTGCCAGAACCTGGCAAGGAAGAGGGCGCACGCCACCCTTGGCGTGTGCCCAAGTTGGAGGCGCCTAGGAGTCCTTGTTGGACAGAAACTCCATCTCCTTTTTGGATTCCAATTAGAGTTCTCCTAAGAACCAACTTTGACTGATCTTAGGTGCCCTCTAAGGAGGAATCCAGAGGACTCTATTCCCACCAATCAGATTTAGATCTGATTTCACAAAGGATTGTGATTGGTTGGGAAGAAGAGGAGTTGGATCACAGCTTAGTCTATAAATAAGACCCTGCCCAACTCAAAATATAATATGATTGAATCAAATTTCCCACGCCCCAAGGCTGCCTCTCCCCTCCTTCCTCCATGCCAAACCACCTTCTCCCCTCTCCTCTCCACGTCCAAAAGGAGTTTTGGATTTTTGGTTGGTGCGATTCAGATCAAAGAAAGGCGACTGAAAAGCTAAGAAGGCTATACTGCTGCAAAGGACGACTGCTGATCTTCAAAAGGAGTTTTGAAGATCCTCCAGATCAGATCCAGATTTGATTTTTGAAGATGTAATAGAGAAGAAGAGGATCTCCAGATCCAGCCCGAGTGAATACCGGTAGAGGCCAGGCACTTGCGTGGCTAGATCCAGAACCTTCCGCTGCATACAGGATCATCAACGGATAATAGGATTACCCATATCAAGGTAAATTAAATTTGATTTAATTTATCTAGATTTTATTTAATTTCTAAAATAATAATAATCAGATCTGAAACATCTCAGATCTGATCTAGATCAAAGAGAAAAAATTTTGAAATATATCTCTTGATCTGATCGGATCTGAACGAACCTAGTCCGGAAAATCAGAATTTTCCTTCACTTGGTCATGACAGTTCCACTAAAAAAAATAAAAAGAAAAAAGATGATCATGTCATATTAGTTCTCCATCTATTAGTTTATCATTCTGTATGAAGATAGCATAGTAGTCAAACATGCAAGCCATATCTTCCATTAGAAATTTGATCAGGGGTCTCATTTCAATATGCATTCCCACAAAATTATACTACCGTAAACATTTTGATATCAATTTTTGCCCCTTTGTCTCCATGCTTCTCTAAATTTCCACTTCAGTGTTCATGCAATGTTTGTCTCAATGATTAACATTTAGTTCACAAATAGCTCACATATCTGGGCAATCTGAAATCTGAATAGTAGCAATTGATTCATCTAAGACCTATATAATACCTAAATTTTTCTACATGGCTAAGAGGCTGTTATAGAACACATGCTTGCATCCAATTCATAGAACTTATAGTTGTATGATTTTCCTTAATTGCTAAGACTGTCTATCCAAGAAAGAAAATTATAATCTGAAAATCCATTATTTTCTTTAATTTGTTGGCTACCTCAAAGCCAAAGATCGAGCATCATAACATAGAAACAGAAGACATGAAACATGAGATAGATGAATGCTCTTATAGATTAATTGGCCATACAAGATGCTTGTTTTTAAGTTCCTTTGCGAACTTTTGGCTTAAACCATGTAACTATTACATATATCATACTGAACTGTCTCTTGGTCTTTATTATGTACATATCCCACTTATTTTATTTATTGGTCTTTAAAACAGATCTATAAAACATATCCCATGTTTAACATTATTATAAACTCAATAAGAGTGTGACCATGTGTATTAGCTATGTCATGGAATTCTACATTTTGAAATTCCCTGAATATAACATGCATCCATTTACTATCCATTTTGAAGTTCTTTGAATTTAGACAATTCTAGTACCTTCCATAGTATTTTGTTCAACATTCTTTTTCCTCCCTTTTGTCCAGATACACATTCCAGATGACCCATTTTCTATCCTTCAGACAGACCCATTCTATCATATTCCTACGAACCTTGTCTTAGTCACTAAGATGGATCCCTTTCTTAATACCATCTCCTTTTGCCCATCTATTTAACTTGACTTGCATGCCCCCTAGTTTACTCTTGCAAACTTCACAAGGCAGAAAATATGTACATTGAGAGGTAGGACAAGGCTGCCTTTACAAAAATCATCAAAGCTCCTACTGAAAGCAACCTACCTTTTCAACTTGCAAAGATCCTACAAGATCTCTCTCCCAAAGTTTCCAAGTCAAGAGCCAATAGTCAGCTTTATTATTCCCAATATATTTAATTGGTGATTTATGGCAATACACCTAAGAAGGCATGCTGCTGAAATAAGTCTATCCAATATGTAAATGCCTAGCAATGGGCTCTTAGACATCTGCAGATTTGATCGCATTACCCATACAAAGCATATCGAGAATGAAGAAAAGACAATAATTTATCAAGGTGATCTTTGGAGAAGGGTAGTCTAAACATATTTGTTATGTTTTCCTACTCACACTACATAGACTAATTTATCCCCTCCTCTTCCCTTAAAATATATGCCCTGCTAGGAATTTCCACCACTAATGTTAAAATAAAAAAAATGCAATCCCCTTTCAACATGCCTTTGCTAGAAAAAGTAGACCAGGTAACAAAAAACTTGCAGCCTTGCTTTCTTAAAGTTTTCAAATATCAGAGCTTATATTTAATATTAACAAAAATATTTCCTTGATGTTTTCTTAATGGCTGAGGGTGAGCTTTGGTGCAATGATAAGGTTGCTCCATTGTGACTTGGGTGTCAAATACAAAAACAGCCACTAAGCACATGGGGGTAAGGCTGCATGTATCTAACCATCCCAAGACCTTACAATGGCAGGAGCCTTGTGCCCCTTGGTGGCCCTTTTTATGTTTTGTCAATGGCTCTAATTCTTTCTTCCAAATCACCAACTGTAATGAATTGTGAATCATGTTCTGACATCCCCACACCAAGAACCTTCTCATCCTTCTTTCTCATGTCCACCAGACAAAAATAAGCCTCCAAGAATCTCAGGCACCAGCCAATTTAGATCTTCTTAACATCAGCTCAAGAGAATACGCAACGGAAAGAAAATGAATAAGAAATTCAATTCAACGAACTTTCACCTATCATAAAAACCTTTCAAAATATGTAGAGGCAAACAGCAGGTTCCTTATTCATCTTGCAATCAGATCAAAACCGAAACACTGATAACTCATACCATCTTAAATAAGTGATTCTATACGGTTAAAAAAGATGTAAAATTAGATTCAGGTACCAGAGCTTTGTTAGGTTCCTTTTTATTAAATGCTCCTTCAGTTTACGTTTTGTGGCAAAGTGACAGGACATAGCTACATTCATGAAGATACCAATCCTGATGAGTTCTATCAGTCCTATGATTTGGTAAAATAAGCATCAACTAGTATATTTGTATGATTGTATGGTTATGCATGTCAGATGCATATATGCAGTTATTTGGGTGCTTATGCATAACATTGATACACAGGTATGAGTATATGCACAGATACGATTAACCATCATGCCTCTATTTTAAAGCTCAATAATTTGCAATATCCAATATCAGTGTCTATATTGCCATTCCAAGCATTTTAGCATCAAACCAAATTATTTGCATATAATCATGCAGTACAGTACATATAAACATATTAGAGACTTCAAACTTATCCATCACAGTATGCATGCATGCATGCTGCATCCAGGGTGCTCTTTAAGCATCTGAAGCATCAGGATGTTAAGAGTTTTTCAATACCATATCCATCCGTTTGACTCTGGTACAGCATATCGATTGATCTATACAGCCAACAAGGTAGATATTGAGAGCAAAGACAAAATAAAACCTTGGTGCAGGTAGCAGCAATATCGAGTTAGACAATAAGTTGAAAAATTGAGATGAGGCCATTGACCAATTTGATACTGCTAGGGCTAACAGACTGTATCAACATGTTGTCAAAAAAGAATTCAACAGGAATTGGTCACTGATTGAATTACAAGGATAATTCAGATAGGTCAAATATATGGGCAGAGCCCTGTCATTAATGAGATGAGAGACTTACATTTTGAAAAGTGCGCTTGAGATCTATGTAAACAATGGCATCATATTTTGATTTGTGACTTTTAATATGAATATCATGAGCAGCAGCAATAGCAATAATAACTTGACCGAAGCAAAAAGTTACAATATATAGCTCACACTTACCTCAAGATATTGCTTTTGAGTTCTTCTAATCTTCCAATAAAATTTCCCATGACTTCTGAGAAAAAAGAGTCTCCCTCCTTCTCAGAGGACTTAAGCTCTTCAGATCTCCTGAACAAATTTTAAAGAAAAAAATAATTATGTTTAAAGTGAGAGGCATCTAGTTAACCACGTCAGTCCAAGATATCCAGAATCTATGTTAGCAAAGGATTAAATATAGCACACATGTCAGATGCTTTTAGCATTTTAAAAGCAAGTAGCTTGCTCATTTTGAAATGTGTAATGCTATAAAGCTTACATTTTTCTATGGTTTAAAAGCATGTGAGAATCATTTCCTGAGCAAGAGACAAGGCTGCATGCATCTCCTAGTGCTAATTTAGCAACGAAGTATGCGAGACTTTCATTAGAAGCAGTTGCATCTGCATTAAGAAATCTAGCTGGTACAGAGGGAATGAGTTGTTGCATTAGCAGAGTTGTCAAGACAAGCCTTCTCCACAATCGAGTAATTGATGAGCAATCTTCCATCATCTCGAATTCATCTCCAATCTGTAGCCATAAGTGATCAACATACTCCAGTACCAAAATGCCATGAAGCAAGATAAAGAATCACCAAATGTGAAATTGATGAGAAACAAACCTTCTCAATCAGCCTATTGGCGGCCTGAGCCCAATCTAACTCTGCCATGCTGTAAATATAAGACAGAACTCGAATTATTAACTAGGAGAGACAGACACAACAAGCACGCACTTAAGCTTATGTGGTGACATGCAAACACATAGTCCATGCCCCAACATAAGGATGCATGCATGACCACAATGAACCCAATCAAAAAAAAAAGGGGGGGGGGGGAGAACCATTGAGCAAGTTGCTATTTTTTGAATGCCACCTGATAGTTTGTAGACTTCTAGAACCTTGCATCACCTCCTTGTGCCAAGGTAACAGTTCCAGAGTTGCACTTTTACGCTTCTTTGGCATTAGAATCACATTATTATCAATGGCATCCAGAGGTAGAGAACGAGAAGGTGAATCATCAGTGGTAGCTATGATGGTGGATGATGTGTTCTGCTGAAGGTTACTGAACTTACTGGAATTAAATCCTTGTTCCACCAAAGTACTGTTATGCATGCTCTCAGAAACTTTTGCCAAGACGAAGGTGGCACCTTTTGCAGTCCTTTGAGAATTACTGAGTCCATCATGCATTGCTAGAATTTGACGATTTTTATAGGCCCCATACTGCCCAAACCAGGAAGAAGCCATTTGCGGACTAATCTGCGGCTGTTCATTCCCTGCTGACTTGGAACTTTTAATAGGAGAGTTTGCATGATTCTGCATATCATGCTGCGTTGAGGCAAGTAGATCTTGAGAAGGAAAATCTATACCAGTGATCTGAGAACATGTGCTTGCACTTTTGTCTTCATTTTCCTTTGAAGAAAAGCTCAGCATTTTGACAACAGAAGGAAATGAACTATGCTGGATGCTTGCATCCAGTTCTTTCAAAACTGGATTCTGTCCAAAAATAAACCTCTGACCTCTTGTCCACCCCATCTGCACAGCATTAGAATCAAAATCTGCTCCTTTGAGCCTCTTTCCAACCTGTTTACTAGGATCAGGCTCTACATCCTTCACCTTCATCTGCTGAAGCAGGGAGTAGTTTTGTGGATGAGCATCTAGTGATTTTACAGTTCGTTCAGAGATACCCTTATCATGATATAAAGAGGCAAAAATCGAGTCCTGTCCATGTTTTGCTCTATTGAGATCTTCCTGGTGTGGACAGATCGGTGATGGAACAGAGATAGCAGAATTTCCATCAGAGAGATGTTTTTGCACCACTTCTTGCCCTTGGGATGCACTGCCTTTCATAGGAGCAACATCCACCTTATCAGGCATATTTTGTAGAAAGGAATCAATATAAGATGCACCAAACTCACATGGAGCACTTCCTCTACTGTTTCTGTCATCAACAGTAATACGCATTGTACCAGAATTTGTAATCCTCATGCCAGGTAATGGACTCGTAGACTGATTTACAATGGGCACTGTCTTTTGAGGCTGGGCTCCAGCTAGGCATTGTTGAGATGATATACTTGGCGACACATTATTTAGCATTGTTGAAAAGCCACCTTGTTGAGAAAAGCCTGCTGTAGCAGAATGCTGGTCAATTGATTTTGTTTCCACAAGAGAGAGTTGTTGGCCTGAATTTATTATATGAATATTTGCATTTATCAGTTGAGAATGCCCTGAATCTAGTGAATAAACCTGCGAAGCAATGGGTGCACAAGCGTCAGCAGAAGACACAGGTCTGAAAGAGGAAACTCTGCCATCCACACTAGGTTGTGAGACCAGAGCAGATTGATCAGCTAAAGCTCCACCAATAGAGTCATCCGTCACATTAGGATGAGAGGAGTGTTCACTATGACCATCTACACCAGCTTGGCTTCCAAAAGGTCTTGCTGAATGGTCCATTGGTGCTAGTTCATTTGCATTAGAGATATCTTTGTTCCATGCATAAGGAAGTGAGGAGGGAGCCAAGGAGTTTTCATAAATACTTGACTTGCTAGTCTGTCCGGATATACTTGACTCATTATCCAAATTTTCCACCTCAGATGTTTCATGTGGAGGGATAGATAGGATTTTGGTGGTGGATGTCGATGTCAACCACATCTGATCTTTGTCTCCTGCCCCTGAGTCCAGATCCTTTGAATCACAACCATTTAATGCTTGTAATGAACTCTGTGAGGGCAAGAAATGGCTTGAAAGTGGTTTTCTTTGAGATGGTGGAGCCAATTTTAAACTAAACCCTTTCAAGACAGAAGACTGGCTATGCTGAAGATGAGCAGAACCATCAGATACAGCTGACTCAGATATCTCGGATGGTGCACCATGATCTGAATCACTGAAACATGCAACAGTGTTTCTTTCCCTTGATTGATCCATCTTGTGAAGAAGATCAAGCATATTTTGACTACAACATTTGTATTTACTGCTGTGTTAGAAAAAGGCATACATATGGAAGCTAATGCCCTGACAAACACCTAGCTAAAAGTAGCAGGATGGCAAGAAGAATAAACAGGGATTAAAAGAAGAAATATGAACTTCTATCAAAAGGTGTTATTACAAAATTTGATAACCACAAATCTGAGTATAGTTTTGTTGCACTGATTGATTTCTCATGAGTTGCATGTTTACAAAAAGGGGGAAAAAAGTAAGGTCCTATGCTACAAGCATGTAATGTTAGTGCACGAAAAATCATCGTACAGGGACATTTTTTCCAAGAATTGATATTCAGGTGCTTATAACAATATAAAATAGAGTATAGCAGCAAATACTAAAAGCCATTACTAACCTTGACCGGCCAGCACTTCTATTCTGAGAAAAATGAAAAGCTGATCCATCAAATGAAGGCAAATCAGAGTCATGACCAGGAATGGTGCTTTTGTATTGTATTTCTTCAGTTCCTTTTGCACTCCTTTGTATACCAATTAAGTGCCCCTATAACAGACAAAGAAACATCAATACTTCCAGCCAACAAAAAGGATAGAAGGAAAAATAAGTGAAACTCATTTTACTAGAACTTATCTGCAATAAGTTCACCATATACCTTTCCCATATGAACAGCACTGTATCCAACAAAATGTCCAGGTTGCTCCTGATTCTTCAAACCTTGAACTACCAAGTGGGGAGTGCTCTGAGAATATGCTCTGTCACTTTGGGAATCAATTTCCATATTCATCCCCAAATTTCCCTTGGGATGATACTGAAACCTGTGAGGCCCCAAAATTTTCCAACTAGATTGACCAGACAATTTTTGGCCATTGATCACCAAAGGATGGTGTTCATTTCCAGCTAAATTCTCTCTTGCACAACCTCTTGGATCAGCAGGCAGGGTGGGATGTGATGGTCTGAAATCATAGCCTTCATTAGCAACCTCTTCTGGGAGGCTATTTTCTTGTTTGTTGTTATAAGTTTCACTTGATCCTTGGTCAGTATTATTTAAGGATAAGCCCCAAGCATGTTGACCCCTGCTTAACTGATTTTGGTATTTTGTAAAATTTTCATCTCCTTTATACTTCACAGAAGAGTCAACAGCAACATGTTTTCCATGATCAACCTGCTGCCTGTTAAGAACCTGATGATTTATTTCCTGATTAAATGTCAAGGTGCTTGAAGTTGTAATAGCAGCAAAGTCACCCATACAGGCATCATCATTGCTCACTCTAGGACTGCCACTATCAGATGTAATGGGCTGCAACCCACCAGAAAAGCTAGGAAAGGATACAGCTGCTTCATTTCTACCAACCTTCCAAATACTGGTGTCATAATTCTTTTCCATATGAAAGGTAGCATCTTGATTTGTGACATTATTATCATGGGCTTTTAATTTATCAGGAGACAGTGACCCATTGATGTTCCATCCATTTGGCTTGTTACTAAGCTGGCTATTTACATTAGGCAAAGGCATCTTCTGTTGGTGAACTAAGACCTGCATGCTCTGCAAGTTCAATTCCATGCCTGTAGATTGTGCAAAGTTTACCGACTGTTCATACATCTGTCCTTCCTGAACACAATTAGATACATTATCAAAGTGCATTTGTGCCTGAAAGGTTTTCCCTACAGATTGCTTTTGCTGGTGACTCTGATCTAGATGCTCGTCACTAGCTTCTTTTGATGGTTGTTGAATGGACTCATGGGAAGCATCAGTTGATACTCTCTCATTCAGTTTATGTGCAAATCTAGTAGGGTGCAGAAAACTAGGGGCTGTATGGCAATTTGAGCTGGCATCAGCATCATTAAACAAAGGAAAAGGTCTTGAGGTCATAGATGATGCACTCTGCTGCTTGCTATCATCCCACACCATTTGTTGCTTCCTGTTATCACTTAATGCAGCAGACCTGTTCCCACTTGATAGATCCATTTTCTGGAAACTCAAGCCACTCCACTCTTCATGTAGTCCAGAATTGCTGCTTGAAGCTTCCACAGACTCTTGCATAAGAGCATTCCAACTCCCACTTTGAATAGAAGGAAATGCACCAAAACAGTCATTACTTTCCAAAGGTTTATCATGCAGAAAACCTGTTGAGTTTATGATACTACTTTCAAAAGAAGAGGTGCAATTGCCATCATCATCTGTACCAAACAGAAGTTTTTCTTTTGTCGGATCTAGACTAGATCCACCACAAGAGGGCTTTATCTGCATCATTGCCTCTTCCTGTAAGCTTCCTGACCAATCATTTTCTTCCTGCCTACCTTGAAATTCTTGAGCCTGCAAATTATGTGAGACATGATGCGTCCGGCAACAATTACCTGATGTGGCACCAACATTCGAACCTTGCACTGAAGCAGACGCAAATGAACCCTTTCCTTGAAATGACTGCTTAGCAATCAAAACACTGTCCTGTAAGCAGCCCTGATCAGGAACCATAAAATGATCACTTTGGAAACAATTTCGTGCAGATGATCGAATTGATGACTTCTCTGCCTGGTTCCCATCTGCCTTGATCGATGCATCAGCACAATCATGAGACATTCCTTGGAACTGGGAGAAATAAGTTGAAGAGCCTCTCATGTAGGAAACAGGCATTCCATTCAAAGATTGATCAAGTCGTGGAACAAACCCCAAAGGTTGCATTAATTGGCCTTGGTCATGTGAAAATGTAAGCCCATTTGAAATTCCATGCATGGGAGAACCACTACACTGAGCCATGCTCATATTCCCAGCAAGGAGCATATGAGAACTCCTCGGAGTCTTCAATTCACCTTCCGCATGCTCATTTGAGCACATGTAATTAGATGAATCACCAACAGGCATGCCATTCAGCACACCTGGAAACTGATCAACAACTGCCTGTCTTGCAACTCCAGGTAGCTGAGCATGTAAACTCCGTGGCCTTCCCCCTTGGTCCAATTGCTGAAGTTGCTGCTGCCTCTGAATCTCTTGTAGCTGTTTGTGCATCAAGTGTTGTTGCCATAATTGCATATCGTTAAATCCCTGCTGCTGCCTAGGGCTAGGTTGTGATAGTCCTGGGTGTTGGCTCATAATGAGCTGTTGTTGACCACCAAAAAAGCCAAAATTTGCAGGAGCTTCAACTACATCAGACCTCTCTGAACTTCTTTTAAGACCAGAGCTATATTCAGGAGCCTTCCCCTGCTGCAACTCTAAAGTCTGTAAGCCTCTCGGTGGTAGACTATGACTATCAGAAGTTGTTCCATCCCTTAGAAACCCCACTTGATTGGAACTTGGGTGAAGACCATGAGAACCATGCATAGATCCATTTGAGTTGAACTCTTGGCCTCTAGATTGGTTTCTAGCACATTCTATGTTTAGGGTTGACTGCATCAAATCTGTGCCAAAAGGCACTTGCAAAGACTGTCTGCCATTTCCCTGCTCAGACTCTGTCAAAAGCAGACCAATCACAAATAGCTATACATGAAATTGCAAAAGGAAGCTTCCTTATTTGTTCAAATAAAATCAATGAGAAGATATCAAAATAATTTGAATTCTTTCACCATGCAGAGAAAGACGTACAAAACACAGATGAAGAAATTAACAAACAATCACATGTTGCAAATAGACTGCACTTTTAGCAATCTTTTGGAGATACTAAGGTCCCCAATCCAGGAAACAGAAAAGGCAATTCACTGGATAAATACAAGTTCATACCTGAAGAATGATCAATGTAATTCTTTGAATCAAAATTATGATGAACTCCATTCTGCCTTTGGGTACCAACCCAGAGATTGTTGTTTAAAACTGGCCAACTTTCTTGCACTTGAGATTGAAGAATTTGAGAGAGGCTCTCTTGCTCAGGAAAGTTATGGATCCTCTCAGCAACTTCATTCCCAGGCATAGATGAGGTGGCTTGCAGTAACCAGTGCTCGTGCTTTTGTATTGTCTAGGAACACCATGGGCAATCTACCCAGATGGAAATAAATGTGCAAACTTCAGGAGCCTCTCAGTCCTAGAGAGCAACAAAAAGATGGTCAATAAGCAAGTGCAATTGCATAATTCAAACTCCCTCCAGAACAATGTTATGTGACCATTCATGGCAGCTGAAATTGCTAACACTACACGTCCCACAATCGTCAGGCCTGCAGTAATAACTTCTCCAAAGTAACATGAAGAAAACAACCAGAAAAGAGTGCACAATCCAACAAAAGCAGATGTTCATCCTTTAACAAGTCTTCTTATAACGCATTAATTTTTGGCTTCTTATTTGAAAGCCTATTTTCTCTCATTAATACCTTCTAGCTAACCTAATAAATTCAAAATATCGCCATCATAAAGTATGCTATATCCTGGTGAAGAAATCAGCGAATAAAACAACATAATTTAGAAAACCATGTAAATAGTAAAAAAAAGAGCATCATAGCTCAAAATAATAAGGCTATCAATAACTGATTACTCGATGTGAAATATGGCAAGAAAAAAAAAATAGTAATGAAAATTTACCTTTGAGAAGCACCTGGTTCCATTCTTGCAGACATTTTCCATCAAGCATTCATGCTAGGCCTGCATGTAGAAACATGCACTCAGATAACATTCAGCCAAAAGTTGTGCGAACAGAAAAGACTGTTAAATAAAAAGAAAATACTCTGCACTTAGCAATATTTATATCTTTATTCCTTTAGGTTCAGAATGCAAGCTGGGGACACTAAGGCCTCAAAGGAAAAAAGGTTAAAGGTATTATCATGAAAGGGATGCAAGTCAAGTGACCTACAGAAAAAAAAAAAAAAACTCAAAAGCATTTCACTCGGAAAGATATACATAAACACATACAACTGGCCTTGTTGCACCATCATATTTTTTAAACTCCCAATTGAACTCTACTTGAATGACAAAATAAAACTTGGAATATGAATCCAGTGTCTGAAAGGAAGTTTGAAGATTAGGATTGTAAGAAAGCAGAAAATAATCATATAACATATGGAACCAATGTGAACAATAATTTGATTTTTTTTACACTTTTTTTTTTTAAAAAAAAAAAAGATGACGTTTTTGATTGACCAGGTGGCAATACGGACACAAGCAGTGGCATGTCAGTCAAAGGTCAGTGGAGCACTTTCTTCGTAAAAGAAATAGACCATCCGAAATGAACCACGTATCAAATGCTAACGAAGTGTGAGAGCACGTGATGGAAAACATGGATCAGAACTTTCTATCCTAGAAAACAAAGGGAACAACAATCCGACAAGAACACTAAAACAGCTTAGTTGCCAAGCGAACCGCCTCTGATATTTGTGGGAAGGATCGAATTATTTGGTCCGTAAACCATCAGGAAGTGCGTCTGAAATGCTACATTGCAGGATGCAGGAAAATTAAGATAGTTATCATAAATTCATGACTAAAAAGAGTAAGAACTCTGCATAGATTGGGAAAGATGAAAGAGGAGATTCTGTCCAATAGACGACGCTCCAGCAAAGAAACCACGTACCACAGTTGATCTGTTGCGAGGTACGTTCAACTTTAATTGGTTTTATAAACAATAACAAATTAACAATACTTACCTCGAAAAGAATCATGCTCCACGGAACAAATTAATATCACTATAAAAACTATGAACCGTCGTTCTTCGGGAGGAAAAAAAATGGATGCAGTATATGGTAAATAAAGTTGAAACTTTATGGCAGCGATACTTCCATATATTAGCAAATCTAGCCAAAAAAAAGCAACCTGAACGATTCCTAACTGCTACCGATTTAGTTCAAAATGCTCGCACTCCAAAAGAAACTCGATTCGGCCTAAAAACCCAAAACTGCACTTCCTTGAAGCATCAGTGAAGCGAAAGGCGTGCATTTTTCTATAAACTGAGAAATTCTACACAGCACGCACGACAAAAAGAAGCACCAAACCCTAAATGCACCTCCCCATCTAACCCACTTCCAAAAATCACACTTGCCACTGAACACCAGTGCCGAAATGCCGAAAACACCCGCTTCACGAGCTTCGTCCGCGCAATTCACGCAAGAACAGCTGCCAAAACATGGAATTCCCAATCTCCGCAGACGATTATTACCACAGGGCAAAAAATATCGAAAACCAACGCCCATCCAGTAAAGAAAGAACCAGAAACCTAGACAAGAATCGTTCTGAAATGGGGACTGCCCATCCAGCGAGGGAGATGGAGAGGTTCCAGCTAGCTTACTTGGATTGCCTACGAATTCCACGAATGGAGATCGAAAACGATACCCCCTGAGACCAGGGTAAGCGTTTATACCTCTGGATTTCGACCTAGGGTTAGGGTTGGAAGACGAAGGAGTGGCACTGGGAGCCTTTTGAGCTCCCTCCCTCGGCGAGAATGGGGGCTGCGGAGCAAACATAAAGTCGAATATTTCAACGAACTCGGGCGTAGGCAAGAACCCCGGTTCGGATCCGAACGGGGTAGGCTCGGACCCGGACTTGGGATTTAATTAGGCTCGGGGATTTGGGTAATCAAGACCGTCCATTTGGCGATTCCCACACCGACCGAGAATCAGGACCGTCTGATATGCTCCCTGAGAGATTTCGCGGTGTCGATGGCATTTTTGTGGCGGAGACGGAGTTTGTGACGGACGTTATGTTTAGTTCGTGCTGGGCCGGATGGTGTTCGGCACTGTACCGGTTCTGTTTTTTTTTTTTTAACCTTTTTAATTAATTAAAATTAAAAATAATAATTTTATCCGAATAAAATAAATTTTACTCAATCTAATTAGAATTCAGAATAGATATGAATTCTAAAAAAAATATTTATAATAAATTTGGATCAAATATGGATAATAATATATTCCAATTCAAATATAATTTAATATAATTTTATTATATATTTTTTATTTAAAATTATAATAATTTTATATTATTTATATATATTCAATTCGATTCGATCTGATTAATTTTTTTTATATATTCAATCTATATCTCTATTTGATGTTATCCGATCCAATCTGAAGTGAGTATGGAATAGATATGAATATAGAATTTTTATTTATGGAGTAGATATAGGTATGAACTGATTTGATTCATATTCGATTTATTATTATCTTTAAAAATAATTATAAAATTATAAAAATTAATTAATTAATTAATTAAATTAAAATTAAAATTAAAAAAAAAAGGGTCAGTAGACCGAAAAGATGGCGGTTGGATTTTTTTTTATTTTGTATTGGTCAGTTACCATGTCAGGATTGATAATTAAGTGATCATTAGTGGACGAGATATAATTAAGGAGGTTATTGATGGTTGGATGTGGACTGGTTTGATTTGGATTTTGTTAATCGCACCGGGTACGATAATAAATGTTAAATGTTGGAACCGGACCAGCTTTCTTTGGTTCTCGTTAAGACATCAAACTAATTATGAGTTCATAGTCGGCAACGTAAAGACGGGTTCATTAACCGATGTAACCATTCTAAATTTTCGTCGAGAGACTATTTAATATTTTTTTTTAGGATCCATTTGATTGAAGCATAGATAATCTAATAATTCATAAAAATTATTTATTTAAAAAAATAATTATAAAAAATAATTTTTATTATATTTAAATGATAAAAAAATTATTTTAAAAAATAATTAAAAAATTATTATATTTAATTTAAGATAATCTTATATAAAAATATAATAAAATTTATAAATATATATTTTTAATATAAAATTATTTTTAATATTAAAATAGTATTATCATCTTCAATTAGTTTTTATATGATGATTATAATCATATAATCCTTTACATAATATCATCTTTATTTTAATTTTTTTATAAAAAATTTTTATTAAATAAAATTTGAAAGATATTAGAATAAAATTAATGATTATATATGCAGTTTTATTGGAGATATTTTTATTAAATATGAATTACCATCATTCAAAAATTTACTAAATATTAATTTTTTATGATATTTATTTTACCTTCTTTCTTTAAAAAATAAGTATGGGATTCATTATTTTTTTATTATCTCTTTTTTTTATTTTTTATATCAAATATAATAATTTAATATAAAAATTATTTTTTTATATTAAATTATTTTCAAACGATCTCTTAAATCTTTATATGTCTACCCGTCGCAACACGTGTGAGGAAGAGAGATAGAAAAGAAGAGGAAGGGATTGGAAGGGGAGGAAACGATTCTGAGCAAGAAAAACTTCACCCAAAAGTAATTATCTCCATTATATCAAAAAAAAAAAATGTCTCCAAGGTGGTTGAGTTTTATGTATGTCTCCAGTTTTTTTTTTCTATCTAGATACATGTTAATAATGTACTATAAAGTGCATGTACAAAAATTTTATTTTCCTTTTGTTAAAACTATGCATCTTAAATTTGCATGCATAGAATAGGTTAAATGGTAGAATCTAATGAATCATATAAGCTTGTTTAGATATTTTTATAGGATTAAATTAAAAATCCTATATGATTCATGAATTAGGTAGTCTATTTAAGTATAGTCATATATCAATCAAATATCATCCAACTAAAATCTTATAGAAAAGAATCTGTATATATATATATATATATTATTTTTTTATTTTTTTAATTGTAGTCCAAAGGTTATGATTTAGACGAGTTCATAGAAAATGCAAGTCAAATGGTCTGACAGGGCTAATTCTTATAAACTTTTTACCTCAATTCTATAAAAATATTCAAACAAAATAATCATTAAATAACATCTATAAATATCTTAGCCTCTTTTGTAATCCGATACGCTAGCTTCAGGCTCCACTAAAATTGTACTCGGATCTTTACTCAGGATGGTAGCGAGTGGCGATAGGAGGGACAAGCTAGAGGCTAGAAGAAAGTCTTGGCAGTTGTAAGTTACCGTTGGTCTAAAATGCTATAATCAATATCACTATTCTCCATCTTATGTCCCGAGCAAAGGGTATCCTCTCTTTATTAGAATGTAAAATAAAGAGCAGCAACCATTTTATATGGTTTACCATGGACGTGTCTATTTATTTACATTAGCATAACATTGATACTATGATAAAAAATAAAAAAATAAAAAAATAAATAAAAAAAAAGCATGTTACATAATATATATATATATATATATATATATATATTGTGAAGAAATATTATAGTATTATCATCTTAGCATTTCAGATAATTTTAGTTGTGCTATATAAAATCGACTATTTTGGCCGTACTAAACCTCACATCTTCTGTAATATCATTTCCGATGGCTTCTTCTCTCAGTACTTTCATCGCTCTCTAGGGCTCATCAACTTTTCCAATTCTCTTTTCTTTCCAAAAAAAAAAGATGAAAAAAAAGAAGAAGAGGGGGATAAAGGGAGTTAATGGTGCTAGAGTCGGAGGAGGAGAGTTTGGTGGTTGTGTAGAGCCAAGTATGGTGCGGATGGCGATAGGACAGCACCGTGGATGGCCATGACCTAGGCCTCACATTGCCAGGGGGTGGTGGGGAGGCCTTTTCCTCCTTGCCGATGGGTGTGAACAAGATATGAGAAGAAGTGAAAATGCGAGGATGCGATCGAGATCGGCATTTATCGAGAGAGAAGGGAAGCCATGGTAGGACGACACTGGTGGACGTGAAGAAGGTATGGGAATAGAAAGGAAGAAGAAAAAATAAAATATTATTTTATAGAAAAAAAGAAAAAAGAAAAAGAAGAGAAAAAAAAATAAAAAAAAAGAAAAGAAGAGAGAGTTTCTCTCTCTTTCTTCAATGGTGGTGCCAGAAGCGATGGTATCGATAGGAGCACCGGAGGATGCGATCGGAATTGATATTTATTGAAAGAGAAGGAAAGTAGTGGTGGAGTGGCATCGGCAGGTATGGAGAAGATACGAGAAGAGAGAAAATAGGATGGGATCGATATTTGTTGAGAGAGAAGGAAAGCTATGGTGAGGCGATAGGAGGGGTGCAGCGGCACCGACGGGTACATAGAAGATATGAGAATAGAAAAAAAGAAAAAAAATAACTAAATATTATTTTATAAAATAATAAAATAGTATTAAAAATAAAATAAAATATAAAAAAAATATTAAAGAATATCTATTATAAAAAAAATAATTATGGACTATAGTTATTCATCCCGTGCAATGCATGGTCTTCAACTAGTTAAAATATAAAACTATTACATAAACAATCCAAGAAGCATTTGTTTAGAATTATAGAGAGAGAGAGGAATACAAAGTGCCAAATTTTGATATACAAAGGTCAGGAAAGAACTAAACCAGATCTGATTTTATAGGTAGTGTTTGAATACTTTATTGTGGATGGAATAAAGGCTTATTCTATCTTATTCTCCCTTATTCCATCTTATTCTCCTAAATAGATGAAAATGTGATGATGGGAAAAGGTGGTTTAGCAATTTCAGCCAATCTTTTCTCATTTCCATTTATCTTGATTTAGCTATTCTATGGCAGACCATAAAATAGCTTATTTCAGATCTTTAATAAATTTTAATTTAAAAATTAAAAATAATATCATATTAATTAAATTATATTAATTACTTATTTTAGATGAAAAATATAAATTTTTAATTAAATAAAAAATTAAAATAACAAGAAGTAATAATTTTTTTTAAATTAGTATTTTTATTTAAGAAATAACATTTGGTATCCAAACACTTAGCCCAAGCCACGTGAACGGCCTGATATGGGTCGGTCCAACATCGTTAATATCTCTAAACCTCCGGTGGTGAATCGGAAAGCCGGGCAATGCCGAGATGCGCCCCTGAGAAAAAAATATAAATCTTTTGCTTTTTTTTGAAGTAAAACCTGGATTACGGTTTTCTAGTTGTCAAGATAGAGATCGAGAGAGGGAGAGAGAGAGAGGAGAATGGAAGCGGCGGGCGAGGAGGAGCAATATGGACTCTCAGTCCATTCCCCGGGCCAGGCTCCCCCTTCCTCGGCCTCTTCTTTGCCCAAGGTTCGAAATCACCATCGGTCTCTTTTCGATTCCAACGATCGGATGTCTTGGTTTTTTCTCAATTGAATTAACCCCGTTTTTTTTAATCTGTGATATATATATATATTTTTCTCGCTTAATTAGGAGCACTCGCATGTGGAAGTGGAATTGAGGGTGCTCCAAGCTCTGGAAATCTACCCTCCTTCTAAATTACAAGGTAATTTGATCTTTGTTTAACTTAAAGTAACTAATGGAAATATGGAATTCTTTTTTTGTTACTCGTACCGGAGGTTGTGAGTCAGTTAGTCTCTGGTATGTTTGAAAAGTTGTTGCATGTTTCTTTGTGGTCGAAATTCCTTATTTGCATTTGTCGAAATAGAAAAGGAATAGTTCAATGGGAGAAGTTTTTTTTAAAAAAAATTTGTCTCTCGTGTTCTCTTTCATAGAAGCTCCTGCTCGCTCGCTCAGATATAATGTCGACGTGAAAGGATATATGGAAATGCCTATTTTTGTTGAAAGACTTAGTCCTGGTTGGACTTGATGTTAGAGTGTGTATATAGTTGATACTTGATACACATGCATGGTTACAGGTTCTTGATTCACGACTAAGAATATATTAGAGTGGTCGCCATGTACCCACATTCATCAATAACAACTTACTTACCATGATTGATGATTTATTTCATGTTTCCTTCATTTCTTTCAACAGCGGTCTTTATGATCATAGTTATGTGCTGTGCTTTCCGTCCTAATAGAACAGTACATTTAGAGACGAAGGAGTTAAGGTTGTTTTTGCATGGGGAGCCCGTCAGTTCTGATAAGTGGTCTTCTAATATGATGACAACACAAAAGTCCAAAATTCCTGGAACCAATCCACATTTGTCCCTTCATAACCCACATGAGGAATGAAGGGCAATGTGCCCGGTGGTGGGCTCATCACAGGCTGAAGTTTCACTGGAGTGGAGAATTGCCAAGGAGCACTATTCTTTTATAAGTCAGATGACTTCTAAATATATTCCCTCCTTAAATACTGTCATCAGTATCTTAGCTGTAAATTTTGCTTTTGCATGCATGTCCAAGTATGTTGTGGATTAGCTGAAAGCTGACACAATTTATACCCTGTCAATCCAAGGTGAAAGTAGGTTAAAATTGGTAGATTAAATTTTGATGTGGACAAAATTGATCTAAATTGAGACTTATCGTTTAATAGTTGTATTTGAAAAATTGACAATATCTGATTGACTAATTCAAGATCATGCTCACTATATATATGGGATTCTGAAAATTTTATATTTGAGCGATGTACAATTCATTTAATTTTCCATGAAAGAATGGATGGACGTAAAGTCCACTTGTCAAGACCCACGTCCTTGAAGTTAACACTCCACTTGATGGTCCCATCTTTTACATAGCCTAAAGTTTGAAAACAGGTTAGTTTTGGGCCGATAGCTCTGACCAAACTGTAATCAAGCTTGGTATGTCATGATTTAAAAGCGAGACTAACTTGGTTCTGAATATAATTGTTGATGATCTTTTAATTTTATCCATTCTAGTGCTGAATATGGTTAATCTAAATTGTCATGGTGTGCAACCTTTTTCCATACAGGTATCCATCGCCACTTTTTTCTTTATGGGCTGATGGAGTATTTGCAGAGGAGGTTAGTTTTGTGGCATTTTTATTTATTTTCGAGGAATATATCATGATATATGCATGACTAGTACAGAAAATTCATTACATGTACATTATGCTTGTTATTCTATGGCTTGTAATTGCAGCTTTGACAGACACTTTTCAGCAGATGAGGTTTTGCAGTTGCTAGACCACTTCTTCAATTTAGAAATGCTGGTGAATTGAAAGTTCTACTTAATATTTATGATTCTATTGCTATGCTGTCTGTCTTTATTCTCACAATTTGATGTAGCTAGCAAGTATCTCCGCTAACTTTTTTCACTGGCTATTTAAAGGATAAAAGGAATGCAATGAATTTTTAACAGCATGTAAGAGATAAATTATTTCTGTGGTGTTGAAGATAGTGGCTGCATATGCCGTAATTGTATGACATATGTATGTGTTTGCATGTGCTGAGAGAGAAAGACTTCATGTAAGTATTTAATGAGGTCTAAGCAGAATTTACGTCATATACTACCTCATCTTTAATCGTCCTATATTTGAAATATGGAGATATAGATGGGTTCATGCACTTAAGATTGGTGACCATTTGCAATGGTTAGTTCATGCAGGGCATGTTTATCATGCGTCCTTTAATTTTGAGTCTATCAACCGCCATAGGCTTTTGCAATAAAAATATATATCTCATGTTTGGTTTGAGACAGAACCCTGATGACTGTTGATGGCTCAGATGGTTAGAAGCATGGGTGTGTTAGAGGTTTTAATCTTAATGCTATGCAAAAGTGAAATGGTATTCTACATGTCTTTAGATGAAATTGTTGATTGGCTTTTGGAGGTGGAGCACCTGATAGGTGTAGGGATCCAATCCTTGTAACTGGTAAAACAATCAAATTATAATGCTAAGGATTCATCATCTCATTTCTTGAAGTCAGGAAGTCATTTATAATGCATAAAAAGAAAGTGGAAGTGAACTATTGGCACATAAAGAACATGGTAGGAAAAGGCAACGGAAATTTCTCATCTTTTGCCAATTGCGATAATAAACTCTGTCACCTTAGTTTAGTAGAGCCCTATTAGTTCTTGTTGGAGGATGGTTTCTTACAATTTGAAGATTTATGATGTTGGAACAGAATGTCAACTGGTTTGTGTTTGTGTTATCAAGGAAAATCAAGTACTGATTATTTTATAGTTTATACTGAGAAAAATTGTATTCAACATAGAAGGTCCAATTCATATTTTAAGCGGATACTTCCAAGGAAAAGTGATTAATTTCTGAAGGTAAACAAGAGAATGTCTAAGAACCTTTCAATCACCAAAAATATTGCAATAGAGTTTCTAGGAGATGCTAAATAATATGCACAAATGGGTCAAGACTAGCAATTTTCTAAAGTTCAAAAGAAAGCAATTACATTGTCTGGTGTGTCTTTTGGAGCTGGAGGTGAATTAGAAGGCTGATGAGCTTACAGATTTCAACCACCCCTAACAAAATGAGGTTACATATGCACTGTTGCTAAATGCTAGTTCTAAAGCATAATCAGTGGAGATAGTTGCCATGGTTAGTTCTTGTTGTTGGTGGTGAGTAAATGAGGGTGCGGATATTGCAATTGTTAGTAGTTGTTGTTGTTGGGTGAGTAAATGAGAGTAGAATGAGGGAGTAAAGTACCTGCATGATTGATATGATTGATGAATAAACTGTACAAATTTAGCCTGCCACTATGTACCAGTTGTAGTATTATTTGTTGCACCAGTATGTCGTGAGACAGATTGATGCTACAAACGCATGGTACACAACCATGTCATTTGAACCCTCAAGTGGCATGGTATTTGTTGCATGCTATAATATAGATATATTAGTCTTCAATGAGCTTTAGTAGGTTTTTATCGTGTAGTATCATTCTGAAGCCCACTAGAATACATGTACCCAAGTTAATTGTCATGGTCATGCCCTGATGGTGAGTATTTTCTGATGGACAGTCTCATTCACTCAATGACCTTCGCTATATGATGGTAGTTGGTGGGAAGAGAAACTTCCATGCTAAAAAAAGGATTAAACAAAGCAAAGGTAACATTTACATCAAGCTCAGGAATTACACCAATGCTGTGAAATTTCCATTTGAACATAGCTGCAAAGAGTAAGACTGTGATTGTTACATGACTTATTGTTTTAACTCAGGGAATAAGATGCAAAATCAGATGAAATACCAAGCCTGCAGTTTGACTTGAAGGTATTGACTTAGAGGCGCTTCATGTCACTATGAAACATGTCAACAAGGGTATTCTTATGCAAATATGCAATAGATGTTGCAGTCTTGCAGATTTTATTTATATTCGCATCTTAGAGAGAAGAACCCATATAATGCTTGAACAATGAAGATTCCCTTACACCAAGCTTATATATAACCGACCCTTCTGTCATGTCTTGATTAACTCTTGTATATCAATCAGTTATACAAAATGTTTTTTAAATAGGAAAACGTATAAGAACCCCTTTGTGGTTTTAGTAAGGAAGCAGAAGATGCTGAGGGTGGAAATTGGACTGGTGATAGCTCCTCGTACTTGACTTACATTCTGCATTGGATATGAAAGGCCAAGGATATCATTGATGCTCTGAGAAGAAGTTATTGAATTTAACTTTAGAGGCTTTAAATAAGGTGCTTTTATGTCAACAAAGTGGTCCTTAACCGTATAGAGCCTCATTAAGACAAATAAAAGTACTTCATTGTTAGATTCCTAATTGTTGGTTTTTGAAATGATGATTGCTATTCTTTTGTCAGTGGAAAACTATTGATTGTCTGAATGATGCTTTCTTATGTAATAACTGTGTACGTTTAAAGATTGGATAACCCCTAGATAATCATGCAAATCACACCAATAAGTGCATTCTTTGTGAGGCTAGGTTGTTTTGATCATTGCTGCATGGTATTGGTCCTGCTTCATGGTGTTAGTTTTTTGCTCTCTCTCAATGATTTCTATTAAAACTGATAATCATAAAACCTGATTTTCTTTAAAACATGTTCATGAAAAAGAAGAGGAACCTGTTTTTTCACGACTCATTTTTTGGTTTAATGACCAGTTAGTTTTTTTAAACCATGTTTTATAAAAAGCAATCAAATAGAGGTTTTCATAAAATTCGTTCACTTTAAGGTTTTATGTAAACATACTATAATTGTTGCTGTTGTTGATAAGTTGAGGTGGGATTCTTTTATGTTTGCATTTCTTACTGCATAAAGCTGACCAGTGCAGCACTTTGTTTCTACACAAGACCTTACATGGTGCTTCATTTTAGAGTATCACACCTGAATGCCTTTATGCAGTTGAATCAACTTCTGTACAGGCTCTTAACTTGAATGAAACCCTAGTACCTTTATTTCAGATTGTGAATTTTCTTTCCCCATTTGTTAATAGGAGGGAAACCAGTCCTCATTTTCTGTTACACATGGCAATATTATGTCAGTTTTCCCCTTCACTTGTCTTGGTGCAACCGTTGATTTCCTAAAATACTTATTTTTTTGACTCTTGAAATGGATGTTTCTGTTTTTGATGCATCTTATTGTCAATATATATATATATATTTCCTAGATAGCATAGCATAGCTATTTGTTGGAGATGGGAGAGGCTTGTTTGTGGAAGCTTGCTTCTTTTGGGCCTCTTCCTCAGTAACAATCTTAAACCAAGTTTGGGTTTTTGGTTCTTTTGGAGTTGGATTCTGAGAGGAGGAAGATAGTTGTTTTTTAGGGCCATTTAAAGGTTGCTCTATAAGAATTCACGAGAGAGAAAATCAGGAAGAGAATTGTCTTTTCCCTTCTTAAACTTAATTTGAAAGTCAAAGATTGAAAGAATCACTTGCCATCTTGCAAAAACTTGTTTTGAAGCCAAATTTTTAACATCATTTTCCAAAATAAATTTTGCTGATCGACAATCAATTATTAGCAAAAAACTTTGATTCAAAAGATCACTTTGGAATTTTAAAATACATAAGACGATCGATAAAATCTCCTTCTTGATAGTGGAATATTTCTTCTAGGTTTCATTCCAAATCCCAGAGTGGTATTGAACAAGTTCCTCTTTATCATCTCTTTATCATCCCTTTTTTGTCTTGGCTTGGAAGATGAAGGCTTGTAGGTAGGTTTTGTATATCTTTGCTTTGGCCTATATGATTTTTGAGGTTTCCAAGCTGGTTTGGATGTTTTTCTGACATTGCTTGCAGATTTTAGGTTTTTTATATGGTTTAGCTTGAGATTTGATAGGAGGAAGACCAAATTGTTGGCAAAAACCTCCTAATTCTTTTTTACTAGTTATTTGTTCTTTCTTAAGCTGTTGCTTGAGTTTCAGATCGGTGCATAAATTGAGTCCTTCATTAATTGTTCTTATTAGGTCTCCATAAGTTAGATTTTCATACGGGATCCTATAATTGTTTTGATTTCTAAATTTGGTCCTAATTTTTTCTGAGAAGACTTTCTAGGTTTGGTCCTAATTTTTTTGAGAAGACTGAAGGCAACCTAGCCAGAAACTTCTCTTTTTAGAATGGTTGATTGCAGTCATCTCTGGTTAAGACTCTGGTTAAGATTATATCTTTATACCACTTGAAATCTTGAAATTTTTTACATTTAAGGTTTGTTAGGATTTCTGAAGTTCTGTCTCTGAATTTTGAGGGGTCTTCTACAAAATATTTGGTTATTACAAAGATAAGAGTGGAAATGACATCTTGGATTTCATTTCCATTCTCATCTTTGATATCTTGGCCGTCAGAGTTTCTCTTAGTGACAGTCATAATTTGATGGTTTTCTTCTTCGGTGAGATAAAAGTCCCACCATCCTTTGAGTTGACCAGTGAAGCTAGAAATTAAGGCTGCAGCTATGGCATGATCTTCGGCTCTACCCTTAGTCTTATAGGCCATAGCTACCATGGTCATTTCTTGAAGGATGTTGAGGATATTGTATTCTGATTGCCCATCTATGTTTCATTCATAGATGATCGTAGCAGAATATTGGTTTTGGTACATGGGCTTTTCTTTAAGGCTCATGTCAGGCATGGTTGGTCCTGACCAATATGGTCTTTGGGGGTTTGGTCTAAAGGGTCTTGCCCAACTTCTAATTTTGTTGATTTGTAGGGCTAGATCTTCTGGCTCAGGATTGGGTTCGTCTATCGGTTCATCTTGGGTTGAGTCACTTGACTCACTAGACACATCACTTGTTCTAAAGTTGCAATTGATTTTCTTCTTTCAGATTGCTCGGGAGTGTCCAGAATAGAATGAATTATTTCTAAAGTTTGAAGTCTTTTATTGATTTCACCTAAAAGGTCTTTATCTTCTAGCTGTTCTTTGTGTTTCTTTGGGATTTCAAAAGGTTTGAATGTTGGTGTGGTGCTACAGGACTTAAGCTCGGGTTTTTGTATGGATTGTTCTTCTAGCCTAACCAATTGATCACCTATGGTTTTGAGGCTTTGGTTGGTCTAGTTATTTTGCTCAATTATGTTTTTAATGTCTCTACCATTTACAGTATCCTGGGGGTCACTTTTGAGTTTTACAGGAGAGACTGTGACTTGGGTTTCTTTAATTGGGATTTTGACTTTCTAGAAAGAAGGGTGGATCCTCTCAATGACTCTTCCTTTTCCATCTTGCTAGGAAATTAGAACTTTTGATTTTAATATATTTATTTATTTTGGTTTTGTGTGCATTTCAAACCATTCAAAAAAGCCAATGTGGTCCTTAATTGAATGCATAAAAGCATACCATTTGGTTCTAAGGTCACTTCTTTGGTTTTCATCATATTGTTTGAAGAATTTTTCTCTTTTGGTTTTGTTTCGGTCTGAGTTGAAGTCTCTTCTAAGAAGATCCTTATCTAAGATAAACTCAGCACTTATCATATTGATCTTTGGGTCCATTTGTGAATAGGTTGGGCGTCGGTTTGGGGACTCAACTTGTTCACTGTAGGATGTTTTGGGAATGCTTGGTTTTGAATCTACCTCTGTTAGGTTTATTTTAATAGAGCAACTCTCCCTGGGGGGGGGGAGCAAAAGTTGAGGTTGAAGGAGTGCCTGAGATAGTGAACCTAGAGCTAAAGCTTCTTTCAACTCTAAGTCTATCGAATTTCATAGAGACATCACCCTTTTGGTATGGTGGTGATAGTCTTAAGGTGACTTGTTTCTTGCCTAATTGTAGGAGCAGATTTCTTCAACAACCAATCTTCGGGAAGACTAACTTGATCCCGGATAAGAGTTTTTAGAATGAAGACATTTTCCTTAGATGGATCGGTTTGAAAGTAGTTGGTTTGTCCCAAAGTTTTCTTGGCAAGGGCTCCTATGTGATTGAGGGTATTGACAGTTTTGAAGTAGATCCTAATCAGTAGTGTGGCTAGAAAGGATCCTGGTAGGATGTCTAGATTGTGCATTTTGATTTCTAATTCTAAGGCTTTTAAGATGTTTTTATCTTTGATTTTAAGGGTGAGATCTGTATTGCAATTGCAATAGGTAGGGCCATCAAAAAGGCTTGTTTCTACCATTCCTAATAGGGAGTCATGGTATTTGATGAACCTACCGTCTTTGAGACACATTAGGAGGGCACTATCTATACCTCTTCTAATCAAAGGTATGACAGCTATTTGGACTAATCCTAAGTGAAGGAATTCATATTTGTTTTCAAAACTGTTGATTAATTCTTGGCTTAACAGGGTATCTGTTCATGGTTTTTTGAGATTGAATGGGTTTTTTCAATCATTTTTATTCTTGAATATGGTATTAACCAGGTGGTTTTATAGATTGATTTGAGGGAGATTTTTGGGATTACTACTTTTGAAAGGTTGACCAGGGTTCTTTCTATACCTGTGCTACCCATGCTTGTACCTTTTCCATGGGAAGAGGAAGAAGAAGAGTTTCTAGATAAGAAACTCATGTCCATCCCTAACCTGCTTATAGAAAGTTGAGTCTTTGTGCCACTGGATAGGTACTGTGCCACAAGTAACTTGCAATGCCATTGATAAAAGCAGCTGGACTTTTCAAATATGCCTACTGCCCTGAAATGGCTCTTTCCCCACCTTTAAGCGGGTCTTACAACAGCCTCTAGGGAAAGCTACTCAAATCTTGCAGTTACTTAGTACTTAACACAAAAACTGAAGATGCTAGAAACAGGATGAAGATAAAAATGAGATGACTTATATAGAAATTACTCTAATATTTTCCTTCCCTCGTGGCTCTGTTACCAGGTTGGAAACCTCAAAAATCATATAGGCCAAAGCAAAGATATACAAAACCTGCCTATAAGAATTCATCCTCCAAGCCAAGACAAAAACTTTTTATTAAAAAGGAAAAAACCTCAAAGGATAAGTTACCTATTTGTTACAGATGCGGCAAACTAGGTCATTTTAGCTCAGATTGCAAAATGAAATTCAAAATCAATAATATTGAATTTAGATGAATCAAATCTTTTAGATTCAATTAAGCAAAATTTAATTTTTTTTTTTATTAAATTCAGATGCAAGCTCTTCTAACTCTGAGTCATAGATCTCAGAAATATCAGAAGGAGAGATCTACGTTATAACAAAAGAGCAAGACTTGTTATTAGACTTCATAGATAAAATAAAAGAACTTGAACTACAAAAACAATACTTAACCAAATTAAAAGACTCTTTGATTGAAGAAAATAAAGAAAAAGAAGCTCAAACCTATAACTTAGGAAATATCTTAAAAAGATTTAAACCCAAGCAAAAGAAAGAAGTCACAATATAAGACCTTCAAAGAGAAATCAATGAGCTTAAAAAAGAAATAAGTCAAATAAAAAATCAATTAGAAAACATCAAAGGAAAAGAACCTATCAAAGAAACCAAAGACCTTGAACTTCCAAGCTTTGTTGAAGTTATTTCTCAACTAACAATTCAAAAATGGAATGTAGAAATAACTCTCCTAATAGATGATTTTAGGCTATATACCATAGCCTTAATAGACTCAGGAGCATGCTCAAATTGTATACAAGAAGGCCAAAATAAAAAAAAAAACTGACCACAGTCAGTGGCTCAGATCTAAAAATCAAATACAAACTTATAAATGCCTTAGTATGCAATAATAATGCCTGTGTGAAAACCCCTTTCATCCTTGTCAAAGACTTAAATCAACCGGTGATTCTAGGAACATTATTCCTCAATATGATAAAACCCTTCTACGTAGATAAAGAAGGAATCAAAGCAAAATTTTTAGGACAAGACCTAAGCTTTCAATATATCAACCCTCCTTTTTTCAAAACCCTTTAACTCCTTAAGGATAGCTTGATAAACTAAATCCAAAGAAAATAAAAACAACTAGAATACCTCAAAGAAGAAATCAATTTCAAAAGAATAGAACAACTCCAAACTGAAGAAATCAAAAGCAAGATTCAAATTACTAAAGGGAAGTTGGTTAGGAAAACTTGTTCCAACTTATCCAATGCCTTCTGGGCTAGAAAAAAGCATATAGTGGATCTTCCCTATGAAAACAGCTTCGACGAGGAAAAGATACCTACTAAGGCAAGGCCCATACAGATGAATACACAAGTCCTAAAATATTGCAAAAAAGAAATCCAATCATTATTAGAAAAGAAACTCATCCGGCCTAGTCGGTCCCCTTGGTCTTGTGCTGCCTTTTATGTTTAGAAAAGGGTAGAAATAGAAAGACGAGTCTCTAGGTTAGTGATCAACTACAAGCCTTTAAACAATACCTTGAAATGGATAAGGTACCCAATTCCCAACAAAAAAGATTTGCTAACCAAGATTACAAGAGCCAAAGTATTCTCGAAGTTCGACATGAAATCTAGATTCTGGCAAATCCAGATAAATGAAAAAGATAGGTACAAAGAATTTTATCTTGCACTTCCTTGCCTTCTTTCGGTAAAGGGAAAAGAATATTTTATCTTGAATCTGGTTTTGCATAGCTTATATGATATTTTTTGAGATAAATTCAAAAAATTTTATACCTTTTCTGAACTAAATTGAGTGATATTTCTTAAGAAAAGGAAGATCTGAATTTAAATAGTAAATCGCTCTATGATTTGTTTGCATAGTCTATTGGTATCAATTCAAGATGACTTATCAAAACAATTTGATCTGAATTTAATGGATTCATCTTTTTTAATAAAAAAAACTAAAATAATTGTTATCAGATTTTATTACTTTGCACTCCATCTTTTGACAAAAAAAAGTGAAGAAAAGAATGCTTTGTCTCAAATCTAAGTTTGCACAGCCATATTTTAATATGATATTGTTTGAGACAAATTGCAAATGTTTGCTACCTTTTCTGAACTTAATGTGTAATATTTCTTAAGAAAAGAAAGAAATATTTTTTTAAAAAAATAATTATTAAAAAATTAAATAAATCTCTTTATGATAATATATCAAAATTTTCAATTTTGAAGGAATCTATTTATCTTGGATTTTTAAAGCTTAAAGCTATTCCTTAGCTAAATTTGAAAAGCATTTCTTTTTGAATCTATAGTTTTAAGAAAAAGAAAATATAGTATTGAAATTGTACTTTCTAAATGAGGAAGAAATATTTCTTAAACTAAATTTTATTCTGTTTCTGGTTGAGTTGTGCTGAAAAAAATGATTATTTTTTAACTTGAAAAGAAATCATTTATATTGCTTGATTTGTTTATCTTTGATTTAAGCATTTATATATTTTTCGACTTGTCGATTCATACTTTGATTGGTTTGATTGTATCATCATTTTTTAATGATCAATGAATATTTCAAAAATACTTTACATTAATTGATCATTTTGATGTTGTCATGATTGAAGACATTCTGTTGTAAACATTCCATTTTAAAATCAATGATAGCAAAATTTTCATTAAAAAAAATTCACTGTATCATGATTCATTTGATTGATTATTTGAAACTCAATATGCTTACTTTAAATATGTGCAATAGAGAAAGAAAATACTAAAGAAAATAATTTGATCTTACAAGACTATTTAATTGAAAATGCCTTTATTTGCAAAAGTAAGGAGGAGAATTCATTTAAGATGAATTAGTTACTAAATTGGTATCAATCAAATTTGAAAATTTGAGCTTAAAAGTCAAATTAGTATTAGTTAAAGATTAATGTGGTATCAATTAACGGTATTTAACTTGAAAGAAAAAGGAGAATAAATTTAAAAATATCATGTGATGAATTTTATGGTATTCACTTTTGAAAATAGGAGAGACATTTGCTTCAAATTGATATTGAAAATATCGATATTAATCTCAAATTCTCAATCATTTACCTTATAATTCTCTCAAATTTATACTTTATTTTAATTAATTTCAAACTCTCAATCAAATGCCTTATAGTTTTCTCAAATTATGCTTACATGTATTTATTCAATTTGATTTATTTGATTTAAAGTGCTATTAATTTAAAATAGTATCAGACAAACAAATTATTCTCCAATATTGAAACTTGCTTAAAATGGTATCATTCATATGTTGATTTCATAATTTGATTTGCCTGAACATTCTTGATATTCTTGGAGTTGAATTAAATAGAAAACTTTTCTTACTCTTAGAAATAAATTTATAAAATTTTTAATGTATTGTAAGATCTTTATAAAATTATTTTCAGCTCCGATACTATCTTTCATATTCTTTCGATTCATATATTTTCAAAGTTTAATTGATTGAAACTTCTTGAAAAAAGTAAAGAATAAATATTAAAATTTATGTCAAAATTTTTTTTGTTATATTTGTTTTATTTGAAAATTTCTATTTTTTAAAAAATTGAATTGAAAATCTAAATTGGTGGTATCAAATAGAAATTTGACATCGGATATACTTTTTTTGGTATCAAATATGCTGAAATATCTTGAAAAACCCTTAATATTGACTTGAAAAATCTGAATTAAAACTTTTTAGAAAGGGAGAGTGATATCAATACAAATTTGATATCAAACATACTTATTTTCATATTAAATGTCCCATTAAGTTCAAATTTAATACCCTCTTGAAATTAAATCAAATTTTTCTAAATTTAATATATATATTTTGAATTTTAATTGATTTTAATGATATATTTCAATGATTTGTTTGATGCATAAAAAAAAATTATGTTATGCTTGATTTTTTTGTTCAAAACTTTGAAAAGCTCTATTCCTCTTAAAGCTTAAAAAATATATATTTAAAAATCTAATTATAAAAGTTATCATCATTTAATAAGGGGGAGAGCCTTTGATATTTAAATTCAAGCAAATTTTTGAAAGAAAAGTGATGTTTTAAATCCAAAGATAAGTTTTTAAAAAGGTAGATGATTTATTTGACTTTATTTTTTAAATTTGATACATCTCTCATTTGATACACTCCTATATCTTATTGATTTTGATGGTGTTCTTAATCCTCCCCATAAGCTTTTTAATGATTATCAAAAATGAAAAGAGGAATGTTAAGTATATGCTTAATGAATTAATGCTTAAAATACTTAATAATTTGATGCTTGAAATCTTAATACTCATTGATTTGAATTGAGACATTATAGTATAATGAGTATATGAAAAATGTGTAATGAACTAAAGATAAATTAAGAATATTTATGAAGTGTGCATTCATATATTTAAATTAATTACTTCATGATATGTTGGCCAATTTTGATTGTATGTGGTGCTTATTTTGTATGGCTAACTATTTGTACTTTTGATATATAATGTAAACTTTATGTTACATCTTTATATATTTTGGCTAGAATTATTTACTTGATATATGACTCTTATGTATTTTGAATATTAGCATCTTATTTTATCATAAAAAAGGGAGTAAATTTTTATTTAAAACAAGGAAACAGTAGTTATTAATTTATGTAAAAAAGGAGTAAATATGTTGTTTGGTATAAGCAATAATTGTTAATTGATGATGTTAAAATTACATGCTTGATGATTGATGATTTTAAAATTACATACTTGATGATTGGCATTTTTTTTATATCCCCTAACCTCTCTTCTAAAAGAACTAAGTCATTTTGTAGAAACTGAGATTTTTTTAATAATTTCTCTATCTTTTATGGTAATGATGCACTATGATCATCTACCTGTAGGCATTGACATTATGTCTTGATTCTATAAAGCTCATGCTTTAAAAATTTGCATCAATTGAATATATTTATATATTGTCTTAATTTTAAACTTAAAATTCTTAATGGCACCATTTTACTTTAATGTTCTATGTATGTCTTATTTTGCTTATACTCAAATATTTTGTCATCATCAAAAAGGGGGAGATTGTTGCTCCAAAAATTGATTTTGATGATTACAAAATATTTGAGGGGATGCTAATAATTTTGGCTTGGAGAAAAATCAATTGTGTTTTAGGTTCAATAAGAAATTTCAAGTTTACTAAAGAAGATGAGAGGCAAAATCATAAATTTTATAAAATTGGAGAAAATATATTTCAGAAGCCTCAACAACAAGCCTAGAAAATTTTTGATCTATTGGAGGTAGTTTTATAAATTTTAGATGCATAATTTAGAAGAAAATCAGAAAGAAAGATGACGAGGGGCAAAATCATAAATTTTATAAAGTTGAAAAAAATCTGTTTCGAAAGTCTCAAGAGCAAGAACAGAGGATTTGTGATCTATTGGAGGTAATTTCATATTTTTTGGATTTATATTTTGAGAGAATCAATTTTTAAGAAAAGGATCGACTCCTAGGTTGACCCTTGTCAAAGGAGCTGATTGGCACACCAAAGGGGATGACCCCTAGGTCATCCCCTATGTTAGGGGTCGACCTAGTGGTCGGCCACTACTGTTCCAAAGGCTAGAAATGCAGAAAAGCGGGTTTTTCGGCTTTCTGTCACAGAGATCGACTCCTGCGACGGAAAAAGTCTGCAACGGCTATTTTTCAGTCTTTTTCAGCTGCATTTAATGCTCCAAAATGGGTCTTCAATGGCTACAAATTGGGTCTGTTCTCTCTAGCCATCATAGAGGATATAAAGGCTTTCAAAAGGAATAAAAAGAGAGATTCAAGCATTCATTTCAGTCCTAAGCAAAAAGCCCTCTTCAAGCAAAGAAACTTTCATTTCAAGTTCATCAACTCCTCAAGAGCTCATTCAAGTCTCCAACAACCTTGAGAGAAATAAAAAAAGCTTCTTCTTTTGTTGTATAAAGTGTTCTTAAAGTTTTATTTGCTCATTAAGGGAGCTAAACTTGTATTTCATTGTCATTAACTCTTATACTTTGTTTTCATATTGTTTTAAGTTTTGGGGGTTCCAAAACTTGGGAAGGTCTCTCCGAACCTTGAATCGGAGTATGTAGGGTTGGCTTGTACCCAAAAAACAAGCATGCTAGCTTGGGATAGCTAGGGTTGGAGGTTTCTAATGGTGTATTCAGTTTGAATATGGTTAATGGATTTAAATTCTCAAGTAGGAGCTTAGGAAGTGGATGTAGGTGCAAAGTTGACACCGAACCACTATAAATCTTGCTTGTTATGGTGTGCTTGCTCTCTCTCCATCTTTATTTTCTTAAATACTTTCTCTCTTACTATTTATCTTTTCATCTCACTTAAATCATCCACCACATACAACTTGCATAATATTACATAATCTTTGTGGTTTTAAATTAGCTTTAAAATTTTAAAAATTCAATTCATTCTCCCTCTTGGGTTGCATATCTGGGCAACACATACTTTAATTGTTGTTGTTGTTGATAAGTTGAGGTAGGATTCTTTTATGTTTGCATTTCTTACTGCATAAAGCTGACCAGCGCAGCACTTTGTTTCTACACAAGACCTTTCATGGTGCTTCATTTTAGAGTATCACACCTGAATGCCTTTATGCAGTTGAATCAACTTCTGTACAGGCTCTTAACTTGAATGAAACCCTAGTACCTTTATTTCTGATTGTGAATTTTCTTTCCCCATTTGTTAATAGGAGGGAAACCAGTCCTCATTTTCTGTTACACATGGCAATATTATGTCAGTTTTCCCCTTCACTTGTCTTGGTGCAACCGTTGATTTCCTAAAGTACTTATTTTTTTGACTCTTGAAATGGATGTTTCTGTTTTTGATGCATCTTATTGTCAATATATATATATATTTCCTAGATAGCATAGCATAGCTATTTGTTGGAGATGGGAGAGGCTTGTTTGTGGAAGCTTGCTTCTTTTGGGCCTCTTTCTGAGTAACAATCTTAAACTAAGTTTGGGTTTTTAGTTCTTTTGGAGTTGGATTTTAAGAGGAGGAAGATGGTTGTTTTTTAGGAGCCATTTAAAGGTTGCTCTATAAGAATTCACAAGAGAGGAAATCAGAAAGAGATTGTCTTTTCCCCTCTTAAACTTAATTTGAAAGTAAGATTGAAAGAATCACTTGCCATCAACTTGTTTTGAAGCCAAATTTTTAACATCCTTTTCCAAAATAAATTTTGCTGATCGACAATCAATTCTTAGCAAAAAACTTTGATTTAAAAGATGACTTTGGAATTTTAAAATACATAAGACGATCGATAAAATCTCCTTGATAGTAGAATATTTTTTCTGGGTTTCATTCCAAATCCCAGAGTGGTATTGAACAAGCTCCTCTTTATCATCTCTTTATCATCCCTTTTTTGTCTTGGCTTGGAAGAAGAAGGCTTATAGGCAGGTTTTGTATATCTTTGCTTTGGCCTATATGATTTTTGAGGTTTCCAAGCTGGTTTGGATGTTTTTCTTTGACGTTGCTTGCAGATTTTAGGTTTTTTTATGTGGTTTAGCTTGAGATTTGATAGGAGGAAGACCAAATTGTTGGCAAAAATCTTCTAATTCTTTTTTACTAGTTATTTGTTCTTTCTTAAGCTGTTGCTTGAGTTTCAGATCGGTGCATAAATTGAGTCCATTAATTGTGCTTATTAGGTCTTCATAAGTTAGATTTTCATATGAGATCCTATCATTGTTTTGATTTTTAAGTTTGGTACTAAGTTTTTCTGAGAAGACTGAAGGCAACCTAGCCAAAAACTATTCTTTCCAGAATGGTTGATTGCAGTCGTCTTTGGTTAAGACTCTAGTTAAGATGATATCTTTATACCACTTGAAATCTTAAAATTTTTTATATTTAAGGTTTGTTAGGATTTCTGAAGTTCTGTCTTTGAATTTTGAGGGGTCTCCTACAAAATATTTGGTTATTACAAAGATGAGTGGAAATGGCATCTTAGATTTCATTTCCATTCTCATCTCTGATAGCTTGGCCATAAGAGTTTCTCTTAACAGCAGTCATAATTTGATGATTTTCTTCTTCGATGAGATAAAAGTCCCACCATCCTTTGAGTTGACCGGTGAAGCTAGAAATTAAGGCTGCAACTATGGCATGATCTTGGGCTCTACCCTTAGTCCTATAGGCCATAGCTACCATGGTCATTTCTTGAAGGGTGTTGAGGATATTGTATTTTGATTGCCCATCTATGTTCCATTCATAGATGGCCGTAGCAGAATATTGGTTTTGGTGCATGGGCTTTTCTTTAAGGCCCATGTCAGGCATAGTTGGTCTTGACCAATTTGGTCTTTGGGGGTTTGGTCTAAAGGGTCTTGAGGGTCCTGCCCAACTTCTAATTTTGTTGATTTGTAGGGCTAGATCTTTTGGCTTAGGATTGGGTTCATCTATCGATTCATCTTGGGTTGAGTCACTTGACTCACTAGACACATCACTTTCTTGTTCTAAAGTTGCAATTGATTTTCTTCTTTCAGACTGCTCGAGAGTGTCTAGAACAGAATGAATTATTTCTAAAGTTTGCAGTCTTTTGTTGATTTCACCTAGGTCTTTATCTTCTAGCTGTTCTTTGTGTTTCTTTGGGATTTCAAAAGGTTTGAATGCTGGTGTGATGCTAGAGGACTGAAGCCCGAGTTTTTCTATGGATTGTTCTTCTAGCCTAACCAATTGATCACCTATGGTTTTGAGGCTTTGGTTGGTCCAGTTATTTTGCTCAATTATGTTTTTAATGTCTCTACCATTTACAGTATCCTGGGGGTCACTTTTGAGTTTTACAGGAGAGGCTGTGACTTGGGTTTCTTTAATTGAGATTTTGACTTTTTGGAAAGGAGGGTGGATCTCTCAATGACTCTTCCTTTTCCATCTTGCTAGGAAATAAGAACTTTTGGTTTTAACATATTTATTTATTTTGGTTTTGTGCGCATTTCAAACCATTCAAAAAAGTCAATGTGGTCTTTAATTGAATGCATGAAAGCATACCATTTGGTTCTAAGGTCACTTCTTTGGTTTTCATCATATTGTTTGAAGAATTCTTCTCTTTTGGTTTTGTTTTGGTCTGAGTTGAAGTCTCTTCTAAGAAGATCCTTATCTAGGACGAACTCAGCACTTACCATATTGATGTCTGGGTCCATTTGTGAATAGGTTGGGCTTAGGTTTGGGGACTCAACTTGTTCACTGTAGGATGTTTTGGGGATGCTTGGTTTTGAATCTACCTCCTGTTAGGTTTATTTCAACAGAGTAACTCTCCCTAGGGGGAGCAAAGGTTGAGGTTGAAAGAGTGCCTGAGGTAGTGAACCTAGAGCTAAAGCTTCTTTCAACTCTAAGTCTATTGAATTTGATAGAGACATCACCTTCTGGTATAGTGGTGATAGTCTCAAGGTGACTTGTTTCTTGCCTAATTGTAGGAGCAGATTTCTTCAACAACCAATCTTCGGGAAGACTAACTTGATCCCAGATAAGGATTTTTAGAATGAAGACATTTCCCTTGGATCGGTTTGAAAGTAGCCGGTTTGTCCCAAAGTTTTCTTGGCAAGGGCTCCTATGTGATTAAGGGTATTGACAATTTTGAAGTAGATCCTAATCAGTACCGTGGTTGGAAAGGATCCTGGGAGGATGTCTAGATTGTGCATTTTGATTTCTAATTCTAAGGCTTTTAAGATGTTTTTATCTTTGATTTTAAGGGTGAGATCTCTATTGCAATTGCAATAGGTAGGGCCATCAAAAAGGCTTGTTTCTACCATTCCTGATAGGGAGTCATGGTATTTGATGAACCTACCGTCTTTGAGATACATCAGGAGGGCACTATCTATACCTTTTCTAATCAAAGGTATGACAGCTATTTGGACTAATCCTAAGTGAAGGAATTCATATTTGTTTTTGAAACTGTTGATTAATTCTTGGCTTAACAGGGTATCAGTTCATGGTTTTTTGAGATTGAATGGTTTTTTTCAATAATTTTTTTTCTTGAATATGATATTAACTAGTTGGTTTTATAGATTGATTTGAGGGAGATTTTTGGGATTACTATTTTTGAAAGGTCGACTAAGGTTCTTTCTATACCTGTGCTACCCATGCTTGTACCTTTCCCATGGGAAGAGGAAGAAGAAGAGGAGTTTCTAGATAAGAAACTCATGTCTATCCCTAACCTGCTTATAGAAAGTTGAGTCTTTGTGCCACTAGATAGGTACTGTGCTGCAAGTAACTTGCAATGCCATTGATAAAAGCAGCTGGACTTCCCAAATATGCCTACTGCCTTGAAACGGCTCTTTCTTGGCCTTTAAGCGGGTCTTACAACAACCTTTAGGGAAAGCTACTCAAATCTTGCAGTTACTTAGTACTTAACACAAAAACCCAAGATGCTAGAAACAAGTTGAAGATAAAAATGAGATGACTTATATAGAAATTACTCTAATATCTTCCTTCCCTCGTGGCTCTGATACCAGGTTGGAAACCTCAAAAATCATATAGGCCAAAGCAAAGATATACAAAACCTGCCTATAAGAATTCATCCTCCAAGCCAAGACAAAAACCTTTTATTAAAAAGGAAACAACCTCAAAGGATAAGTTACCTATTTGTTACAGATGCGGCAAACTCGGACATTTTAGCTCAGATTGCAAAATGAAATTCAAAATCAATAATATTGAATTAGATGAATCAAATCTTTTAGATTCAATTAAGCAAAACTTAAATTTTTTTTTTATTAGATTTAGATGCAAGCTCTTCTAACTTTGAGTCACAGATCTCAGGAACATCAGAAGGAGAGATCTGCGTTATAACAAAAGAGCAAGACTTGTTATTAGACTTCATAGCTAAAATAAAAGAACCTGAACTACAAAAACAATACTTAACCAAATTAAAAGACTATTTGATTGAAGAAAACAAAGAAAAAGAAGCTCAAACCTATAAACCCAAGCAAAAGAAAGAAGTCACAATATAAGACCTTCAAAGAGAAATCAATGAGCTTAAAAAAGAAATAAGTTTAAAAAACCAATTAGAAAACATCAAAGGAAAAGACCTATCAAAGAAATCAAAGACCTTGAACTCCCAAGCTTTGTTGAAGTTATTTCTCAACTAACAATTCAAAAATGGAATGCAGAAATAACTCTCCTGATAGATGACTTTAGGCTAGATACCATAGCCTTAATAGACTCAAAAGCAGACTCAAATTGTATACAAGAAGGCCAAAACCTAAGAAAAATTGACAGTGGCTCATATCTAAAAATCAAATACAAACTTACAAATGTCTTAGTATGCAACAATAATGCCTGTATGGAAACCCCTTTCATCCTTGTCAAAGACTTAAATTAATCGGTGATTCTAGGAACACCATTCCTCAATATGATAAAATCCTTCTACGTAGATAAAGAAGAAATCAAAGCAAAATTTTTAGGACAATACCTAAGCTTTCAATTTATCAACCCTCTTTTTTACAAAACCCTTCAACTCCTTAAGGATAGCTCTATAAACCAAATCCAAAGAGAACAAAAACAGCTAGAATACCTAAAAGAAGAAATCAATTTCAAAAGAATAGAAGACCAACTCCAAACTGAAGAAATCAAAATCAAGATTCAAATTACTAAACAGAAGTTGGTTAGGCAAACTTGTTCCGACTTACCCAATGCCTTCTGGGCTAGAAAAAAGCACATAGTGGATCTTCCCCGTGAAAATAGCTTCGACGAGAAAAAGATACCTACTAAGGCAAGGCCATACAGATGAATACCCAAGTCCTAAAACATTGCAAAAAAGAAATCCAATCATTATTAGAAAAGAAACTCATTTGATCTAGCCGGTCCCCTTGGTCTTGTGCTGTCTTTTATGTTTAGAAAAGGATAGAAATAGAAAGAGGAGTCCCTAGGTTAGTGATCAACTAGAAGCCTTTAAACATTGCCTTGAAATGGATAAGGTACCCAATTTCCAACAAAAAAAAATTGCTAACCAAGATTACAAGAGCCAAAGTATTCTCGAAGTTCGACCTGAAATCTGGATTCTGGCAAATCCAGATAAATGAAAAAGATAGGTATAAAATTGTCTTCATTGTCCTCTTTGACTAATATGAATGGAATGTCATGCCATTCGGTCTGAAGAATGCCCTTTCTGTGTTTTAGAGGATCATCAATGAAATTTTACTCCATATACAAAATTTATCATCACTTACATTGATGATATCCTAGTATTTTTAGAAACTATAGACCAGCACTTCAAGCATCTAGAAATATTCTCCCATGAAATAACAAGAAATGGTCTAGTCCTTTCTGAAGCAAAAATGGAACTCTTCAAAACCCAAGTTAGGTTCCTAGGGTATGAGATAAACCAAGGAACTACCAGATCCATCCAAAAATCCTTAGAATTTGCCTTAAAATCTCCCGACCAAATTCTTGAAAAGAAACAGCTTTAAAGATTTCTAGGTAGTCTCAATTATGTTTCAGACTACTATAAAGATTTAAAAGCCATAACAAAACCCTTATATGACAGGCTCAAAAAGAATCCTCCTCCATAGGGAGATGAGCAAACCAAAGCAGTAAAAACCATAAAAGCTCATATTAGGGAACTTCCATGCCTCAACCTATCTGATCCAAGCCTACCCAAAATTGTTGAGACAGATGCCTCCGATATAGGTTACGGAGGAATCTTAAAGCAAAAAAGAGATGATAAAGAGGAACTTGTTCAATACCACTCTAGGATTAGGAATGAAATTCAGAAGAAATATTCCGCTATCAAGAAGGAATTTTATCGATCGTCTTATGTATTTTAAAATTCCAAAGTGATCTTTTGAATCAAAATTTTTTGCTAAGAATTGATTGTTAATCAACAAAATTTATTTTGGAAAAGGATGTTAAAAATTTGGCTTCAAAACAAGTTTTTGCAAGATGGCAAGTGGTTCTTTCAATCTTTAACTTTCAAATTGAGTTTAAGAGGGGAAAAGACAATTCTCTTCCTGATTTTCTCTCTTGTGAATTCTTACAAGGCAACCTCTAAATGGCCCCTAAAAAACAACCATCTTCTTCCTCTCAAAACCTAACTCCAAAAGAACAAAAAACCCAAACTTTGTTTGAGATTGTTACTCAGGAAGAGGCCCAAAAGAAGCAAGCTTCCACAAACAAGCCTCTCCCATCTCCAACAAACAGATATGTTGTGTTATCTCAGAAAGTTGTAAGCCAATTGGCTGAAGCCACTCAAAAAATGCAATTACCAGAAGCCAGACATGCAGTGCAACTGGTGCCCTTCAAAGGTAAGATTGCTATTGGGTTCCTCGACCCAACTCCTATCCAAACCCAGTCTCCTAAAAAGGCCGCAACCCAATACTTTGACAAGAAAGCCCTTCAATCCATTATTGTCATTGAAGATGAATTCTCTTCTATTGACCCGAAAGCTATAGCCCAAATCGTTTCCCCCAAGGTTGGCACTTCCAGCCCAAAGACCCTTATAAGAACCAAGCCTTCTATGAAACTATCCTCTCGGACACCAAGTCGGTCCTCATCAAACATTACCTGGACAAATCCAATCCACAAATTTATACCCACTCTACCGTCCAAATCCTTAAAGTCCTTAGTCCCTTGGACTGGGAAGACTGTCCTTCCAACTACAAAAAATTAACCCTAGAATGCTCTCCCCAATACTTTAACCATTGGGACTATAAGACTGCATGGTACAATATTTTCCTCTACCAAAATCTTCAACACAAGCACTCTTGGCTTTTTTATTTCAAGACCGGCATTGGTTTCTAGTTCATCTACTGGTTCAGCACATGGTGGAACTACTTTGGTGCTATTCCAGAAATCCTGCCAACCCACATTCATGAAGGGTTCACCCTATTTAGTGAAAAGGCAATACTCCCCCCCCCCCCAAGAAATAAAAAATTCTCAATCCTGCTCGAATTCTTTTCCTAATTTGCCCTTTCTTAGATCCTCATTTGGGAGTATACCTTTGTCCAAAACCTTTCTCTGCCTCCTTCCCTAGGAAGATCAAAACAAAATGGTGGGCCGAGTTCAATGCAGAAAAAGCATCCAAAGCTAAGGTTATTGAGTAGCTTGCGAGATACTCTTTACAAGTTCCTCCTGCTATTGATCCACTCACTGCAAAATTCCTGCAACACAAGTCCAAAACAAGTGCTAAACTTGTAGGAGCCAAATCCAGAGCCGAGTATAAAAGGCTCCTACTGGAATCACTTTCAAAACTCGAAGAAGTGGAAGAGGAAAAACACTATGCTAGCTCCTCGGATCCTTTGATCAATGTTGAGGATGACCCATTTTCAGAGTTCCAACCATAGCCATTACCACTACAACAGGAGATGCCACCACCACCGTCATCAACCAAGGCAAGACCACTGGCATCACCACCATCATATCCATCTCCACCATCGGCATCACCAATTCCTACTGGCGCCATCACAATCATCCTCCAAGTTCCAAAGATGAGCTTCCCTCAAATTGATGGCCTGCAAAACCAACAAGACCCCATTCTAGCAGCAACTCCAAACATCAGAATCATTGAAACAAGTAACCAGGCCTGCCACCATCCTCAACATGAAGGCATGCCCAACCTACAAAATCCTTCTCCAGCACCAGCATCAAATACAGGTAACCAAGACCGCAATAATCCCCCAACTAGCCAAGCAAATGCTGAATCCTATAGAGTGGTCAGGCAAGTGCCTTTACATGGCCAACAGTACTGCCCAATCAACATTGAATCAGATCACTGTTCAATAGGATCGTCATCAGCTCCCCAAGCTCCACCACCTCAAGCTCCACCAGCACCACTGACACTACAAGATGTCTATAGACGTCGATCTGTCAGATGCGTCAGATGATGTATCAGTATGGCCAAACCTTTACCTCAAATCCTGCCAAACTCGGATTCTACTGAAGCTCAGACATCCAATAGCTAGTACTGAACTGCCCCACCAAAATAAGCAGTTTCATCAGAAGCCTATGGTTTCTAACCCATGGTTTTACCCCTCAATAGTAAAACCACCAAAAGCCCATGGTTTTTTGCCCACAGCTTTGCAAAACAACCAGCACTCGTGGTTTTCCACCCATGATTTTTCAGACATAAAGTCCTCCAAGTACAAGCATATCAAATCAAGCTCCCTCAGATTCAAGAGACCCTGAAGTCTGCCAAACTTTTTAAAAGGCAAAGAAGAACGTTGAGAAGGGGTAGGTCCGAAAAGTGGAGGAGGTCCAAGCTCCTGGAGTCCATTCTCCTCTCTGCCTTCTTTTCTTCTATCTTCAAATCCTCTGTATCCAAGTCTTTCAAATTCTGTCTCATGCTGAATCCAAGTTTGCTGTATCAAAAGTTTTGTTACTCCAAGTTCAAGCTAGTCTACTTCAAGTTCAATAAAAGTAAATTTTTTTCTCAATACTTTTGCTACCTCCAATATTATGCTTTGTTTATATTATACTTTTCAAATATTTAATTTCTTATTCCAATATTTATGTTTTTAATTTCTTGTTCCAACCACTCAAGCATCAATAGTTGGGATAAGAAATTAAACAAAGCATCAATATCAATAGTTGTGATAAAAAATTAAACAAAGCATCAATAGTTGGGACAAGAAATTAAAAACATAAATATTGGAATAAGAAATTAAATATTTGAAAAGCATAATATAAACAAAGCATAATATTGGAGGTAGCAAAAGTATTGAGAAAAAGATTTACTTTTATTGAACTTGAAGTAGACTAGCTTGAACTTGGAGTAACCAAGCTTTTGATACAGCAGACTTTGATACAGCAAACTTGAACTTTGAGACAGAATTTGAAAGACTTGGACACAGAGGATTTGAAGATACAAAGAAGAGAGAAAAGGAAGGCAGAGAGGAGAATGGACTCCAGGAGCTTGGACCTTCTTCTCCACTTTTTGGACCTACCTCTTCTCAGCGATCTTCTTTGCCTTTTAAAGAGTTTGGCAGACATCAGGATCTCTTGAATTTGAGGGAGCTCGATTTGATATGCTTGTCCTTGGAGTACTTTATATCTGAAAAACCGTAGGTGTAAAGCCACAAGCGCCATTTGTTTTGCAAAGCTGTGGACAGAAAACCATGGACTTTTGGTGGTTTTACTATTGAGGGGTAAAACCATGGGCTTCTGTTGAAATTGCTTGTTTTGGTGGGGTAGCTTAGTGCTAGTTGCTGGATGTCTAGGCTTTGATGGAATCTGAGTTTGGCGGAATTTGAGCAAAGGTCTGGCCATATTGATACATCATTTGATGCATCTGACAGGTCGACATTTGTAGGTATCTTGTAGTGTCAATGGTGCTAGTGGAGCTTGAGGCAGTGGAGCTTGGGGAGCTGGTGACAATCCTATTGATGTACATATATATATGTACACATACATACATACATACACACACACACACACACACACACACACACACATACACACACACATACATATATACACATATATATAGATACACACACACACACACATATATATACATACATACATACCTATAACACACACACATATATATACACCATACATATACATATATATATATATATATATATATATATATATATAATATATACGTACGTACGTACGTACGTAGATATATACACATGTATGGAGATGCATACATACATATATATATATCTACATATGTACATATATACACACATACACATACATACATTTATATATATCTACATATGTATATATGTACATATATATATATATATATATATATATATATATATATATATATATATATATATATATATGTACCTATGTACGTATGTACGTATGTACGTATATATGTACATATATATTATGTACGTACGTATATACGTATGTACGTGTGTATATATATATATATATATATATATATATATATATATATATATATATATATATATATATAGATGTATACATATGTATACATATATATAGATGTATACATATGTATACATATATATAGATGTATACATATGTATACATATATATAGATGTATACATATGTATACATATATATAGATGTATACATATGTATATGTATATATAGATGTATTAGTTAAAAATTTATCTATCTATATAATCTTTTATCAATGCATTTCACATAGGCATTTGCTCATATGTGAGTGATTTATTTATTTGTTTTTTAATCTCATGATACATGACTGACCATACAAAACTCCAAGAACACCTTTGACGGCATCCATCCAGTATATTCTGTCAAAGTGTTCTCACCTGATTTCTTATTCACTTTTCTTTTAAAAAAAAAAATATTGGAGATTTTTAAAGTCAAGAAGTTACAGAACCGGTGCTTCTTAAAGGCATTTGTTGGCTATTTATTATAACCAAAGCCTCATAAATCCCTCTCTTAGAAGTTGCAACTTTTTTTTTCTCTTTTTCAAGAATATTTTTCAGTTCCTTGCTATACTTGAGCACTGTTTTAAAGATAAAATCTTCTTTTTCAAGTAGGTTTCGGATGTTTGCAAGCCACATCAAACATGTGACTTAAAAGTCGAGTTTGCATGTTAGTTTAGCTGTTGTAATGTTGTAAATTGCTGGAATCCAAAGTCCTGGTCTTGGAGTTCTAATTAGTTTGTTCAGATGAAAGTTGTGTCAAATGTTGAATGTCTGGATGGTACACCATAAACTAAAGCAGTTAGATGTGTTTTCCTTGTCAATTCAGAAACCGGATGATGAAGAGACACTGACTTTAAATCAGGAGGAAGATTTTTCCTTGCCACAGCATTTTTTTGTCGAGGACGAGCAATAACATATGCATTAGTAGAGGTGAGACCACTCAAGTTTTAGTTTTCTTTAATTAAAAGTTTAGGTTCATCGTGCTGTCATTTTTTGTTGTCTAAAATTTTCCTTGAATTACAGGAGCTGAGAGCTATCAACAGCACTCGAGTTTCGGCTGAGCCTCATCTGCACAAAGCTCGGTACCAGAAGCCACATTTCCCTCTTTCAGATATTTCACCCATACACAACAACCCCCCACCCCCGCCCCCTCCTTTTTATTTTCTCTACATGCTGTCAGATGTTCTTTGATGTACATATGCATAGCTTCACCTTTCCTATTCAAAAACGAGGTCACCATGTTTCAGGAACTGAAAGATGGCGAAGCCTTGCCAACTCCTTCATGCATGTTTGATTTCAAATCCACTGAAGGAAATTGACAGATTCCTTCGGTGCATATCTTTTGTAAATTCTAATTGTCTGCGAAATCTACAAGTTAAAAGCTCACAACTTTGTTTGAGATTACTCAAAAATGTGTCGTGACCTTAAGTTAATGAGACTAATTGTCTCCTTGTTGAACATCAATATGGACATCTTTTTTTTTATCAGGAGGAGTGAAGAAAACCTTCACTTGCTAATATAGATCACAATTAATAAATCTCGGGATGTTAACAAACTCAGAGTTCCACCTAGAGGATTCCCACTACCGATTTGGATTTGGTGTAGCAGGTTTCAGGTTTCCATCCACGAAGGCTTTTGGCTAAAGTGAAAGGGCTGGTAATGAGAAGCTGCTAGAGGTCGGAGATGTATATGACATCTGTTTGTCAGTTTATGCATTAATCTTGCAAGTAAAAGGGCCCGTAAATGGGAAGTAGAATAGTAGATGGAGGTTGGAGATGTACATGGCTTCTGCTTATCAGTTCATGTATAACTCTTGCAAGCTTTCAGTTAGTGGGCTTGTATATTATTGACTGATAGCTGCACGTCACAAGTAATCAACCAGCGGGCTTGCATACGATCGACTGGTAGTTGCTTCAGAATGGCAATTGCTTGCACGATATTCCTACTCAACAGAGTATTCTCATGAATAAAAAATGGTGATAACCATACCAACCAAACATTTTCACACCAGCTTGAACCTGGGATTTAGTATTTGCATAAGAAAACCAACATACAATTCAGCCTCTTCAGCGACATGGCCGACTCATTGATAAAAGTGCAATAAAAGAAAGGCTGGAACATCATCTCAAACGTAACCTGAAAGACTCTTTAAGATGATCGGCAAAAGCATTGGCATTTTTTTGGATAAAATTACACCTCCTGATTCTGGATAAAATCTGAACAACACAAACGAAGGTCTAATTGCACAAGCTATCTTTGATGCACCACCAGTTAACAAACAACCTGTCCAACCACAAAGCAGCATGGACACATTCATTTTGTTCAAGCAGTTGGCTCAATTCGGAGCCGGCGTGCTCAACCTCATTCTACCAGTTGGCTCGATTCACAGCAGGCGTCCTCAACATCATACCACCAAACCGCACATTTACAGGTCTAAACCCCTCTCAACCGTCTGTGATGATCCTCAGCACATCACCACACATGCACATACCATCTCAATTGGCACAACCTCAGCAATTTTCCCAGGATAAATCTCTGGAGATAAATGATTGTTGCCTAAGAGAGAGGTTGCCACCTTTCAATTTTTAGGATAGCAAATAACATTAGCTGACCAGCCTTGCAACCTAAAATTTATATTAAATATACTGGAAAACAACAATTTAGAAAATTACATAGTTCTGTAAAAAGAGATACAAGTTAATTCAGCAGATAATTCAGAAACATTTAGGAAAATAAATGAAAAAAAGGAAACAATACAAAGCGACGCCACCACTGCTAGTCCACAACCAACTGTATCTGTTCAAACATAATACAGACCACCATACGATGCTTTATCATCACAAAAAAAGAGGGACAAAAAAGAAGGAAGATCAGGAAAACAGCAGACTGGCCAATGCTTCTCCTATCATGATATAAAACAGAAAATATAAAACCCCTTTTAAGAAAGAGATCCATAGTTTGACATGTAATGGAACAACTCCCATTCAACCAAAGAGCCCCCTTGTGAATACCAATACCTCCTCGCTGCCAAGTGTAAGACAGACCCAATTTTGCAGAACATGAGCATCACCATTAGTTCTCAGACTGAAAAACAAAAGTTACTCTATTGTTAATACAGGAAAAAAAAAAAATCAAAACTCACAACAAACTGTTTCATGGGAAAAGACAACAATTCTTATCCATCATACCCCAGGCTCGGCAGTCAGTTTAGCCTCATCACCCTTCAAACCATCATCACCTGCAATGCATGTCAGATTTGAGACTAATTGAATTGGCTTTTCTAATCAAGCATAATTGAAATCCAAGGCTTGCATCATTCTGGTTTCCTTTTACTTTTGAAAAAAAATCCATGATCCAGGCAGAGGGGAGGAAGCTGGGTCAAAATTGAAGGATGGGACTAAACCCAGGTCACTGGTACCAATACTCAGTGACTTTACTGAGCCAGCTGACACCACCCACCCGATGGAAGGTAAGAGTTGAGAATCCATCTAGCTAACATTACTTCATAGATGCAGCAAATCCAAATGATCAGCAGCAATTTGGGAGCACATATATACAAACAAGTGGTTCATGCATGCAAAATTCATAGTCACTATAAATCACTTTCAAACAGGGGTTAGAAATCGGGGAGAACATCATAACTAATATAAAAAGGATGCTAAGTATAATTGACTTATTATGAATTTGGGTTGCACTGAAAAAGAAAATAACTGAGGGACTTTGTTTGAGTTTCCAATGCTATCATGTTTCATTCTTCTTTTTTTTATTGGATCAGAATACATGTGGGACTTTGTTTGAGTTTCCAATGCTATCATGTTTCATTCTTTTTATTGGATCAGAATACATTCACATGCAACATGGTAGAATGTAATAATATATCAAATAATATTTATAGTACAATACCTCCATCCTCCGGTAAATCAGAAGTCCAAAGGGTAAGATTGTCCCTCAACAACTGCATGATTAATGTGCTATCCTTGTACGACTCTTCGCTTAAACTATCCAGTTCTGCAATTGCCTCATCAAAGGCTTGTTTTGCCAAATGACATGCCCTGAAAAAATGTCCAAATATTATCCTAGGAAATTGAGGAAGTTAACACCTCAAATGATATATTAAAAAGACTTGGTTATACCTTTCAGGGGAATTCATAATTTCATAATAGAAAACTGAGAAGTTCAGTGCAAGACCAAGACGAATTGGATGGGTTGGAGGCAGATCAGTGTTGGCTGTGTTAGAGGCAGCCTAAAGAAATGAAACAATGTAAGAGAGAGTAGTGGCATAAAATAAAGTACAAATATTGGACATGCCTGATAGCCCTTCAAAGACTGATCAGCTGCTTCTTTTCTTTCTTGGTCAGTCTTAAACTCTGCAAGATATCGGTAATAATCACCCTTCCTGCATTGTACACAATCAGATGGAGTAATAAGTAAATCTTTCAGAATTGGTCATCAATAGATAGAAAAGGACGGGCCTAGCTGACTCTTGAGAAGTGGGGACTGATCATCTAAATATCCATCCTCAGCAAGATGGGGACAATGACATACATAATGCAAGCATATAGATGTCCAGTCGCCACTGAAGAGAACCAAAAAAATGATGATTAAAACAAACCTGTAGCTAGCAGACTAAAATTGTGGTATATCAATACAACCACTAGATCATATAAGTGAGAATCATGACAAACAATTTACAAATGGATCAGCTGTAGGCACATTTTGCCATGCGTTACTTTCCTTTGTTACTACCACAGTTGAAAGCGATGAACAAAAATGGAAAGTAATATTAGTTAATTAATGGCAAATATATTTCTATAGATTGTTGAAGCACTTACTAATTTTTGGATTTGGACTGCCATGTCCGATAAAACACATATAAATGTCTTCTGCACCATTTCATTGATTTGACATGCTTATTGGGCGGGCTGAGCAAGGTTCAGGCTCAGCCCCGTAAATAACTAAAATTAACTAGGCCTGAGCCCAGTAGCTTCAGACATCAAGCCTCCAGCTTTTTGAATCGTGGTGGCAGTGAGAGGAGTAGTGGATGACATGGTGATGGCAAGAAGGGGACTGGAGGATGCAGCGAGGAGGCGCAGTGAGGCAAGGAGACAACGGGATTAGGGGTTTAAGGGTTAAGTTAGGGATATTATATGTATGTATGTATGTGTGAGAGAGGGGGAGCGAAGGATGCAGTGAGGAGTTGCGGTGAGGCGAGGAGACAACAGGACAAGGGATTTAAGGGTTAAGCTAGGGATATCATATGTATGTATGTATGTATGTATCAATTTAAATAACCAGGCTTGTGATGGGCATGGGCTGAGCTTAGGCTGGTCAATGCAATACCAAGCCTAGCCTGTTTAAACGAAGGGCTCAAATTTCTGGCATGTTCCAGCCTGCGGGCAGAAACACTAGGCCCAGGCCGATCCAAGATGCACTAGGATCAAGCAACAGCTGCATGGTTTTTGAGCACATCTATCATTGATGCATGAGGTCAACCAAATATTAACCATGATTACATGAATAACTTTTTGTTTTTTTTTTTGAAAAGAAAAGAAAAAAAGGTGTTATGTGGAATCTGGAAATGAAGCCTCTCTGTAAGTAGCCAATATCTAAATAGGTTAGCTCAGTAGCATCAAGTAACTTCCAAATATTTCTTATCAGTGTAAACTTATAACAGATACTACAGAATAAGAAATACAATCAAGCAGAAACATTACTTACATCTTATAGTAGAAAACAGTCGACTCCACGGAGCTGGAAGATGGAATCAGGTGCTGATCTATTATAACCAATATATCATTGCATATCCTAGTGAGTTCTTCTTCCACCTTTTGACAGTAACTTTTAATTCGCTTAACATTTTGTTCATTCCCTTTTGACTCCTCTTTCTGCTCAATTGATGACATGATGCGCCATGATGCTCGGCGAGCCCCAATAACATTTTTATAACCCACTGAGAGGAGGTTTCTCTCCTCAACTGTCAGCTCCACATCAAGCCTGGCAACGTTCTTCATACTTTCGACCATTTCTGGATCAGGAGAGCAACAACTATCAGACTATTATGGCCATAACAAGTGCCAATGTTTTTCTTGCATTGTTAAAAATGATTCATACCATGAATAGCAAATAAAAAAAACAATGCAAGAAATATAGATAAATTAATACTTATTTTTGATGAAAGGAGAGTGAAGGTCCACGTAGTAGAATTACCCAGGTCTAAATACTTGGAGAACCACCTCCCAAGTTTCAAACATGGAATTTCCTCCAAATGGAAGAGGGGATGACAAGTAATGTTCCAACACCTATGAGATGTTGAACCCAAAACAGGACATTATTTGAAGCTAAAACATATGACCATCCATTCATAGCAATGCACACCAAATGACCATCTCTATGTTGATATAAATCCATGAAATAAATTTGATTTAGTATTACATCTGTACTCAGATGGCATATTCCTCCCCAAAAAATTTCTTAATAAAGATTACAATAATGTGAAATCATATTTATTCAAAATTTGCTTCTTCAGATTTGTTTCTGCTTATGCTTGAAAATAATTAATAAATCCTGGATATTATCGTCGTCCTGAAAATTTGACAAATATCATCAACTGCTACGAAACCCATCCAAAAAGAATCTCACGCTATCCACATCAAATCATAAATAATATTTTCATTGCCAATACCTCTCGCTCGCAATTAGCAAAGGATTACAGACACAAAACTGTACAACCACTGACCTTATGATCGTTTACATTGCCAAAAAAGATATAAGCAAACAAATAAACCTCCAGGAACATCCAAGGAATTCAAATAACAGATTAAAACATGAGACTTCAATATTTTATATCATGTACAAAAAAGCTCGTCCTAAACACAAATATATTAGTAACAATAACAATAATCCAAATGAGCATCAAACAAGCAAAAATAGATCTAGCTAAAAATCGAGCAAACAAGAGTCTAAATGCCAATCCAATGGAATAGATAACTCTTATGCTAAAATAAAACCTACATTTCTCGAAAAATCGAAAAAAAGGTAAAGAAAAGCACACGGAAATGCGCCAAGAACCTGATCCAAGGCCTATTCGATTGTGAATACAGAGAAAATGTAACTCGATCAAAAGCAAACTATAGCAAATGAAATCTAGGGCAGAAAACGCCGAAAAAATACAGGGCTTCAAGGCGAGACAAGGGAAAGCACGGATCTGAAGCTCACCATCGTAGCGCTCGGCTTGCTCCGCAAGCTTCGCCAAGTAGACATGGCGCTCCCTCTCCTTCTCCGTCGACATTGGCGAAATCCTTCGAACCCTAGAAAACGCTTCAGAGCAAGAGGGAAGGGGGAAAATAAAAAGCCCAACAGCGTAAGAGATGGGAAAAGGGGTGGCGTTGAAGGCGAGGACTTTGTGGGTGGGAAGGGCCAGGATCCACCCGTCCGTTCCTCCGGTTTGAACGACCCCGCGCGAATCGTGATGAGAGGAACCCGTCGAGGTCTTCGCTGGGCCGATCTGGACCGTCCGTTGCTTGGATGAACGGGTGGCGGCCTCTTGCCGCGATTAGGGGTGACGAATGCCCTTTTGTCTCCTACTGAAATGCGAACGAATAAATAAATAAAGATTTCCTGGCCCGCCTCCATTTCCAACGTCTTGGACACTGAGCCGGTCAATGAACCGGAAATGGCCGGTTCGGTTTGTTTCCCTTCCATTGGTCTGGGGGTTTTCATAGGTTAAAAGCTCAAGTAAGATCGGGCATGCATTGAGCATTCTTATATTGGATCTAACATATTTTTCCTAAAATTAGAACTAGGATGGGTTGAAGCTGGTCAACAACTGAAATAAGGGCGAGAAGAAACCAAGGTTTTTTTTCCTATCAATGGAAGGAGTGTTTACAAACGCAATTATCTTATTGTGAAAAAAAAAAAATGATCAAAAATAATCAAATGAGATGATTTCCAGTCTCATCTCTAATTATGCCTAAATGAAGCTCTGCTTCTTAATTGGGAATAGATTTTGGCTAAGCTTTGATTCCGACTTAATTTGTTAAACTTTGTTGTATCGTATTGGCTTGTTTGTTGAAATTTATTTGCTTAATGAATGCTCACAAGCCAGCTTTGGGAAAATCTTCGTCTTACCTGCGTTTGGCTTGTTAAAACTCCTTCCTTGGAAATTAATTTAAACATTGCAATAGTTGATAAATTGATATGCAATTTAAACAAAATCATAGTAAATTAGGAGTAGAAGAAAACATTTAAACATTCAAACTTGGTTGGTTTAGAAATGGACATCATTTAGTTGCAACCACTTTGTGAGAAATTAAGGAGACCAAAAATAATAGTTACTCTAGAATTATTAAAATTAATAATCATTTTTTCAGAAAATTAGGACAAAACTAATTTCAGTTAAAATTGGCATGAGGGAAGAATTATTTGTTATTCGGATCATTTGCCGATGTTATAATAGAGATCTTGATCGCAAAATTAAAATTCTTGATAAATATCCAAATCGATTCCTAGCAAGATTTAGCAAATTAAAACTATATTTTATGCCAATAAAATATTTATTTATACATAAAAGGAGTTATGGTGCCACATTTTTGTTTGATCATTTGATTTATTTTTTATTGTCGAGCTTAAAGGATGATTACCAGTACACCATCGTTAACTTGCAGCTAAATGATACTAAATATTTCTTTCTATAACTATGCACGGTCACATCTCTATGATTCTTAAATTCGTTATTTTGCAAAAATATTTAGAAAATGAAATTTTAAATCAAGTGAATATATATAATTCATGGAAAGGTTCGATCAATTACAAAAAAATAAAGAAGAAAATGCTATTTGCAATTGGTACCATCTTTTAGACAAAAAAAAAAACCTTCAACAACACTAGTTTTGGGAGATCATAATATGTGGGTTTCACATGTAAAACATGGGCAAACGGTGCAAAGCTGCATAGTCCTAGAATGGTTGGTAGATGGTACAAATGTAGCACATCACATCACTATTTTGTTCAAAGTATGCAAACCTAGCTGTTTTTAGGAAAACCTCTCCAAAGAGAAATGTTTTGAAGTCCGGCCGATCATCTACGACCATATTCATATGGGTTAGGTACTTGGTTTGTTTTAATAAACCATATCCTCAGGCTATCAGACATTTCTATTACGTGAGCCTAGAATATGAGTTGGGCATTGAAGCATTTCTTCCAACCGTTAATCTGGGATGCGTCAACATTCTCTATATCAAAATAGGGATCATTCCAACCACGAGCCATCACGTATTTATTGCTCCTTTTTCCCTCGTATCTCTTTTTTTGGTTCATGATTGGATTGATCCACTGCTGAGCTGATGGATCTAATTTAACCAATAATTTCTTTTAGACCATGGAGGAGAATGGTGCAATCCATTGAATGGCTTCCTGTATTGCTAACCATCATCTAAATTATTTCATGCTCGCTATAGGATCCAGTTATGTCGGATGCTTTTGATTATACTTATAGTAGGACCCGGTAAAATCGCCGAAATAAAAAGCAAATGGGAACTTGTGACACCCAAACCGTTGCACGTGAGTCACGACCTACGTGCAACTGGTATTAGCCCACTCTTCGTGAGGTAACAACGAACGGCATGATTCCTCCTTCCAGAGCATCATGGACATTGCACGCGGCGTGTATCATGCTCGCTCGACTACGTAGCGTCCAGTGTGGGCTTTTGTGCTCGTTGATGTTTGCTGGTAAACCAAGCGCTAAAATTAATGGCCAAAAAATTATAAGCATAGATTTACCTATATATATAGGCATGAAAATTGATTGAATATTTAAAACCATATTGGTTGATTATATGACAAAATTTTTGTTTTTATTTTTTAATAACATTGTAATATTTTAAAATAATTTTTTTTTAAAGCTATTTTTTCATTATTATTGTTGTTGTTGTTATTATTATTATTATTATTATTTTTGTGTGTGATGTTTCATTTATATGGAGTTGAGGGAAGGTTCAAGGGTCCATAGCTAAACCGTGAATATGGCTTTGAGCTAGGCATAGCACACGAGGGGACATGAAGGAAAAGCTTGTGGCTTCTAGTTGGCATACGGTTAGAATGGATAGAAGATTTTGAAGAAGAAATTATATCCGCATCATATGATCCTACGCTATGCCAATCATATGTATTAGTTTCTATGGTCTAATCATCGAGATAAGCACTTGGTGAATATAGCTCATTTGGACGAGAGCCTATGATCTGCATGAATCTGCTGTGCATCGCACCATCGCACGATGAACGATTGCGTGCGAATGCATGCCCGTTATGCATGGCCGCATGTAGCCATCAATCATGCGATGGATGGCGTATGATGCGGTGCATAGCAGAGAACTCGTGCTCGTCTG